>JACCIC010000310.1:335000-384655 GCA_018907035.1 Sycobia sp. Sy_11
AAATTATTAATCCAAGTATATATTCACTTAATTTTGTCGGCTTGAATCAAATATCTAAATTTTTTGATTAAAAAATTTTCAGTTATTGATTCAAGAAAATATTTTCACCCATTTTCTAGAAAATCTTGATAAAAATCTAGGAGATATTTAATTAATCCAAGAATTTATTTTCCTGATTTTAAATTTGAAATCATTGGTTCCAGATAATATTTTCTTTAGATAAGAAAATATTCATTTAATTTCCAATATTTGTGTTCTGCTGTTGAGAAAATATAAGCTTTATTTTAGTAACTACTTACTTGGTTAAAGTTTATGCGATTACTTGGTTAAAGAAAATATTTACTTAGTACAGAAAATGGCATAAATTTCTTGAATCAAGTAATATTTACTTTATATTAGAATTTTAGCAGTATATAATTTTAATGAATTATTTCGAAAAATCTATTTCTTAAACTAAGATAATTTTTATTTAATTAATTCGATAATATTGTTCTTTTGATAGTATCAGAAAAATCTTTGACCACAGATTTGATCAATCCATAATTTAAGTATTTAGATTATTTGCAATTCTAGCTATTAGATTTTCTGAATTCAATGCATTACTTTTTTGTTTTAATATAACAACCTGATTCAAACTTTTGTTTTCGTAGATTAAGAACATATTTATTTATATATGTATTGCGTAACTCAGTTCAATATATACTGTATAAAAACAATTAAATACTAATTTCTAGAAAATATTAGTTTGATTTTGTAAAGCCTTTTTTAGAGAATCAAAAGTATTGTGTTCAGGTATATGATTACTAAATTTAAGAAACTCAGGTTTTCCATTTTAATTTTGATCAGCTTGTTTGAAAGAAACCTTTTCTAGAAAATGAAAATGCTTATTTTTAGATTATGATGAGCTAAATTTAAGTAATTAGAACATTATAATTAAATAAATATTTACTTGACTGAATTTTTGTTCTTAAGAAAATCTATTCTCTTGGTTTAAGAAAATCATGCGTTTCTTGAATGTAAGTTAATATTTCGATCGCCTTCAAATTTTGAATACGTATTCTATACGGTCAGAATTAAATGATAGGATATTTTTTACTGCAAATTTAACAAAAAAATAAAAACAAAACAAAATGATGGCAACATTTATGGCATGTATATCGGTAAACTGATATACATGCTAGAGAACACTCGCGAGTACATGCAGGTACATGATATGGCAACACCCACCAACATCGAGTAATCCATGTTAATCCCCTTGGATTTTTCTTTTCTCTCCTCCTCTCGCTCTCACATTCCCATTCTCTCTCTCTCTTTCTCTGTCTGCTCCATACAAGGTATGTGTCAAATATGATTATATAGGATTCTGATATGGTACTCCAAAAATATGAAAAGCAATCAAATTATTTTTGGAAAAGTTTACAGTCTATAATTAGCAGCTTTTTCGAGATCTATTGCATTCGTAAACATAAATCAATTGCTGACAATGGCCATGAATATTGTCTGAATGTTAAGTTAATTTTTTTAAAGCGTATATATATTTTGTTGCAACTTAATTATTTTAGTTCAACAGAGAAACATTATAAAATTAAAACAAATATACATTTTTTTAGTTCCAAGTAAAACATACGTCATAGAAATAAGTACATTAATTAACCATTTATTCAAAATAAGTAATTTACACATTTAAAATACTGAATGTTTAGTTAAATACAGTAAATATTTTTTTGATATATGAGTACTGAGAATTTAAACAAAATATAACATTCAACTGTAGTATTTTAACTTATTAGACCGTCGTTTTCGTAATCTTCAACGATGTAAACGTACACTATAAATTATATTGCAATAAATACTAACTATATTTACATATTTTTCATTATTTTTATTGTAATCTTCCATCATTTTTAAAATCTTAATTTTAAAAATTACTTACACAACTAAAACATACTTTAAATTTATTTTATATAAAAGTATAGAATAAGGCAAGTATGGTGTATTAGAAATTCTAATCATTTAAAAATATTTGTAACTTAACAAATATTTTTTGCTCTTTAAATAAACTCAACTATTCATTTCAAATACACGGTTGTTTCGAAATTGCAGAATATTCGTTCCTATTAAAGCTGTATATTTTTGTTTCAATAGAATTTGAATGAAAGTTTATTGGATTGCAATAAATATATTTTTATGAAATCGACTCATTTGCATTTGGAATTGTTTTCAGTGTGTAGCACCATGTAAATAATATTTTTTAAAAAATTGCGCGAGATGATAATGTAAATAGAAAGAATTAAAACTTGTAATATAAAAATATAATACATATGTTGTTATATAATTAATTTACATAAACTGGAATTGTTTATATATTTGCAACATAACAAAGACTTTTTTGTTCTTTAAATAAACTCAACTATTCCTTTCAAATACAGGGTTGTTTCGAAATTGCAGAATATTCGTTCCTATTAAGGCTGTATATTATTGTTTCAATATAATTTCAATGAATGTTTGTTGGATTGCAATAAATATACTTTTATGAAATTGACTCATTTGCATTTGGAATTGTTTTCAGTGTGTAGCGCAACGCAAATTATCTTATTAGTTCAGTAATATTATGTTTATGTAAACTTGTAGTCTTATTGTACAGTTCATCACAGAAAATAAAGCTGTCTGTGACGATCTCGAGAAGAGATTCGTAGAATAATTTTTTTAAATTCATTTCCATTATTTATTAATAATTGTTTTTCATTTCATACTTGTTTATAATATCCATCTATTGTCTAGTACCCGAAGGTTTTAATTTTTAGGCTTTTACAAAAATTTTATCTTACTGAATCTTTAGCAGAGTGTGTGTTGTTGAGTATTATTATATTACTGACAGAAAAATCTAGTTACTTTTTGAATGAACAAAAATGAGGTTGTACCTGCAGATTATATTAGTCGCCTTACTTTAGTATATTGAAATATTGTTTAGGTTTTTTGGAGTGCTTATCATAAATATAATGGTGAAAATTTGAGGAAATTTCATTTTTATAGCGAAAACCATAAGAACACCGTAAAAATCTGGTTTTTCTAAATTATTTTGTAAAATACGAAAAATTCCAAAAAGGATTGTTAAGACAAGTTATAAATTCCACTAAAAAACATATTTCTTATTCTATACATTTTTCTGTACCAAGAGTTCCCAAAAAAATATATTCAAACTAACGGAGGATATAGAATAATCAATGAGAATATTACGGTTCAGTGCATTGTTGTTAATAAAAAACGTTGAAAGAAAAAATATATAGATTAAAAAATATGTATTTTGATGAGATTTTCAACTTTTAGTTACATCATTTAATGGAATTTTTTGTATTTTACGAGATAAGTTAGAAAACAATATTTTCACTGGGTATTAATGTGATTTATTATAAAATTGAAATTATCACCAATTTTTACTACCATATATATAATAAGAATCCTAAAAAACGTATATATAAAAATTTTAATAAAAATCGCGTTAGTAGACTACTTGAAAAATTTGGTAGCTCTTTGTTATAAGAGATTTTCTGAGCTTTGATGTTTGCCAGTTTTCCTTAAAGTTGCCGTAGGTTTCAAAACTTCGAGCTGCTTGCTAGCTGCTGCGAGACTATATATATATATATATATATATATATATATATATATATATATATATATATATATTTATACATGTAGCAATAAAATTTCTTATTGGTCCGTATAAGCTACTTATCTTTTATTGCATCCCCTGCTGCCAGCCTATTGTCTCGACAAGCTTTTTCTCTGCACGCGCCGAAGACAGTTGTCTCCCCCCTCGATCGCACCATCGCACAAGCTCGAAAAACAACATCTGGAATATCGCACGAAACGGCCAGTACCTCGCTTTGGCCGCCAGAGGCCCTCGTTTTCAATCGAAATTTTTTACTGCAGTCTGTCCCATAAGCGTCGGCAATCTCCCCTTATTATCTCTGGGGGTACCTTCTTACAGTAAACTTACAGTTATCTACAATATGGTAACTCAGAGTTAACCACCAAATGTTTGTCTATAATAGATGCTATTTAGATATCTTTTGTAAAAATCTTTTATGGTACTTCCAAAAGGTAAGAATAGATATCTTACAGTTATCTGTGCCAGTTGGGTTCATCAATAAAAGAAGTTAATAGTTTTAACAATCAGTTTCATCAGCGGCTACTAGGTGGCGCCTTGAATCACGAACATCAACTCAAAGAAGTCCGCTTAAAGTATGAATATCAGGCCAGCTCAAACGAATGATCATATCCAACTTTGGGATTCGTATCCTAAAGAAGGTGTGACTTTAGTTGGTATTAACCTTCTTGTTCTTCAGGTTAATCTGACAATACTCTCACACCTTATCGATATTTTTTGATTTTTGTAAATTTTATTTCCTCTTACGTGAAAAAATCTGTCTCTCTCTCTCTCTCTCTCTCTCTCTCTCTCTTTCTCTCTCTCTCTCTCTCTCTCTCTCCGTCTCTCTGCCTCTCTGCCTTTCTCCTTCTCTTAAAAAATGGTTTTGTATGCCAAATCATACTGAATATAGTTTGTGACGATAGATGATATGTTGTTAACTTCTGTTTGAACAAAAGAAATGATGGCCAAATATGGTTCATTACCAACAACCTCGAAACTATGTATATATATATATATATATATATATATATATATATATATATATATATATATATCTATAAAATATATCATCACTTCTGCATAAAAAGGGAATATCCATCGTCTGCTTAAAAATATGCTATTCGCATACCAACATTTTGCTTGAATTTCAGTTAGCATCACTACGAAAATATTCACGGTATTTAAATGAAAAAACGGAAATATAGGAAATATATATATATATATATATATATATATATATATATATATATATATATTGTATGTATATTATATTGTACATATTATATATACACATTTTAAATATGGTTTTTACTGATTAATATTATATTGGCGTGTACGGGCGGCTGATTACGATATGTCGTTGCCTCAAGACGATTTCTATAGGCAGTTGTGTATTCGGATGATAGAATGCAATGTCCAGGTGTCTTGGGACGACTCTGCGGGAACTATCGTGTTTAGTTGGTAGGAAACGTGTTCAAGTATGTTGGGACAACTTCTACGGCGAGTTTCGTGTTCGGATGATAGAATGCGATTTCCAGGTGTTTTTGAACGACTTCTACGATGAATTTCGTGTATAGTTGGTAGGAAACAAAATTCAGGTATATCAGTATGACTTCTATGAAGAGATTCGTATTCTATCATTCGAACGCGCACACTCCCAGTAAGAGACGTCCCGGAATACCTGGACATTGTATTCTACCTCCCCGACACAAAACTCTCCATAGCAGTTGTCCCGAGACATTTCCTATAGTCCGAACATGATACACTTAGACATCTTTTTCTATCGTTCGAATTGGAAAGTACAATTTTCTCCATTGAAGTCGTATTTAATATGCATATATATTTTATATTGTATCAAATGGTCGGCAAAATATCAAGTTTTTGAAGAGGACGCTACATTGAATCAGCTGTTATACAGAAGCGACGATAGGTAAATTACGGTCAATTATTTATAACTAGTGTATGTACTTTTTACTTCGATATTATTGAATTGTTTATCAAATCGAATAAATTATTATCTCGAGCGAAGCCGAGACGGGGGATGCTAGTAATATTATAAAGACTGTAAGATCGATAAAAATATTTATTAATTTAACTTAACAATTAAATTTACCAAAAAACTTTGCTAAGGCACATTCAACTCATCTAACTATTTTATCTGTGTTAAAAGTTGCGTTTTGTTCATTTCTTTTTTAAAAAAATTTTATTTAGTGAATTCAAAGCAAAAATCTACAATACAATAGAATACAATAGCGCGCGTGTGTGTGTGTGTGTGTGTGTGTGTGTGTGAATTATTCTGCTTTTTTCATCATAAACAGGGCATCTGACTATTTCAATGATCTAATTTTTACTTTTGTTATATAATATTTAATATTAGTTTGTTTAAAAATACATATAAGGTTCATAAGTAGTAAATTACTTAATATGCTAAGAACATATATTATTCTCGATCGCAAATTATAAGCAACTTATTATCAATCAATCTAATATCCAATATTAGATTTATATTTATTATAAGATTAAAGTCATAGAATGGAAAGAGAGAACAAATGTTTAATATATATATATATATATATATATATATATATATATATATATATATATATATATATATATATATATATATATATATATATTAACGGGCACCAAGTATCGGTGCTCGTCTTGAACTAGAGAAAGGTAGACTGCATTTTATAACCACTGTCGAACTCTAGTTAGAGGTAAGGGAGTGGGGGAAAAGAGGCAGTTAGTCGATTTTTGAGAGTCGAAGCTAAAGGGATACTAACTGCTTGTTCGAATTTTTATTCTGTTGTTTTGAAATATTGGATCGTTAATTCTTGTTATTATATTAATTCGTTGAAGTGTTGTTACATTGTTGCTGTTATTTGGAGGAATATGTTTGTTGTCCGTTAATTATATACTTTTATAATTATTACTCCTGGGATTGAATAATTTCAATAAATTACAACCATCAGAGAGAGAAAGGGATAACTCCAACAACCGAAGAATAACAGGTCCGCAACGTGAGCTTCGAATTAAATATCAGTGAGCGTTCTAGCGTATATGTGCGTAGACAAATATTCGGGCGGGAATTATTTGTCATAAAATATATTCGTCAAATTTAATTGTATTTGATTTATTCTAAATACGCACACATAGATATTGAATATAATTTGAATAACCGTTAGACTAGCTTGTGTGCGTTTATGATAAATTCGGGCGGGAACTGTTCACGCACACAAGTATAACTATTGAGTGTGATTTGCTTATACGTGTGTGTGAGCGACGGTGTATTCCGCCCGCGCGTATAAGTAGTCGAGAGAGAAACGCGCAGCTTTAATATAACAAAATATGGTGGCGGCCTCTAGCGTATGAAGACCGCATTATATTAACATAAAGCGCGCGAAATTCAAATTTTAAACGATATAAAATAACTTATATTCTCGACAAGATCACACTCTATAAACTAATAGGATCGCGGGTGTACTTAGGTAGTTAAATAATCATTTATAATATCATTTTTAATTTAATAAATATATGTAAATTGTTATATTAATAATATTTTTCTAATTCAAACCAATAAATTCTGATATTGGCGATTCAGAACCCTGGCGCCTCCGCGGTGAATCACAGTAATTGTTGAATTTAATATTAATAATTTTAATATTATTTATTGTTTAATAATAAACAATTACTGTGATTCTAACTGATAGCCATGTGATTGAATTTTTTTTTATTTTATTCAATTTCCCTCAAGAATTGAAAAATATTTATAGGACAAGTGGAGGTAAAGCAGCGCATTCCTATTAATAATTAATTGTTTAAACAATTTAATAATTGTTTATTGCCAAGGTAAGTGAAGCCTTGGTAGTGGTAAATAATTAATGATACGTAAGTCCTATAATTATTGTAACGGCCTACAGAAGTAAAAAAAGGTACCAGGACCGTACCTATCCCTGAAAGGGCCCCGTTACAAATTGGTTCCCAACGTTTTTGAAAGGGTATCATATTTCACATTGATCGCTTCAGAATTTTTTTTTAGATTTGAGAATTGAATATTATAACAAAAAAATAGTACACCTGCTTGCGTATCAATTAGGTCGGCTTTTATAAGTTTAAGTACGGGATTTACCAGTGGATTTTTTTATGGTTAATTTGCTTTGTATTATTACTTAAAAGTAACATTTTTTTTTACTAAAATTTTTCTTATTTTTTAGTAAAATTGACATAGAATTAACAATTCCACTGGCGATTTCTACCCGTACTGAACAAATTCACCAAGGTTTGCTCTAAATAGGATATAATATATTTTATAAAGTAATATAATTATTTATATAATATTTTTATTTGTATATCCTATTTTTTGCTGTATAGGTACACCTTAGGGAAATATATATTTTTTATCTAATTTTTTAGATATATAAGAACGGGAGTCAAGAAGGCATATTTTATTATATCCCTTCTTTGCTCTTGTAATAAAATTAAACCTCTGGTGTACTCGCACAAAATATTTTGCGCGATTACAATAGAGGTGAGCAAACCTTGGCGTATTTCAGTGCATCAAAGGCACAAAAACCTGTAACCTAAAAGAGCAAATTATTCCCTTGTATATTGGCTTCCCGTTAAATTTCGGATACCATGTCTGCATCTCGAATGCCAGTGGCAAGCAACACCGACGAAAAAATCGAAAACTGGTGCTTTTGTAAGACCACTGGCGAATTGGATCAATGTCTCCTCCAGCTGAGCTTACGCCTAGAGGGAGATAGATTTTTACGCATGCGAAGGCTCAGCAACTGGCTAAAAGGTAATTATGTACCTGAGGACTTCATCCAAGAAACAGATGAAGACCCGTGCCTCCAGTATATGAAAAGAGAGGCCACAAGAAGATCATTTATTGAAGAAGAAATTCAGACTGGAGGTCAGTCTTACCTTCATGAAACGTCAGAGGAAGGAGACAGGCATCCCCTGGATTTTATAAGAAATAGTTTCTTAATCCAAGAGAGGTTAGATGCCTTACGAAGACAGCATGGGCCAGTGGAGGCATTTATAGACGATACTGAGGTAGATGTCAGTATCGTCATTAACCAATCTGGCGGAGAACAAGCCGAAGCATCGACTATGGAAGCGATGCAACGGTAAATTAACCAAATGCAGCGAATGCTTCAAGCATTAACAGAGACACTGCATAGCCAGATTGGACTCCAATCCGGACGAGGGTCGAGCACAGAAATGGAGGACGTGAATATGAATACTCATAACGTTAATATACGAGACACATTCACGATCCACAACTCGACCCGAACGGACCTACCACAGTCAGCCCCCACCCGAACCTATAATTTTGTTGTAACGGCCTACAGAAGTAAAAGAAGGTACCAGGACCGCACCTATCCCTAAAAGGGCCCTGTTACAATATATATATATATTTATATATATATATATAATATATATATATATATATATATACGTATTATAACGGCAGCCTCTTGGTGCTCATCCGTTCACCATCACCGATTATATTACTATATAGCACCTTACCTGATTTTTGCGGAGCTCGTCTTCCTGAAAAGAGGGAAGGTGATGTGTGCTACAAAATTGGGGCGTCTTTTACATAAGACTACTAGTTAAAGATTTATTTAATTTTTCTCAATAAAATTACAATAAGACCGGTGAAATAACCGTTGGGTGCCAGCTGAGGTACGGCTCTCAGCGCGAGCTGTAGTCAGCTCGCTTTACAGATTTACGTCGGTTATGCAGCACTGACGAACACGCGCTCCGCGTTAGTAAGATGGCCACGGCAGGCTTTACAGGTCGGCGAGTTCCACGTGTTGTGGATGAAAACACGTTAAACTGAGCTAGCGCGATATTTACTTAAACTATGACGAGATTATTAAATTATACTCGTGATCCCAGGGTGGCTCCCCGTAGATCTCGCGAAAACCTCACTTGGGGACAGTACTGAAAACGAGAAATTACCTCGCGGTCTCCACTCGCCCCTCACTCCTCGACGATGACTCGTACGCCGTGGCAGACGTTTCGGGATGATTGTTCCCAGCTTACTTCCTGACTCCTCGCCCTCGCAGAATTGCCTCTCGCACGGGACCTGAACTTGTCCTCATGCACGGGTATAGAGGCCACCCTCACCGCTCGTTAGCCTTCGATGGCTTCTTGCGGCCCGGCTTCTTGGCTACCTGGCACCGGAATCTTCTCAAGAGAGAGCTGTTGCTCGCTCGGGCTCCGAAAAGCAATAGAGAGAAGTATACTTCTCTAAACCCGTCACCGGCCGCAGCCCTCCCGAGATGGCGCAGCAGGGAAGAGTATTTCTCCCCACCCATCTCCGCTCGATATGGCTCGCGACTCGCGGGATATGTGGTCGAGTAAATGAGACAAAAGTATTTCATTTTTGTTGTTTGGATTTATTGACCCTTAATATGGATTTGAAAAGTATTTTGTTCTCTGAAAGCGTTGTAACGCATTTCTCGCGTTACAATATATATATATATATATATATATATATATATATATATATATATATATATGTATATATATATATATATATATATATATATATATGTAAAAGGCATTTAATTTTTAACAATACTTTTCTATTAATAATGACTAAAAATTATGTGTAAATAATAAAATGAATATACTATAACGATGATGATGATAAAACATTAGTATTAATAATTCTAATTATGAGGTTTATATTTTGAATGATCATTCAAATGTTTTTAATAGTTTTTAATTCATACACAATATAAACCTTATGTAAATGACATTTGTAGATCAATAATAATATAAATCTCCTTGTTTAAATTTTTTAACTTGAAGCAAAATGTACAAATGTAACTTAACTTAAAAAAGTAATTACGTCATTTAAAACTGGAGAATGTAAACTAGAAACTAACTTTGATTGGATGAAATACTGGTTTTTGTTTTCATGTCATCTGCTGCGTCATCAAACATCATTTTACCTATCTATATTTATATATGTTTATATATGTACTGTATAACTATTATTATATGAATTATTTTACTATACTATATATTAAAGCATCTTACTATACTATACGTATGTTTTACTGCTGAACTTTTGCCACAGTTTGAACGGTCCGACTGCTGGAAATTTTTGCTGTGTATTTACTATTCTATATATATAAAGCAAGTGTTTCTGACCATTTTCTATAGTCCACACGGAGTTTTATATTAAAAACTTCTTTCTAGCCAAAAATACCGGCGGGAAACGACTCTTTAGGTCATAAATAGTATATAGGCTTTGGAAAATTATCTATAAAGAAATGATAAATAATTTTTTCATTGAAATTTCAAAATCTCAATTTAGAAGTAAGTAGTATTGCGACCGCGCCAAGCCGGTGGTTCTCAAACTCGCCTTCGTGGCGCTACTGCGCCACTTGAGTAAAAGTAAATATTAGTCTAGTATTTTCTTGGTAACATTTTTTAAATTGAAATATTTATTTTGTTTTAGCACTTTTATCTTATGGGATCAAATAATACACTAACACGATTTAGAGTATTAAAAATTGATCGAATGGAGCCTCGAGAATTAGAATTAATAGATGATAAAAAGGAATATAATCAAGATGAAATAAGAGACCTTGTAAAAACGATTGACACAGAAAATAAAAATCGAGCTATTCAGAAAGGGATTATTAACACTATAACCAAAGTAGTTTCTGCTTTTGGAATAATAGGTAAAAATGCTTATTAGCTATTAACTAATACGTTCCTTAAAGATATATATTAATAAAATTAATGATTAATTTTTTAATTATTCATTCAAAATCTTATTATAATTTTTAAGAACTTGAGAGCATAGATAAGTATATATCTATATAGAAATATAACAATTCTCTCGGTCAAGGGTGCACACGCTTTGGTTTTGAAGCACCAATGTATCCTTTCTCTCTCTCTCTCTGTCTCAGTCTCTGGTATATAGATATATTCCATCCCACATTATGGTCAATAATATTATAGTAGTATTATATTGAATATTATTAATATATTCTACTGTAAGTGTCACCGTGTTTGTCGCATTATTCTTGTAAATATATATAAATATATATATATATATATATATATATATATATTGTAACGGGGTGGGTTCGATTAATAGAACTCAGGTTCGAATATCGACGCACGGCCGCTCCCGTATGGTCCGCGCGCAATCCACGTTGCTCCTTCTTCTCGCCGTCCGGGGAATAAGCGCCCGTCGGCGGTGGAGTCTCGACGCGCCACGACGCGCCGGCCCGTTGCAAAGTTTGACTCGCGAAGGCGCAAACCTACTTACTTGTCTCGTGTGCGGTGCTCTGGCAACGAGCACCGCGTCCGCAGCAAGCTCAGATCGCACGGCGGAAGGTCTTCGCCGTGCCTGCGGAGGCAGGTGGATCATGCGCGCAATATCAACGCGATGCGGGAAAATAAACAGGGAAGGTAGAGACAGACAGCGAGGAAAAAACACAGAAATAAACGTGAAAGTGCTTTTCAGATATAAGATTTATTTCTAGCGCGACAATCTACCGGCTTACAAAATTAAAAGCCGCAAGGCTCGCGCGCCTGCAATAACGACCGCGAATTCCCGCAGGCCGCAATACGCGCGCACGCTCTCTCACTCTCTCTCTCTCTCTCTCTCTCTCTACCTCTCACACACATGCACGCTCGTTCGCTCGCTGGCGGAGCTGTATAAGCGACGCGTCAGATGTATATATAGTAATTTAGCAGGTAAGAACCTTTAGATGCGTTCGATCGGGGAAGACTCGCTATTACTTGTTAATAAGGTAATAAAGCTGTAATTCGTGTGAGGGTATTTTCCGAATACGTGTGTAAATGTGTCTGAGCTACCTGAGGTGTTGAGTATGGGAGGGGGAAGAAACTAATATGAATTATGTGTGTGGTGAATAGATGTATATGAGGCAGTTCGGTCTGTGCCATGCTGGAGTGACGATTGATTTAGCTTATGTAAATTAAATAATAGAATATAGACTGTTTCTTTTTGTTTCTCCATAAAAGAGTTTTCTTATTTGCACCTCACCCCGTATTTCCTACAATAATATAAGAAATACATTCATATTAATATATACTAGATAATTTTTATTTGGAACAAATAGATAGGAAGGCGTAGACATTTATAATCAATACAATAGCCAACTAGAATAAATATACAAAATTAATAGACGATTTAAGGCATAAAAATTTTTGTAGGATCCTCTCTAAAATACACATTTAATAAACTACGGTGTTTCAATTTTAATTTCTTATTTTTATTGACCACTTGGAGTATTTGTGAAATTGTTATTAATTAACATTTTTATGAAATTTAAAATTATTTTTTCTGTTGTAACTTTCATTACTCATTTTGAATGGTTTATACATACAAATTTTTTATATAGATAATCCTTTGAACAGTAAACATAATGACTATTTTCAAGTATGACAAACTTGATAATGGTTATATTTGAGTTCTTGGATTAAATTAATTAAAATAAATAATTAAGTTGTAAATCGAAACGATTATTTTTAATCTTTCAAAAGTGTTAGTGATTGACCAAGTAAGTGCTAAAAATGTTAACATTTATAATCATACCAACCTAAGCTTTAAATCTGCATGTTTGAAAGATCAATCTGAGAGGATTTTTTGCTTAAAATGATCTATTAAATGTTTTTATTACATGCTTTTTTAAAGATTTATTTTATTTTAAAGAAAGTTTTTTTAAAATTAAAGAAAATCAAAATTAAAATAAATTTAGAAATTAGTTAATTATATTACTTAGATTTTATTTTTCATTCTTCATAAGACAACGATAGATATTTTTATTGTTTTTATCGGTTGTTATAGTGGCTAACCAGTAGATGAAACATTGTTCGCTCAGTGTAGTTGTAGAAATTTGTAATATGTACCTTTTTATGAAAAAATACTGTACATAATAAGTGAGTAAATAGGCGACTCCCGACGCGTCACATGATTCGTGGGAAAATTACCTATTTTGTTCACTGCTCGCTGAATCGAAATGTACTACATTTCAACTTCCAGAACCCAATTTGTAACATATATTAAAAACATAGCCTATGTTCTTCCGAAAATAATATAGAATCTATGTCAAATGTTCAAATTTCAGAACAATCGGTTCAGCAGTTTTTGGTTATCGTGTACAAACAAAAATACGCTTTGTCTTTATAAATTAGTATGATATGATTTGATACGATGTGATATATATATATATATATATATATATATATATATATGTATATATATATGGTGACGGGATCGCAAGCGCCGCTCACGCTTGCTATCGCACGCCTCGATGCTCACTCTTCCGTTGTAGCCTGTATATAAATACATGTACATATGCCTTATTATTTATCTGTATATTTAATTTGTAGATATGTGACAGGCCTTGGAGAAATCTTCATCTTTCTTTTTATTTGAGCTCAAAATGACGTAAAAGCCGAACTCAGTAACTCCAAAAACATAAATATATATCTTTTGCAATAATTCAAATCATATTGCTAGGTTTGACCATCAAATGATCTTCATTGACCTTGACTCTGAAGGTCAATGAAGCAACTTCAGATACGAACTTAGCGCATCAATTTATTTAAGGATAAAGAGATATCCTAGAATTATGTATGTGAGCCGATATATCGGCTTTCCGGCGCTTTAAAGGTTAAGATCAGACAAGGTTCTATAATCTCTTAATTTATGAATGTGCCGGTCGCTTCTATCCAAACTAAATGACGTGTCGTACTCAAGAAATTTAAAGCAGTGAGTAGTAAGGAAATTCGGCGCGCTATTTAGGTACATTTCCCACCCTTTTGTAGATGTCTGCTCGGACAGTTCCTTTGTAATGATCTTATATTCGCGGTAATGTAGATTGATAATAGATTCCTGCGTACATTTAGTATAACTCTACGCATTAATTGTAATTATTATATATTGAGTGTATATAAGTATGAATATGTAGTATATAAGTTAGAATTGC
The DNA here is from genome assembly GCA_018907035.1 of Sycobia sp. Sy_11. Lineage (NCBI taxonomy): Eukaryota > Metazoa > Arthropoda > Insecta > Hymenoptera > Epichrysomallidae > Sycobia > Sycobia sp. Sy_11. Next base: position 349,650 of record JACCIC010000310.1, read on the forward strand.
ATTTAATTTACACCAAATAAATTTAAGAGAAGCTTCTCAGGGACATATTTTGAAGAATCGCAATATTGTAAATTTAATGCTAGAGTGTAGTAAATTGGGCAATACTTATGATTTTTTATTAATATAAAAATTATGTTTTATATTTAAGTCAAGAAGGTAGAGGTCCTATAAATATTATACCAATAAATTTAGAGTAGGGATGGTATATATAGTAGTAGTATGCTGGTTTTTTCATCTTACTTTAGTTCTTGTGGATGAACTAAACGTAGCGGTTCGCAACGTCGGAGTCAAAGCACAATTAAAATTGAAAGCGGTGGGGTAGTCAGGTTGACCTTTGTTAAAATAGACTACAGTTTATTATTGTTATTATCTTTATTTGATTATTAAATTATATTTTATTTTTAATTTGTAATTTTTAATCTAACTTATTCTTAGTAATAAGTTTTATTTCAGATTCTGTAAGAGTGATCATATACAAGAACAGTCTGACTGTCATTATTTTAGTTTAATGTATTATAGTTAAAGACTATAAGACCAATAAAAATTTATTAATTTAATTAAAAACAGTTGACATAAGTACAATTATGAATTTTAATCGCGAACAAATTATAACACGTTGCTTATAATGTATGCGCTCATAATTTATTGCTGAACGGAAAATTATTTCCACTAATCCACAAAAAAAACATAGTCTATATTCTTCCCAAAATAATACGAAAAACATATTTTGAATTTGAGAACAATCGATTTAGTACTTCTTTTGTTTATCGTGTTCAAACAAAAATACGTCTTGTATTTATAAATTAGTGTTATATATTAGATGTACAAGTGTGCTTCAGCCGTTTTGCAATATATGGCTGTAGCGGTAAGTGGTAGTCGAGCTAAATAGATCGTATATGTCATACAATAAGCTTAGGTATTTGTAAACATAACGTCTTCAAAATATTAGTCGATTGGTGTCTGCATCATAAAGTTATTCTCGATTAAACATTTCAGCTTTCGAACCAGATTCTCGTTATTTGCGGGAGGGTTTAATGCTCTGCTTTAATATGAAATTTCAATAATAAAAAGAATAAAGAAGAAATAATGAAGAAGAAAGAATCTGCATCGAACGCTCTCAAGTGTCTATGGCGAAGCCGCTATTAATGAAAGAACGCGCCGAGAGTGGTTTCAACGCTTCAGGAACGGTGATTTTCATGTCGAAGACTAGAATAGCGGTAGAAGAGAGAAGATTTTCGAACATGTAAGAATCGAGGCATAACTTGATCAAGACTTGTGTCAAATGCAACAAGAATTGGCAGGGTCAATGGGAGTGATACAACATGTCGTTTCCAAACGCCTGAATGTCATGGAATGACTCAGAAACAAGGAAATTAGGTGCCGTACGAGTTGAAGCCGAGAGATATTGAACGGCATTTGTTTGCCTGTGAACAGCGTTTGCAAAGCAAAGGTGGAAAGGATTTTTGCATCACATTGGGGATGAAAAATGGGTTTATTACGATAATTCCAAGCGCAGAAAATTATGGCGATATCCTAGCCATGCTTCTATGTAGACTTTCAAACTAGGGATATTCGCGGTTCCAAGATCATGCTCAGTATTTCCTCGGACTAGCTCGGCTTAGTCTATTATGATTTCTTCAAACCGATTGAAATAATCATAGGTAATCGTTATCGAAGGCAATCAATGAGTTTGAGCCGAACATTGAAAGACAATTGGCCGCAATACAATGACAGACATAAAAAAGTGATTTTACTTCATAACAATGCTTGGCCCCATGTTGCGAAAGTGATCAAGACATACTTGAAATCGTTGAAATGGGAAGTTCTATCCCACCTCCCGTATTCTCCAGACGTTACTCTTTCAGACTATTACTTGTTTCGATTAATGGTACACGGCCTGGCTGACCAGAACTTCCGATTTTATAAAGAAGTAAAAAATTGGATAGATTCGTGGATAGGTTCAAACATTTTTTCACCGCGAGATTTGTATGCTGCGCGATAGAAGAAAGTAGTGACGAGCGATGGATAATACTTTAAATTATAAATGTATAACCAGTTTTTTACAATAAAGCCTCGAAATTCGTAAAAAAATGGTGGAAGCAAAGTTGTACACCTAATAACTACCACTTGTTTCAATTAATGAAAATCCTTCTTACAGGCATACGTTTCAGTTCAGTAGAGGAAATACAAAATTGGCTCGATACTTTTTTGGGCTCGAAAGGTGATTAATTTTTTTGATTCCGAATTCATAAATTGACAAAAAGATGGTAAAAAATTATAGTGTGTATATTTTGAGCCTAATGATGAAAATACAGTAATTTATTATTAAAAAGGGCTTTATTATTTTTCGAAGTATTCTCCATGATGATCAATACACTTTTGCATGTGCTTGAACCAATTTTCGTAACGCTTTTTCCTCTCCGATTGTGGTACATTGAAAACATGGCTTTAGATGCATCAACGGCATTTTAGCTGCCGAAAAACATTGCACACGCATTTTATTTTTACGGGAATCAGAAGAAGTGACTGGGTGCCAAATCAGGGCGGATGACCCATTGAATTGAAGTTTTTCAAAAATTCGTTTGTTTCAACCGATGTGTATGAGCTCGTATTGTCATGATGAAGTATGATTCTTCGATCTCGGTTATACCATTCAGAATTCAGGAGTCCTATTATTCCGAAGAAACTGGCGATCATTTGCTTTGAGGTGCTTCAAAAACGAACCAGTTTTGTCGGATTGGGCTCATCTTGGAAGAGCCACACATCGATTGCTGTTTTTGGGCTCATACGTATAGATTCAAGATTCGTCATCTGTGTACATGTTATACATAGTTTTTGATACACCGTGATTGTATTTCTTGAGCATTTCGTTGCACCAATTGACACGAGCAAGTTTTTCAGCTTTTGTCAAATTATGCGGGATCCAACGTAGCAAATCTTTTTAACACCTAAATGGTCATGTAATATTTTATTGATGATCCTTATACTAATGTCCAAAGGTGCTTCAATCTCACGGTATGTCTTATGACGATCTTGCTTTATCAGTTCGCGCACATCATCAATGTTTTCTAGCCGAACAACCGATTTTCGACGATCTTCGCGAAACTTGTCCTGGAGCGAACTGCGGTCACGATTGAATTCATTATATCAGCGTTTCACAGTGGCCAAGAATGGAGCTTTATCGCCCAAATTTGAAGTAAATTGATCAATGCACTCTTGTTTTGATAAACCACGTCAAAAGTAGCAAAAATCATCGCATGAAAATTTTCACGTGTTAGTTTCATTTTTTCGCTAAGACAAAATTTTTAAGTAGCTATAGATAACACAAGTTATACTTAAATGACAAAATGTTCTGAATAAGGTTATGGTTAAAAAGGTCAAAATTTCAATTGGACAGATCAAATTGCGCCTGCAAACATTTGATACGCCAAGGCTAAAAATATAAATGGCAACCCTCGTTTATCTGCTGACAATGCGCCTCTTTCCAATGGTTTGGTAATCCCACTACGAAAAGCTATCCAAAGACTTAATCCAACGACTTGTGTAGAAGATTTCTTCTATAAGCATCTATCTTCTTTGATATCTAATGCGTGAATCTCCGATCTGCGATAGAGCAATAAATTTTAATGCAGCGAAAGAACGAAGTGATAGAGACTATGATATATATATATATATATATATATATATATATATATATATATATATATATATATAAATTTCATCTTTTCATTATTGAAAGATAAATTCGTATATAATAAGGAATCATTCGCCGCCGAGCGCACGGACACGTAGAGGAATTTTCCCATTAAAAAATTTAGTATTTACGTATTCGAGAAACACCAGCTCTGTGTGTGTGTGTGTGTGTGTGTGTGTGTGTGTGTGTGTGTGTGTGTGTGTGTGTGTGTGTGTGTGCGTGTGCGTGTGCGTGTGTGTGTGTTCGAACCCCTATTAGACACAGGTAATTCGCATGATGTACAACTCTCAACTTTTACTCCTACTCGTTCTGCGCTTGCGCCCAGAACCAAAACAAGGGGGAATAAAAAAAGAAGAAATACGTCAAAGGGGAGTAGTTCGAAAGAGGAAAAGAAAAAGGCGATTGATCGAAATGCGGCGGTAGAGGTTTTAGAGTTTGTTTCTGTTTGTGCAATAGATCATTCTTAATGTCATCGTAGTGTAAGCAGAATTAGAAAAATAAATATAATTTATTTATTTCGAATCAATTTATATTTATTTTCGTTTAATAATATAATAATAACTTTATAATAATTTAGAATATTCTATGTATATTTAATATTTAATAAATATTTTAAATTTCTTTAAGATATATCGGATGCATTTCCTACTATCATTTAAATATAAATAATACTCGGCGCGCAATGTCAGATCTTGTCATCCAAAAGTGGGACATTATAGTAGTGGCAGCGGAAAAAAATCTGAATAAAAAATCTTGGAGTGGCTCATCGACATCCAGAAGACGGCGTACTGAAGTCTCGTATGCATCATTCCAAGCCCTTGATCAATCCATAGTACCTTCAAGAAGACATCTACTTAGATACAAAGAAAAACTACAACTACAATTAGTGTATCAGTGATAAATTAAAGTTATATTGAAATTTTGTGAGTGTATAGTGTGCACATGATATTAAAGTGAGAATATCGTAGCATATACGTATGCCTGTGTTGGTGTATTTATATCGTATCGTGTTAATTTTTATTTTTATTTGATGTGATTATGAGTGATAAGCCTTTTTATAACATGGGTTTTCGTAACATATATATTGTAACTGTCATTTCGACTATTACGAGTCACAAACCGTTCGATATCGATGTATCAAGCGAAATTGAGGTCGAGAGGATGTATACATAATACATTATATACGACGTATGTATATATATATATATATATATATATATATATCATATAATATCATATCATATCATATCATATCATATCATATCATCAGACTTCATACTAATTTATAAAGACAAAGCGTGCTGCTGTTTGTACGCGATTACAGAAAAAACTACTGAACCGATTGTTCTAAAATTTGACATATAGACTCTATATTATCTTGGGAAGGACATAGGCTATGTTTTTTCTTAATAATCATTTTAGTTTTAACAATAAATTAAGTTAACAGTTTTAGTGATCAGTTTCACCAGTGGCCACTAGGTGGCGTCTTGAATCACGAACATCAACTCAATGTAGTCGGCTTAAACTATTAATACCAGGCCAGCTTAAGTGAATGTTCATATCCAACTTTGGAATTAGTATCCTAAAGAAGTTGTGGCGTTAGCCGGAATTACCTTTTTTGTTCTTTAGGTTAATCTGACACTACACTCACACCTTATGGATATTTTTTGATTTTTGTAAATTTTATTTTCTCTTATGTGAGAAAATCTGTGTCTCTCTCTCTCTCTCTCCGGCTCTCTATCTTCCATTCTTCTTCTCTAATAAAATGGTTCTGTATGCCAAATCATACTGAATATAATTTGTGACGACAATTATATTTTTGTTTTTATACATTATATTAACTTCAGAATTGTGACAAGAGACTTTTTTTTTAGTTTGAACAAAAGGAATGATTGCAAAATAGGGTTCTTTTACCAACAACCTCTATATATATATAAGATATAAAATATATATATATATTTTTATATATAATAAAAATATATATATATATATATATATATATATAACGTATCATCACTTCTGCATAAAAAGGGAATATCCATCGTCTGCTTAAAAAATATGCTATTTGCCATACCATTTTTCTTGAATTTCAGTTGACATCACCACAAAAATATTCACGGTATTTAATTGAAAAAACGAAAATATACGAAATATGTAATATGTATTGTATTTATATTATATTGTACATATTATAGATATACATTGTAAATACGGTTTCTAGGGAGACATATTATATTAGCGTATACAGGCGGTTAAATACAATATCCCGATGCCTCAAGACGATTTATACATGCAGTTGTGTGTTTGGATGATAGAATGCGATGTCCAGGTGTCTCTGGGTGATTTCTATAGGCAATATTATATTTAGTTGATAGAAAACGATGTCCAGATATGAGAAAATCAACTTCTATAGGAAGTCTCATGTTGAGACGGTACTCTTTCCGAACGACTTCTACGGGGAGTATTGTGTTTAGTCGTGAGAAAGCCATGCTAGTTTTCTCGGGATGACTTCTACTGGGACTATCGTGTTTAGTTGGTAGGAAACAATGTTTAGGTATGTCGGTACAACTTCTACGCGGAATTTCGTGTTCGGACGGTAGAAGATGATGTCCAGGTATGACGGGGCGAGTTCTACGGCGAGTATCGTGTTTAGTTGATAGGAAACGATGTTCAGGTATATCGGGTCAACTTCTACAGGGAGTTTCGTGTTCGGATGATAGAATGCGATTTCAAGATGATTTGGAACGGCTTCTACGGGGAGTGTCATGTATGGTTAGTGGGAAACAATATCCAGGTATGTCAGTACGACTTCTATGAAGAGATTAGTATTCTATCATTCAAACGCGGGCACTCCCAGTAAAAGTCGTCCCGGGGTAACTAGACCTTGTATTCTACCTCCCCAACATAAAACTTTCTATAGCAGTCGTCCCGAGACATTTCCTATAGTTCGAACATGATGCTCTCTGTAAACGTCCTCTCGAGACACTTGCACATCTTTTTCTACCGCTCGAACTCAAAAGTACAATTTTTTCCATTGAAGCGGTATTTAATATGCATATATATATATATATATATATATATATATATATATATATATATATTGTAACCGTACAAACTGTCGGTTCCGTATAGTATTTGAAAACCGAGCGTGTGCGCGGGTGCGAATAAGGTACGGTATGTGCCGAAAGAGTGCGCGCGAAGCTCAGTGAGTGAGGAGAGCAAGAGAAGCAGCAAGAGACTTTCCTTCTTCGCGTTCCAGCCGTCGGATAGAGCAGTCGAGGTTTTCGATATAGTATCGGTAGCATTTTCTCGTATTCTCCAAGTTCCGAAAAGTGTGGCCATCCGGCAGACACTCGCGATGTTCGAGTGTGTTAGACTTCTTCCCGATTACGCTTCCCTACGTCTACGCCGAGAGGATAACCGCGCGTGCATCACGCGCCACGGTGAGAGGACGCCGCGCACACCGCGCTATCCACGCCAGCCGCGCAAGCTGTGCGAGCCATCATCAGCGAGAGAGAGAGAGAGAGAGAGAGAGAGAGAGAGAGAGAGAGCGAGAGGACGCCGCGCAAGCCGTTTGCCCCAACTGCGAGAGGACGCCATGACAGCATCTGCGTCGGCTAAAGGGCAAGTAGTGTGATATTAGGTTAAATGCTATGTGTGCACCCGCCGTCGTCGGCGTCGTTTATTCAGACCCTCTTGCCATGAACTGTATGTGATCTCCCCAAGTCCCTCTTCCCTCATCCCCCGCGTGCGCGATAATACTCGTATACTTGCGGTTAGACTTATATATATTTAGTGTGTAACGACGTCGCGGAACCCGCTCGCGGTAGGTAACCGTGCCTGTATTTATATTGCGTTCTGTTCACGTATGTGTCGCGTAAATAAAGATTGCTCGATATACTTTTAGATGCCTCGTGTTTTTATTCTCTATCGTAGTACCTTTTCATTTCGAGAATCGGGTGAGTACCCGATATGAGTAACCAGGTAATATTATAATTAACCGGTTACAAATGGCGCCCAACAACGTGGGGCCCGCGACGCCGTGGTAGTACGCGAAAGTGAAAATAATTCTTTCTCGCCATCCCCCGCATTTATCGTTAAGAATGAGATAGCTTCTCCCTACAAAAAAGAAATGAGCGCGTTGATTTAAATTGTCGTTAATTTAAAAAACTCCATGTAATATAATAGAGTCGGACGTAGCATTGTATTTGTGTCGAAATCGTGTTAGAATAAAGGAGACAGTAGTGAGTAAGCAGTACCGGCCATCTTACTTGTGCGCATAGGATTGCGCAGAGGTCTCAGCTGACAGCTGAAAATGAAATAAGAGTTTTTTTCTTCACTGCCTCTCGCGTCCCAAATAGCCGGGGATGGGGCTATTTGGTCATTTAGCACATACACACAGGGGGGCCCTGTGTGTGTGTGTGTGTGTGTGTGTGTGTGTGTGTGTGAATTTGTTAATAAATAATAGTAATTGATTATGGAAATATTACAGAAATATTAATATTGAAATATATAAAAAAAAATAAATACAGTGCAAAAGTACAACATATGACTAGTGTTCATGTGTTGTGCAACCAATACATTTTCTTTCTGTGCTACTGATTCAAAGTAATGTGCTCGATTTACTTTTACAAGTTAATTAAAAACTATTAGAGAACATTATACATGAAAAATTGCTCAGATACATCCACTGACCATAAATATCAGAGGTACGTTCCTTTCCTTTTATATACACAATAAGTAGAAATCTTGAATCCATTTTAAATTCTTAGTTACCAGAAATTACACAATTAAATTAAATATTTCAAATTATTATTTCAGAGAATTTAGTTTATCGATAACACCTTTCAGTAAATCCATTAAGCTTACATGACCCCTTTTTTTTACTATGTGTAGAACTTGGAATGTGCCCTCTGATCTTTGAAACAAACAATATATATGAGCGAGCACACATCACAATATATATATATATATATATATATATATATATATATATATACATATATATATATATATATATATATATATATATATATTAAAATATTAATACAATTTATATTTCAATATTTCTAGTAATACAGTTTATACTTCAATATTTCTATTTTCATATTATAATATTTCTGTGATACACTTATATTTCATACGTCTATATCTCAATATACTTACCATTCTTTTATATTTCAATATCTTTTTCATACATTTATATATATTTCAATATTTCTATTAATATAGTTTATACTTTAATATCTTTATTATACTTTTATATTCTAATATTTCTGTGATACGTTTATATTTAATGCTCTTATATCTCAACATTTTTACCATATTTTTATATTACAATATTTCTGCCATATTTTTATATTACAATTTTTTGTTATTATTTGAAGCGGCAATAAATATCAAACAACAGTAAGAGAAAAAAACAAAAGAGGGCAGAACTGAACAATACCGTACGAACAATACAGCGTATATATGGCCTACACCTCCAAACAATGCACCCATCCCGGGATACCCCATGGGACTATGGCCATCACCACCAGCGCACAGCACGGATATAGAAGGGAATAATGATATACCTTCAACAGCTGTAAACCCGTGGCAAAATTTACCAGTCGTATGGCCATGCATACGTCCGGCATTCTTCCAACACTACATCGCGACGCCGCACCTTGGAGGAATGAATGCGACACAGGTGGCTGATGATAACCATAGAACCACCACGAATAATAATTCATACACTCGATCAACAGATAACACCTACCTAAAGGAAACAAGGGCAAGTCAGCTGCTCCGACAGCGGAAGGTGCAATTCTTAGGAGCTCCACGTGAGGATGTGGAAGAATTTATCGACAGACTTGAAGATACAGTCGACAGCCTGGATATTTCGGAGGCGGAGATACTAAAGCTAGTACCTGGAATAGTATGTGTATCAGCACGGATATGGGCAAGGTCCATACATAAGACATGGAGAAATCTACAAGTTTTCAAAACAGCCCTCCGCGGACAATTTAGGCCGATAGATTACGCGCTGCGACTCGAGGAAGAGTTAAGGGATAGGACACAAGGGTCAAAAGTACCCATCGGCTCCTGCCTTAGAGGTATGAGAGGGCTGATTGACAAAATGTCACCAGCACTTCCTATCGAGTCGCAACTTGATAGGATATATAGAAATCTCCATCCCGAATACAATGACAAAATTAATCGCAGCGAATTCAAATCAATCGAGGAATTACAGTTAATTGAACAATAACTTGAATTGAAAAAAGAATTGAAAAATCGGTATAGAGAACCTCCACCCGTCGAAACCTGTATGGTCAGCACAGCAGCATGCTCATCATCAGAAAGAGCAAACAGACGCTCCAGACTGGGAGCCCTTGATACTGAGGAGTGTAAGATTTCAAAAAAACATGTAACGATAGTAGAACTGGCTGCAACAGTAAACAAATCAGACAAGCAAAGAAACAGACAGCCGTGACAAACGAAAAGAACCACATCGGAACTACAGCCCGACACCTCTATACTCACGAGAGGCGCCCAGGAGGAGCGAAAGAAACACGAGGCGGCACCGAAGCCCTTCAGCACTACTACACCCCAGAATCCATTCCACATCACCCACCCGTAATAGTCGTTATTTAACACAAAATAGATCAAGAAACCCTTCCCCCAACATTACCTATCGGAGCCGCTGGCGAGATCAAACACCACCCAGACGCCACGATGACCGAGACCGGTATTCACGATCACCAACACCAGATCGATTCAGGCCAGTATACAATAGACGAGCATCGCCGAACAGAAGCGAACGATATGATGATCGTGCGTGGCATAAAAAAAACGAACGCAATGACGCACAAAGTCAAACATCAAGAAACGAACCACGGCGGGAAGATGATAGGCCCTGCTGGTCATGCAAGCAGGTAGGACATTCGGCAGATCGATGCCCCAATAGAAGACGTCTCCACTGCTATAATTGTGGAGAAAAAGACGTCACAACACGAGACTGCCCGCGCTGTGGTCCCTACAAACGCCAGGGAAATGTGTAAGGGGAAAAGAAAACGGAGTCAACCTTGAAACCCCTTACGAGAAGACTCCGCTAACAGGAACAGACTTCCGTGAATACAAATACCCCAAAGCCAAAGACGTAACCGATACCTACCTGAACAACACAATACAAGAAGAAGAAAATCGGTTCTTTTTAAATATCGAGCTAATGGGGAAAATATTTCCAGCTCTCGTCAGCCCCGGAGCAAGGAGATCATTTGTGGGCACAGGTCTAGAAAGATTGCTAAAAGCAGCAATAACACCATCAGTCTTATACATGGAACTGCCATATGGAAAACTCTGTGCGCATGACGGAGACGTGATAATATCACTAAAAATTGATGGCCAAATGCTGAAAGCAAACTTCAAGGTATCCAGAGCACTAACTTACGATATGATCCTCGGCATGGACATTATCGTAAAGATAGAAATGACAATAAACTTTGCCAACGCCACCTGGCATACACCACGGCAGATAACTCGCCATTTTTTAACGTCAAAGAACAATAAATAAGAAGCCATTAACAGCGTAGCAGCCGTTGAAGGTATAGCGACACCGACCCGAAAGGAGGTACAGCAGCTCGAACAGGTACTAGACCACCTCATACTAACCCCAAGTGGTACACTCCCAGTTGCACGAATGTAACCACATCATATAAATGTACAGGGGCATCGCCCAATTAAGTAAAGACTACGTCGCATACCCGATCGACTACTCAAACAGGCTCACGAAGAAATAGCAGTTAACGACATGGTATGTCGACGCAACTATGTGCTATCATCAGGCCCCGACAAATTTTTAGCTAAATTAGTGCCAAAATACATGGCACTGTGCCGTATAATCAGAAAGATTTTCCCAATTGAAACGAGAGCCCACGTTTCAGATATCAAAAAATACCATCCTCCTAACATCACTGCTGCTTCTTTCACAAGTGCCACATACAACAAGGCGAAAAATGCAGAAAGGCGTAGGCAAAGGCAGAGGACTGCGCAGATCGATAGCGACCGAAGAATCGCGCAGACACGGGGAAGCTATTACCCCCCCCCCCCTAAACCGAAACCCCAACGATATGGAGACGAAGGGAAATGTCCCATTAAACGCGACCGCAACCATGATGCAAACGCGTCCGGACAACCCCAACCCAAACACGTCCCTCGAGATCCGAGCGTTAATGGACGTTTTAGAGAACCTAGAGATGGTAAAGAGCGAAACAACCGATCTGATTACGTTCAGCCCGGACGCAACACAAGAAATCCCAAAAGAGGAAATGAAGCTGATAGCTATTCAGCCAGAAATCGACGAATCCTTTACCCTATCCCTACTAGACACAAGCGTACCTACGCTTGAAGAAATAAGTGATAATGCCCCTACCGATGCCATCGAAGAATCAGATGGCGATCATCCGCAACGACGTAAAACTACGATAAGAACAAATGAAGAACTAATAGAGAATGAAGAAGCAATTGAACAAATTACGGATGACGCTCGTCTGCAACGATGTAAAACTACGACAACAACAATTAAAGAGACTACAAATGGCAATACAAATACAACACCAGAAGAAATGCCTGAAGAGTTAGCCCAAGAAGAAATAAATGACGCCGAGTTAAATACAGATGGCAAATACAAAAACACGAACACAAATGGCGCTACAAATGGCTAACCAGACCCCACAACAAGTACAGACTTTCCCTCATACAAGGAACTAAGACGCCCTTCGAAGAAAATCCCGAAGGAGACGGATTGAATCTATAATCCGTTTAAAAGGGTTTACGAGAACTTAGGCGACACGATCGCAGTGGACAATGAGACAGACAGCGCCTCTTCCCAGAAGACGGGACCGCTTGAAGCGTCCCGAAGGAAGATTATAGTCCATAGACGTCCTGAAGACGCAATCCCGTTTACGTCGGGACGCCAAATACGATCGATAAGCCCACTCCCTTACCGTCCAGGCCCGAAATTCCATCGGGAGAATATCCCCAAAGGTCAACCGCCACAGGCGAAAGTGGAACCTATAGTGTACGTGAGTACACCTGAAGACGGTGAAGTTCAGCTTTACCGCGGCGATCGATACGCCTTTATGCGATCGGTCGCAACGCAAAATACAGGCAGGTGGAAAACCCGCCCAAGAACATCAGGTGCTCCGAACCCAGTAGAGGAAGGGAAAAACATCTTACCCACAAAATACCGAGATCAAGAAAAATCACCCGATGACGAAGGAGCCTGTGCCGGCAACATAGTTCAAACTCCCCTATCGCATTCGTCTGATCACACCAGGAAACAAATGGAGCAAAACCAAGGAGAAATCTTAATGAGATACAATCCATTTACAATCCTGATGTAAACAATCCCCGTTGCAGGCGTGAAAAGCCCACTCCATGCGCAAATGGCGACGCAACAAAATTCCGCCACAAACAGCTCCAAGAGTAGCTACAATACCGGCACTTATGGATTTGACGTCCTCGCCACCCCCTAATTTTGTACCTTCCATACGGCCGTACCCGTCCTTACCTACCAAGCCACTGCCAGGGTTAGGCAGCATAATAGGTGAGAAGAGGAGCACTCCTCATCAAGCAGCAGCGGATACATCGATATCGACCGGAAGGTGCACTCCACCTGCACCCGGCTGCTGGAATTGCGGTGCGCAAGAGCATCGCTATTCCGCCTGCCTACACCCTCAGAACCGTAAGTTCTGCTACAGGTGTGGCAGTGCGACCCAAGACGTACATACTTTGACATCCTGTCCAGAGCTATTAACCCCTGCCTTTACGTCTTAGGAGGGGAAGAGCGATACGCAATCGGGCCAGAGGATCAAGACGAAGCGTCAGGATGCGATAGATAGCGCGCGAGAAGAGGACATGGTGGAGCCAAAAAACGAGCAGACTGCTGCAAACCCCGCAGTCGCACAAAATGTAGCGCAGACCATAAAGGAGGTCACAGGCGCTCTCGCTCAGGGTTCGCAACCGGTCATGATAGTCATGTCGAGAGCGACAGTTTATATCAACAAATAAACGACACCCCATCGCCACACCACGTACCATTGAATTAGAGTCACCTCTACCGCGCTAAGTTCCCTACCGAAGTCCCCTAGTAAAGTCCACGTGTGAGTAAACACAAATTCCGCGAAATGTAGACAGAACACATATGGCGACGTACATAAGTTACTATACGGGATCACAGGGATAACGAATGCACACACACACATGTCCACACACAGTCACTTAGTAACTCCATTATCACTAGCATGAGAACGCTATTTAGCTTGATTAAGTAATGCATAATAAATAAACGGCGCAGCGTCGGTGGGCGAGAACGAATTGGTTTAAAAACCATGGAAAAGGAGCAGACAATGGCTCACCCTGAAACCTACTTGCCTACCCCAGACAATAAACGGAAACTATTAACCAAGCACTAACGATCGTCCCCATTCGAGCAACATCCGGAAGGATAACTTGAAGAAGTCGTTACCAGAGTTGCATCACAGAAGCGACAGAAAGAAAGACAATACTGCAGAAGACCACGCAGACTTAGACGACGAATGATAAAAGAAGATGAACCCAAGAAGAGCAAATTAAAGTTGAACATAGAAATAGAATAAAATAGAATAGGATAAAATAGGACTAGAAATAGAATAAAATAGAATAGGATAAAATAGAACTAGAAATAGAATAAAACAGAATAAAATAGAATAGGACTAGAAATAGAATAGAATAGTTTATGATACACACTTCAAACTACTATGATCAGTTACCGTGTAATTTATTCCTGGCCCAGTAAGTGTTCTGCTGACGTATGCTATGGGTTGTTCTTCGCCTTGTATCACTTGGCTTAGCACTGCTTCTAAGGCATAACTGCTGGCGTCTGTTTGGGTGTATATAGTTTTCGGCACTGTCATTTTTATCACTGGTGCTTGCATAAGCAAGATTTTCAGTTTGTGAAAAGCGTCTTGCCGTTCCTGTTCCATTTTATTTTTCAGTTTAATTCACATTTTTCTTTAGAAGTTCAATAAAGGGCAATTTTCTGTCCAATAAGGATTTAGTGAAGCGGGCATACAGCCTGCCATTCCTAAAAATTCTCTGAGTTGTTTTAAGCTCTTGGGTTCTGGGAACTTGCTTACTGGTCTGATTCTGATCAGTCTGTTCTGATTCTGCTTTCCGTGTTAGTGCGTAGTACGTTCTTGTCGACTATGTATCTCAGGTAAATAATTTTAGGGCAACAAAATTCTGATCAAGTCAAGTCAAGCAGTACATCCATATGCGAAAGCGGACACGCGTCTTTTATCATATTTGATTTACTGTTCTGTGATCTATGCAGAAGTAGGTTTTTATGTCTTTTTTCAGCAAAATTACAGGACAGCTGCTTCAGGAACTCTTTAAATTAAAGATTCTATTATACCGTTTGTTAGCAGGCTATTAATTTTTTTTTCACTTATGCATGTTTTATTAGTCAGTCCGGGATGCATCCTAATCGTTGGTAATCGGGGCGGGGGGGGAGGTACGTTGGCTAGCAGAAGTCTGTCATTATATATTGGCAGTAAATGATACAGGATATCCTTCAGATGAGTTTTTCGTTTTTGGACAGCAAGGATAATATCATACTTCAGAGTGTTCGAAACTTCGAAGCGTGCGGTTGTTTTCTAGTCATTGATGTTGCCTGTTAAGTTAACTTCTCTGTCATTGGCGTATAGCTAGGCATCGGATAATTCTATATAGGATAAAATAGGTATGATTGCCGACTGAATAATTTTTCTTGGTTATGAGCCCATGTAGGACTATCGTGCTCCCAGATCTAGTAATGTCGGGAATATTTTCTTTGCTATTTTCCGGGTCAGGAAAATTCGGTTCTCGTTGTTCTAAGTTATCGCAATGTGTTAATTTCCCAAAATCGAAACTGTTTACGTATAAACGGACAATTCGAAATTGTTTAAATTATCTAAATTCTGATATATTCATTTATTTATTTAATTAAATGTTTTTCTTTGTTAACTATCTATTTAATTTAATTGTTTGATGACATTTTTTTGGTAAACTTAATGGTTAAGTCAAATTAAAAAATATTTTTATCGATCTTACAGTGTTTATAATATTACTAGCATCTCCCGTCTCGGCCAAATTGTGGCGTCCGCCATCTCGCATCCACGCTCAAAGAACGACCCTTACTCCCCCCCTTTTTGGTGGCCGCCGCTACCTAACCTTCCCCACGTACCGCTTTCCTCCGCTCGCACAATTTACATAAGATATGATTAATTAAATTAAGGGCGCGTAGGCCGACTCACCTGCTACCGCTAAATATAGGCGAGGGCGTCTCCTCATACGCTCGCTGCTGCTGCCGGCTTCTCTTCCGCGATGGTTCTCCCCTGGAGAGAGAGACAAAAAGAGAAAAAAAGGTTTGTCTCGTCCCGGCACCGTCCGCACAATTTACTCTCAAAACCTACACATTCCAAATTTAGCTTTAGTTTTTTTTTGAGCGACAATGGCTGCGACACGTGTCTATTCAACGATGTTCGAAAATTTTCTGAAGTTTTTCTTGATCTTCACTCCGATCCTCCAATCAGCGCTCTTCTTTTCGCCATCCGCCAATCGCCGTCCGTCTTCTCCGATTTGAGCCAATTAGCGTCCGTCTTGTTCGATTTGCGCCAATCTCGGGCTCTTCCGTAATATTAATACCATTACGACCGACATTGTCTGTCGGCAACATCTTGTTTCATGACTTGCGCCGCGCGCCAAGTTCAAATTTACCCGGGAGATATATATATATATATATATATATATATATATATATATATATCCCCGTCGGTAGTTCGGCGCGGCGCCGCTAAGAGCGGTGGCGCTGTCGACCGCTCCTTCTCCGCGGCGGCTTCCGTCTTCTTGCCGACTGCCACTTCCAGTGCGACCGTCTGCTGTGCGGACAGCGCACGCCGTGTCCCTTCGAGTCTCACCAATATCTTCGTGTTGTTTCAGCATCTCCACGCGCCCTTCCTGTTTGTTGAGCTGACGTCGTTGAGCTTGGTGTGCGTCTGTTTGTTGCGGCAATCTAGGTCTGCTTGCTGCTTCCTCGTGTTCGTTCGAGCAGCGGCCCATGCGGCGTCCAGTAGCTGCACATAACCTAGTGCGGCCACGTGCTTTCGATCCACTTTCCATCTGCGGCGTCCAGATGGCTTTTGGATCTCCGCCACGTATGCTTGTTTTTTATTTTCTTAGCTTAATATCTCCACTCGTGTCTACTTTACAAATTTCATATCATTTTCCCGTTACGAGGTTATGTTGTCTCTCTGTCTCTCTCTCTCTCTCTCTCTCTCTCTCTCTCTCTCTCTGGCTCCTTGTTTACTTTCATATACCTCTCCTTCTCTCTCACTCTATCTTCTTATGCACGCGTCTAACTATCCGTGTCCATCTGTATCTCTCTGTTTTTCTTTCTCCCTATCTGACTATTTCCTTAGTATGTAAGTCATTATTTCCATCTCTCTCTATATGTGTATTTTCTTCATTTTCTCTGGATGCATATTTTACTTTCTTTTCTCTGCTTCTATCTTCCTTTCCTTCTCTGCGAATACTTTCATTAGTATCAGGTATGTGAATAAGTCTTTCCCGTTTTTTTTCAAATTTTGAGCCTTTATTGTGAAAAAATGGTTACAAATGAATTATTGAAAGTATTGGCCATCGCTAGCTACAACTTTTTCCCATCTTTCTGGCAACATACGAATCCCGTTGCGAAAAAATTCGACCGGTTTGGCCTCTATCCAGTCATCCACCCATTTTTTGGCTTCCTCGTATGAATGGAAGTGCTGGTCAGCCAGGCCATGCGTCATCGATCTGAAGAGATGGTAATCAGACGGAGCAACGTCTGGACTATACGGCGGGTGGGGTAGGACTTCCCATTTGAGCGTTTCTAAGTATGTTTTCACCGGCGGTGCAACATGTGGGCGAGCATTGTCATATTGCAAAATAACTTTGTCGTGCCTGTCGGAGTATTGTGGCCGTTTTTCTCGCAGTGCGCGGCTCAAACGCATCAATTGTCGTCATAGACCTCGCCTGTGATCCTTTCATTCGGTTTCAGAAGCTCATAGTAAACCACACCTAGCTGGTCCCACCATGTACAGAGCATGAGCTTGGCGCCATGAATATTTGGCTTGGCCGTCGATGATGATGCATGGCCGGGTAGTCCCCATGATTTTCTTCGCTTCGGATTATCGTAACGTATTCACTTTTCATCGCCAGTCACGATACGATGCAGAAAACCCTTTTTTTTATGTCGCTGAAGCAGCTGTTCGCAAGTGAAAAAACGCCGTTCGACGTCTCTCAGCTTCAGTTCGTACGGCACCCAATTTCCTTGCTTTTGAATCATTCCCATGGCTTTCAAACGCTTGGAAATGGTTGTTCGGTCAACTCCCAATGCTTCAGCAAGTTCTTCTTGCGTTTGACAAGAATCTTCATCAAGCAAAGTCGCCAATTCTCGATCTTCAAAGATTTGCGGCCGCTCGAAACGCTCCTTGTCTTCCACGTCGAAATCACCGCTTTTGAAGCGTCGAAACCATCCGCGAACACTTGAATCATCGACATAACCTTCTCCATAAGCCTCCTGAAGCAATCGATGCGTCTCGGCAGCAGATTTCTTCAAATTGAACCAATAAAGTGAAACTTCCCGCAAATGACGTCGACTCGGCTCAAATTTCGACATTTTCACGATATCAAAAATTTATGATGCGAAAAAATTTTAACTAATGTGTTAGTATGGAATTGTTGACATATGAATAAACTTTGATTATGACATATGTAACCATTGAATACTCGCACAGTATTGGTGGCGCCATCTCTTACAAAAAACGGGAAAGACTTATTCACACTCCTAATATTTTTTCTATATGTATATTTCTTTATTCTTCTGCCTGCCTGTGTTACTTTTTTTCTCTCCATCTATCTTCCTTTCCTTTTATATGCACTTTGTTACATGCATCCATGTAACTTTTCCTCGCTAATTTTACTTTTACCTTTATTTATTATTATTTTCATTTTGCAGGTTGTAGGCTGCTGCAATTCCCATTGCACTCTGTGATATGTATTGCACATATGTCTATTCAAACCGGCTAAGCCAAAAAGTTGCTTCATCTGTGAAAGCTACATTTGATGAAAGATTAGGATTATTATCTGTGGTTGCGATCATATTTATCCGAAACTTAACATGGCGACCGAAATCGTCTTTATTCAACTTGCGAACCAGTTTGACTTTAGATGGACGTAATATCGTAATTTATATTATATTGTATACAAAGGATTGACTTATATCATGCTGATACGAATGATAACACAAAATCTACCGACTTTTCTTCACTTGCTGTTGATCTTGGACTGCCTGCTCTAGATAGGTCTTAACATGACTATTCTATTTTCGTACAATTTCTCAATAAAAGAGCAATTTAGAAATACTATTTTTAAAATTCGTCATGTTATCAAAAGATATTTACGTCTTAAATAGTGGTATGCTAACTGATACTTAAATCAGTATTAATCTTAAATGTTTTTGTAATTCAAAAATTCTTATCAGGTAGTTATAAATAGAGTGATTAATTTCTAAATTGTTTTAGAGACTTTATGAAACCAAATTCCAGATTACTATTTTTAATTTTTTTAACCGTTCATTCAGATGCTTTTACTTTTATTGATTTTTAACCGATTATAAAATATTATCGAGAGACTTAAAATGCTATGTGTTTTTTTGAGGAAAGGCTCATTTAGGATTGGTAAAGCTCCTATTACATTCTCGACCGTTTCAACATACTGTTACAAAGTTTCAAAATAATGTTATATTTTCGAGATCTATTTAGAAAGGGCAGACCATGGTGAGCAATAAATGAAGACAAGTGAGTGGATGTTCTTTGCCTATTCACTGAAAATCTGCATAATTCCATTCGCACAGTTGCTCAAGAGCACGAAAGGAGTCTTCTTTACACATGTACTAAAAATTGCGCTGTTCCAGTCATTTAAATTAGAACTGGTTCACAAATTGAATGAAGACGATTTCAATCACCGTCTTAAGTTTTATAAATATGATGGAAAGTATAAATGGAAATCCTGTTAATAAATAAATATATATATAAATATAAATATATAATAAATGCTCAAATCTATCTTTTACAGATAAAGCAACTTTTCAACTGGACCGAAGTTTGAATAAATATCATTGCATATATTAAACGGTGGAAAATCCTCATTGGATGCGAGAAGATAAATCGCAGTATCCGTAGAAATGAAATGTTTTACCCGAAATACTGAAAAGAATTATAGGGCCAAATTGATGTCAAATTAAATGGTCAAAACTATGAAATGATGCTTCGCGATCAAATAGTTTCTGCAATTATAGAAATAACCGGAGATAACTTTGAAGATATGTGATTTCAGCAGAATGATGTTCGTAAAAACGCATAGAAAAATATATAACAGTGAACGAATGTAAAAGTAAAGTAGAGATCAAAATAAAAAGAATTGTGTATATAAGAAAGTAGAAATACATTGTAAAAGGCAAAGCCGGAAGTGCGTCACTAATTTTGATTTAATATCTTTTTCATAGAGTCCATTCGCCGTTAATGTTAGTACCGAAAATTTCATAAAATTCGCGATTAGAAAGTCATTTTTATTTTGGGCGATAACGTCGTGATTTGTATTAAGAATTTAGTGAACAATTTTAAGTAATATTCGATTCGATTCGAGGAATGTTGTTTCTTATAAAGATTGTTAGAGAAAACGTGGATTCAAAACAAATTAGATCCCAGTAACAAATATACGAGTCGCATGTTAGAACAAGTAAGAGACGGAAGAGGAGTCAAACAACTACTCAACCGAGGACGGTGTTACCACAACAAGCGTGACTTGGAAGTTCCCTTAATCATTTGCTGAATATTAGACTGACTTCTATAAAAGCCACCATCGTTTTACCTTCTGTGTAAATTTTTTTTGTTCTACCATCTGTATAATTTTTAATATTCTATCTTCTATACAAGGCACGTTTGAGTATATTATTTGTGATTCCGCTGTCAGCGTAGTTTATTGTTTCGTGAGTAAAATTCGTCAATAAAGCGTATTGCATCCTTTTCTAAAAGTTTTTATTCCTTCAGATGGTTTTCCTGTGAACAATCAAGAATAGATCCTCTAAGACATAAGGTAGAGGTGTTATTTATTTTTTATCCTTTAAAAAAATAAGTTCTTTAATTTAAGAAAATGATACAATCGCTTGAAAATTCATTCAACGGATGGATTCATTATTCAACTACCAACCTACCAATTATTCACTTTCCTTGAATTCTTTCAGTTGATTTGTTTAAGTATAATATAATACTAATTAGAAATTGTATTTATGTCGATTGCTATGAAGTAAATTCATAAATATTTGTATAAGTTCTATAAAATATAGTATTTATAAAATAACTAGCATCCCCCGTCTCGGTTCGCTCGAGATAATTAATTTAACCGATTTCATAAATAATTCAATAATATCTAAGTAAAAAGTACTCTATATATAAAAATCTATGTTTCTAAAAATAATTGACCGTGATTTACCTATCGTCCCATCTGTATAAAAAGCTGTTCCAATGTCGCCTCCACTTCAAAAAGTTGATATTTTAGCGACCATTTTATACTATATATATATATATATATATATATATATATATATATAAATGCATAATAAATGCGGCTTCAATGAAGAAAATTGGACTTTCGAGTTCGAGCGGTAGAAAAAAAATGTGCAAGTGCCTCGAGATGACGTTTACAGAGAGCATCATGTTCGGACTATAGGAAATATCTCGGGACGACTGCTATAGACAGTTTTGTGTTGGGGAGGTAGAATACAATTTCCAGTTATCCCAGGACGACTCTTACTGGGAGTGTGCGTGTTCGAATGATAGAATACGAACCTCTTCATAGAACTCGTACTGACATACCTGGACATCGTTTCCCACCAACTATACACGAAATTCCTCGTAGAAGTCGTTCAAAAACATCTGGAAATCGCATTCTACCGTCCGAATATGCAACTCCCTGTAGAAGTCGTTCCATAACATCTAGAAATGGCATTCTATCATCCGAACATGAATCTCCCATTAGAAGTAGTCCCGACATACCTAATCATCGCTCCCTAACGACTAAACACAATACTTCCCGTAGAAGTCGTTCGGAAAGACCTAGATAACGTGTTTTACCGTCCCAACACGAATCTTGCCATAGAAGTTGATTTCCTTATACCTGGATCTCGTTTTCCATCAACCAAATACAATATTCCCCGTCGAAATCATCCAGAGATACCTGGACATTGCATTCTATCATCCGAACACACAACTGCATGTATAAATCGTCTTGAGGCAACGGGATATCGTAATCAACCGCCCGTACATGCTAATACAATATTTCTCAGTAGAAACCGTATTTAAAATGTTTATATATAATATGTACAATATAATATACATACAATATATATATATATATATATATATATATATATATATATATTAAAAAATATTTTTTATGTCTTACAGTCCAATCAAATCAATCGAAAACAATACGTAACAATATCAATACATATCTACATTAAAACTCATACATCAATACACAAAAATAATAAAAATTCAAATTCAAATTAAAAATTATAATGACAGTCAGACTATCCTTGTTTACATTCACCCCCGTAGACTAATCTGAAAATAAAATATTAGCTGAAAAAATTTTTTGTTAGTAAAGTGCAGTCTGACTGTCCCCGACACCCTTACCTAATTGAAGACTTGTCCAACGTTTCGAGCTCGCTACGGCTCCTCATTTTGTGTATATTGTATATACTTACTTGATTCGCTTATTTTTTAATAAAACTAAATACGAGTGGGTGGAAATTTTTCCAAAATTCATGTTTTCTAATGGATATTGTCTCTCAAATTCATTTTTTCTATTAAAAATTTTCCATAGGTAGCATAATCACCATCAATATGTCATAATGAAAATTATAAATATTAATATATATGCACTTATAAATAGACGAACGATATAAAAATTAGATGTTTTATTTTAGAAATCAATAACTTAATATTTTATATAAATTTTTATTACTTGAATATGATTAATTAAGTAATTTAAAGTTTACATTCTACCTTGCATTAAATTCGAAATTTATAAAGGAAAGCATATAATAAATGAAAATGTATATATGTGTACTATAAGCTTATTCTTAAAATCTGTTCATATCTCTCATAATTGAGTAACACACCAATGCTAAAAAATTTATATTAGGGAAGATTCGTAATTAGAGTGCAGGCGACACAACGTTGTTGTTTTAATGGACCTAGGGATAGAAAAATTGTTAAAATATCTTTGTATTAATCATTAATGATTTAATATTATCCATACTAAAATGCAAAAGAGTTTAATTGTTAAACAGTATAATTAATAAGGAGCAGTAATTTATTACAAATCATCACTTACAGAAGAAAACTATCAATATTAAATTACAGTTCGCATATTATAAGGAAGAATAAATAAAAATATTATATTTCTGTAACAAACAAAATTACATGCCTCAGTCACATAAGAAGTTCAAACATCATAAAATAGAATATTTAATTCAGTCATTAAGTGAAATTAATATATAGTAAACAAACTCTATATATCATTAACTTCATGAAATTTTTTTGGTTTACTGTACTATAAAATAAATTACGACAATCTGTACTCATCATACAACTATTGATATAAATTAATAAATATTTTTTCATTGATTTTACAGTCCAATCAAATCAATCGAAAACAATACGTATAAACAATATTAATACATATCTATATTGACATTAATACATCAATACACAAAAATAATAAAAATAAAACTTAAAATTAAAAATTATAAAGACAGTCAGACTGTCCTTGTATACAGTCACCCCCGTACACTAATCTGAAAATATCATATTAGCTGAAAAGATTTTGTTAGCAAAGTGCAATCTGACTGTCCCCAACACCCTTACCTAATTGAAGATCCCGTCCAACGTTTCGAGCTCGCTACGGCTCCTCATCAGGGACTAAACTAAATCTTATATACTAATATATATATAACTTATCTCCACTACCAAATTTAGTAAATTAAATATAAATTCCCCCTCTACACAAATTGTTCAAAACCAATCAATTTAATAAGGAATAATAAATATTGTCCAATTTACTAGACTCTAACATTAAATTCACATTATTCCGATTCCTGGAAATGTGAATACTTTCAAGACTCCCTTTTCTACTTATTTTTAATACCATGTTCTAAAATAACCACATTCACAAAATCAAAATAATGCAAAAATTTTAAACAATGCTCTTTTAAACCCGAAGTAATGTGAGCTACTTAAACTATATTTATGTTCATAAATTCTCTTTTTTAAATATCTATCTATTGCTCAATATAGTATTACAATCCGTACAATTAATTTTGTAAACAACTCCAGATTTTAAACATAAAACATCCTCATCTTTGCAATTATTAAACAACTTACTTAAATTATTGCTATTTTTAAAGAAAATTTGAATGTTAAAATTCTGAAAATTACTTTTAATTCTTTCAGATAATCCTCTAACATATGGTAAGACAATAATTTCGCCTCTGGTAACATCAACTTGTTTATGTCTATTTTCGGCTTATAAATGTCAAACAATCTCTCAGCAATTAATCTGTTAATAAATTCAATTGGATAACCATTATTAATGAAAGTCTCTCTTACTATCTGTAAATTATTTTGTCTAAAATCATTATGTGACAATTTAATTGCTCTGTCAATGACACCCTTTAATGCTCCAATTTTGTTTCCGAATTGGTGGTGTGAATTAAAATCTAAAAACCTACCTGACCAAGTAGGCTTCCTGTACCAATTAAGTTTCACTTTATTATTACTACATCTAATGACATTAATGTCCAGAAAACTCAACTGATTATTGACTTCAATTTCCTTTGTAAATTTAATTCTGTCATTTTCAGAATTAAAAACATCCACCGTTTCGTCCACAAAATCTTCTGGAACAACTGTAAATATATCATCAACATATCTCTTAAATATCATTGGTTCAAAAAGCAATTTTGACAAAGCTATACTTTTTAATTTGGCCATAACTAAATTATCTATAACCGGTGACAAAGGTGACCCAATTCGACATCCGTATTTTTGTTCATAAAATTTATTATCAAATGAAACACTTAAGTTATTAAAAACTAAATTAATTGCTTCAATAAATTCATTCAGTAATGATAGTAATTTTATATGTGAATTCATTATCGCGAAGAATTTTTTGAGAAATAACCGTAATATAATCTTCCAAAAGGCGGACAAAGGTAATGTAACAGTAGCTTTCAATAAAATTGATTACGTAAATAGTATAAATAATATATGAAATGATAATAGTACTTATTTGAAAATTGGTAATCCACACATCATTAAGCTACAAAATAATTTGAAAGAGTTATTAAATAATTGGAAAAGAAATGAATATATAAATCATACTACATATAAATATTTAAAATGTCAAAATGGTACTGTAGCAAAATGTTATGGGCTTCCCAAGATTCATAAAGAAAATCTGACATTTATCTAGATTTTTATCTAATATATTGGTTCAGATAGTTGGAAGAACTAGTTCTAATATTAAGGATAGTTGGTGTTTTTACAATGAAATGAAAGATATTGTTCTTCCGAAAAACTACGAGATGATTTCATTGGATGTAGTATCTTTGTTTACAAATGTACCTTTAGAATTGTTGAATGATATTATACAGGAGAAGTGGCATGAAATTAATCTACATACAAAATTAACAATGAATGAATTTATTAAAGCAATTAATTCAGTTTTTAATAACTTAAGTGTTTCATTTGATAATAAATTTTATGAAAAAAATACGGATGTCGAATTGGGTCACCTTTGTCACCGGTTATAGCTAATTTAGTTATGGCCAAAGAAAAGATAATGAACAAGGGAATCATTAAATTATGCAATGAAGTACTGCCACTACAGCGCATCTGTGATTCCCATTTTGTGCACTATTCCATTCACAGGATCAATCCAAACAAAGTATGATCTTAGACACGTATATTAGGAATAATTGTTAATAATTCTTGGACAATGCTTATTAAAAGTAACACGTGCACGAGAGATTAAATAGAAGATTGAAAGTTAGATATTCTGATAGCCGACGTACTGAAATTGATACCAGATAGTCTATGCTGAGCTGCACGTATAAGGGTAAGACCCATATAGAAGGAATGAACGATATCAAAAGAAATATAATAAATATAATGCGGTGGCGGATTTTTTTTTTATAGAAGAGGAGAAAAATCCTTTATGGATCCCGGGGCCTGTACGCGGGTATGTAGGAGTCTCCTTCGCTTAAGGTGCAAGCATAGCCACTAAAACGACCCCCTTGATACATTCCCCTTGACCGCTTCGCGCAGCTCTAAGAGGAGCTATAGGTCCGAGTCGCAGGGGCCCTTCTTTCCGGTGGTGTGTACAAAACAACCCAGGAACCGCCAATGTGGACATTAATTCTGGACTGCGCCACCGTGTTAGCCCTTAAGGAGCTCTCCCATCCTCAAACCTGCGTTTCTATTCGAGAATAATGGGTATAACACATGCGATAACTAACACCCGCGACCCAGAGACCGTCCGGTAGGAGCTCGCGACAACCAGCCCCTGTCTGGACACAAGGTCCATCACTCTTCCGCCGCTGGAATCCGGTCGCTCCACACACCATTCTAGGATCATATCGTTAAAGTGTTCAGCCACGATCTGTTCATCCTGTGTCTTCCAAGTTATCTATGATAGCTTGTTAGTCACCTCTGGTTTGGTTTGATGTGAGGTAACAACTCACGTACGTGAGCTGGTTGCTCCTCACCCAAACATAGCCATTTCCAGTTACATGGTCCACGACTAAAAATCGCCGCGAGTTAGTTATTCAAATAGCTGTCGTCCCAAGATTATCCATATACTATCTCAGTTCATCTCTGTTACGATACTGTTCGCTAATGAGAGTCATATCAGCCCCTGCATCGATGCAGATCTGAGCGAGTAGGTGATCAGTCGTCCTACTCCTATTTATGTTCCCTTGCAGAACTAGAACCATCTTGCCGTCTTCAAAGGGGCCACGCGAAAGACCGGGCAGACGTTAGATCCGACCACGTGCCTGCACCCGTCCGCGTTTGCGTGTCCAGGGCATAAGAAGCACATGGGATTAGCTTTACAGTGAGCCCCGTTTTGATCCTCTTGCCCGCAGCGATAGCAACAGGCACTTCTATTCGGGCATCTACAACGATGGCTCCGGTGGCCATAGCCTAAGCACCGACAGCATCTAGTTACTATGTCCCGCCTTCATACATGACAATTCACGAGGCCAATTCTCCCTGGTCAGCAACTTCAAGAATCCGACCTCATCCAAGACGATAATAGCAGCGCACTGCTCCACTGTATTAGATTATCGATAATCAAGCAGATTGCTCTTGAGAATCTCCCACACAGCTCCCCCGTGTTCGTACGTCGAATGGCTCTGATATAATAATAATAATAATATTTTATTTTGTAACGTTCCTATCCCCCTCGGGATAACCTACGCGGTATCTTCCCAGGGTAGTTTGAGAGGGGAGGAAGTTTTTCAGGATCGGGCGGCGGTTTCAGGAAAATAATTTTACAAGAACACAGTATAAATTTTTTATACTATAAATAGTATAAAAAATTATTTATACAGGGACTAGTATTATAAATCCGAAAAATTATATTTGAATAAAGTTTATTATTTCTGAAATTACAGAATAATTTCTTTAAGCGGAAATTTTTTTTTAATTGTTTATAAAAAACCGTATTTTTTCGATTTGTGTGCAAAGAGCCTAGTGGCGGTCTAAGCGACTAGGTGCTAAGGCGGGTTGAGCCGAAGCACGAAGTAATACAAATAGGAAATTTATTTAAAATTTTATCGTTTTGAAAATAGAAAACTCAAATAATAGTTTTCTTATAAATAAAATAAAAAGAAATTATTTTCTCCGTTCCAGAAAGAGTTAAAATTTAAAATATTACACAGTATATTTTTTTTTTATATATAAATTTCAAATCTTGCTAAAATGGCAAAACCGCGCGTGAGCTGGATCTATAAACTGACGAAAGAGCAAATCGAACGAGAACTCGCTAAAAACAATTTACCTATAGAAGGTACAAAAGCGTATTTGCGACAAAATTTAATTTCATATGTACGGGCTCACCCGGATCTCTTTTCGACAAACCGGAAGATGAAAAAGACTTCAACGAAGATGTAAATCGAACTCAAGATCTTGAAGAAATTGAGGAAGAATTTCGTCAATTACGTATGCAACTCTTAAACCAACAAGCAGCTGCATCAACGTCCAGTCCAGTCGTGGCACACCCAGCTGCGAACACACCTTTTAGCACTCCGCCTGCTACTGTATACGTGCAGCAACCGTCGACTGCACAAGAAAACGCCAAAGTGATGGACCAAATGAGAAAGTGGAATTGTCACTTTGATTGCAAAAACTTACACTTTTTCCTCGAAAGGATGCATGAGTTAAAAAGAGCATATAATTTATCCGAACAGCAAATTTTGAATGGATTCCCGGAACTATTGCGAGGTGATGCACAATTATGGCATAGGAATTATGCCTCAAATTTTAAAACGTTTTCGGAATTAGAAGAAGGGTTAAGAAAATTCTATTTATCACCTAGCGAACGTCGAAATCTTGGTCGACAAATCCATAACCGTGTACAAGAATCTAATGAAGACATCCGTGCATTCGATAATTCATTAATTACACTAATGAGGCGTCGAGGAGGTTTTACGGAAGAACAAAAAACCGAAACGATGTACTACAATATGCTCGCCGAATATAGATTACATATTCGTCGTGATGACGTCACAACAACGTCAGATATCGTCCAACAAGTAGAAGAGTATCTGGAAACCAAAAAACAGTGTGAGAGACAGAAAATTATGAAAAATCACACTTCCACACCAGCTCACTCTTCCAATCACACTTCCACCATCAAGAAAACCGGAGATCCGATTACATAATTTTAACAATAAAATTGCTTCAGTATACGACTGAACTAAGTGTTGCTGGAAGTGCAAACAAATGGGCCACGATCGTTTTATGTGCACAAACCAGCAAAAAATCTTTTGTTCATATTGTGGCCGTGATAATGTGTACACCCGTAATTGCAAGTGCCACCCGTCGGGAAACGCCAGGAGGGCTGAGCCCACACCGAACCTAGCTCGGCCCAACAACAACTAGAAATAGAAACCGACAACAGACATTTTGTAAGAGTAATGATCGGCGATTACGAAGTGTCAGCCCTTTTAGATACGGGATCAGTAAGTTCCTATGTGAGTGAACAACTGAGTGAAATTTGTGTGAAATTCGGATGGCATACTGAGCCAAGTAATCGAATTGCAGTCTTGGCAAATGGCTCAGAAATAAGCCTTGGAAGAAATATGTATGGACCAATATATGTGCAAGGAAAAAGATTCCAACAAAAATTTTAGTAATGAATGGATTGAGCCATCCTATGCTCTTAGGTATGGATACTCTAAAAAAACTTGAAATCCATATAATATTAAACAACTGTGAGATAAACAAATCAGTAAACGATCAAATACATCAAGTATGTACAATTGATACATCGTACGGACTACAGGTTTTAAATCCAACTGAACGTCAGCGATTAGAAAAGTTTTTAAAAACAGAGATGGATAAATTTAACTTTATCAAAGGTCCTACTCCGCTCCTGCAACACGAAATCGTCGTGGAAGAAAAAAACACCTATTAAACAGAAATATCGGCCAAGAAATCCGGCCATGCAAGAAATTATCAATCAGGAGGTTGATAAAATGCTAAACGAAAAACGTAATTCAACCGTCAAGCAGTCCGTGGAGTTCACCAGTCGTTATTGTAAAAAAGAAGGACGGAAAAGCACGATTCTGTGTGGATTTCAGAAAAGTAAATAAGGTTACAAAGAAAGACGCTTATCCTCTTCCGCAAATTAATGCTACACTAGACAAGCTAAGAGGAGCCCGATATTTATCCACATTAGATTTAAAAAAATGGATATTGGCAAGTAGCTCTAACACCAGAAAGCCGTCCTGTCACCGCCTTTACCGTCGCCGGAAAAGGCCTATATGAATTCAACGTAATGCCGTTTGGCCTACATTCAGCACCGGCTACCTTCCAACGACTCTTAGACAGAATGATCACTCCGGAAATGGCTCCGTATGCATTTGTATATCTAGACGACATCGTAGCAGTCTCGTCTACGTTTGAGGAGCATCTACAAAACTTAAAAGAAGTTTTCAACCGGTTAAGAATAGCGAAATTAAAACCCAATCCAGATAAATGCCATTTCGCCCGCTCAAGTCTAAATATTTAGGACATATTGTAGACAAAAATGGTCTACAAACCGATCCGGAAAAGGTGGCTGCTGTGCTAAATTTAGCACCACCTAAAAACATGAAAGAAATTCAGCGATTTATGGGTCTAATAACATGGTACAGACGATTTCTTAAAGATATCTCAAATGTTGCCACACCACTACATCGACTTACTAGAAAAAAAGCTAAGTTGACCTGGGGAGAAACCGAGCAAGATGCGTTTGACAAATTAAGCAGCTTCTCACAAACGCACCCATCCTTTCTGTCCAGACTGGAGCCGCCCGTTTATCCTGCAAACGGATGTCAGTAAAGAGGATTGGGAGCTGCGCTTACTCAAGCGTATGAGAACAATGAACGAGTCATCGCCTTTGCAAGTCGAACACTCTCCCCAGCCGAAAAAAACTATTCCGCCACTGAGCTAGAATGTCTAGCAATTAAATGGGGTGTGTGGAAATTTCGAGATTATCTGGAAGGATATCATTTTATTGTACTCACCGACCATCAATCGCTAAAATAGCTTAACAACATAGAGAATCCTTCCGGTCGATTAGCCCGCTGGGCACTTGAATTAAGCCAGTACGACTTCGAAATTGAATATCGTCCTGGTAAAGATAATTTATTAGCCGATACTCTATCTCGACAGCCGCTAGCCGTCGAAGCAACTACAATTAAAATCGCAGATTGGTACGAAAAAATATACAAAAATGTGGAGAATGATCCTGAAAACTATCCCGATTTTTGTATCATTAATGGAAGATTATATAAGCATATTTTACACACATTAGACTTTAATGATAGGAGTGAAAATTTGCAATGGAAGATCTGTGTACCGAAATCCGAACAACATAGAGTACTAAACGAAGTACATAACGATCCTACTGCTGGTCATCTAGGAATCTCGAAAACTCTTGTTAAGATATCCAAAAGCTATTACTGGCCTGGAATGCTCCGGATGACAACAAACTATGTAAGAAATTGCGAGAATTGTCACCAATTTAAATCTCAACAACAATCACCGGCTGGAAAATTGCATGCGACGTTAGTCGAACAGCCTTGGGATATCGTGGCCGTTGATCTTATAGGACCACTCCCAAGATCAACAAAATTGAACACCTGGCTGTTAGTCATGCAGGATAAATTAACAAAGTGGGTAGAATTAAAACCCTTACGAAAAGCGACTGCCGAGGCTATAACGCTGGCAGTTAAACAGCAAGTCATTCTACGTTTCGGATGCCCGAAAATTATAATTTCCGATAATGGACGACAATTCGTGTCAAAA
Source organism: Sycobia sp. Sy_11 (assembly GCA_018907035.1). Classification (NCBI taxonomy): domain Eukaryota; kingdom Metazoa; phylum Arthropoda; class Insecta; order Hymenoptera; family Epichrysomallidae; genus Sycobia; species Sycobia sp. Sy_11. The sequence goes on from JACCIC010000310.1 coordinate 381,087, forward strand.
GAATTTACGGAAATGCTGTCAAAATCCGGAATAACTCACAGAAAAACACCACCGTATACGCCGCAGTGTAATCCAGTAGAGCGAGCAAATAAAGTAATAAAAACCATGATTTCTCAATACATAGAAAAAAATCATCGAACATGGGATTGCTATTTGCACGAGCTACAGTTCGCGTATAATACCGCTACATCCGAAACAACGGGATTTACACCCGCTTACATAAATTTTGGAAGAGAATTAAGAGCACCCCAGTCTCTTGTCCAAAAATTTGGTCAAAATTGTAATATTACAGCCGAGAATCGGATCAAAAAAATACAAGAGACAATAGAACTTGTACAAAGTCAACTAGCTCGGAGCTTCCAAAAACAAAAACATTACTACGATCAAAACCGTCGAAAATGGAACCCGGAAATCGGCGATTATGTATATAAACGTTCACACGAATTATTAAATAAAATAGACGCTTTTAACGCAAAATTAGCTCCAAAATATCTGGGTCCGTATACTATTGTCAGGAAGGTATCGCCAGTTATATACGACCTGAAAGATAATAAAGGTCAAATTATTAAACATATTCATATTAAGGATCTACGTAAAAGATATAACAATCTAGATAAGATACCACCTTGAATCCACTATATAAGGGCCGACCAGAGGCCCAAGTGTTCAGTCAAAATGCAGCACCCTGTCGAACGAGAGCTCTGCCGTCAATTCCTGGAACTCAGTGTTCCCATCAAGTGCTATGGACTACCATTCCATGCACTAATTAATACTGGGACACTGATGATCACGGCTTCAGCAGAAATCGGCAGAATACTTGAGCGACGTGGTGCTCGGCGTGTATACGGGGAAGCGGTTCTCCACCTTAACCGGGACCCGTTATACACCGTTGATCCCGTCAACGTTGTATCCACATACACGCTGGAGGTGGAGTACACCTGCAAGGATAAAACTAGGATCAGTAATTTCGCCATAGTCTCAGACCAGCCCGTGGACATCATTTTTGGTATGGCAGAAATTAATAAAATCGGATTTCGCATTCTATGGAACTTAAGAAGTCCAGCAGCCCAGGAACGTCGCCGAGAAAACAGGCGACTACATCGAAGAGCAGCCAGAAGAGTCGCCGCCAGACTAGAAGATGAGGGAATATACACCGCCACCGACTCTGAAGATCCTAGCATCGACAGCGATTAAAACTGTAAGGAAAAATATATATAAATATTCTATTAAATTTAATTATATTTTATCGTATACTTATGTTACATACTTATATTATGCGGTCTTTGATATAAATGATTATTTAAAAAAAAAAAAAATAAAAAATTTTTGTTATTTCAATAATTTTAAAAATAATAATTTTAACCGAAAGAAAATCATTTATATTTAAATGATTAAATGAAAAAAGAAAATTTAATCATTTATATTTATATATGACATTGTAAAACCGACCAAGTATTTATATATTAAGAGCGAACAAGGGTTGATGACCTCTTAAGAAAAATAAAATTTAACCCGAGAAAGGTTAAATAAAAATTTTAAATCAAATAATAATTCTAAATTTAAACTTAAATTTAAAATTATTAATTATTTACTTCTCGTTAATAGTTACTAGCGAACACTTGACACTATGTATAAAAATCTACTTACCCGAGCGCAGCGCGACCTGCTCGTCGCCGAGCAGGAATTCAATAACATATTAAGAATACCGGTACGTCCGCGTTTGATCGTACCTCCAGCACGACCGCCTCGTCTGCAGGTGGAAGGTCCACGATCGTCCATATTAACACACGTCGTGCCGAAACCTACAGCCGTCCCTCCGTGATCCGGACGTGCCTCCAGCCGACGGCGAGCAGCCCGCGCTGCCGATTGATGCCCGAACACCCGGGCCACCACGACCTGCGCCGCCACTGCTTCCAGCAGAACACACCGCTCTGCTGGAGATGCCGTCGATACCGGCACCCGAGTATAAACCACACGGTTCGGCCCCGACGGACGACGCGCGTCCCGGGCGTGCGTTTGTCTACGACGAGGAAGCTACTCTGTTTTTCCGTCTGGGAGCCGTGCGGCATCGCGAGCGAATCGGGGCATGTGCGATGCATCACATGCTCCGAAAAGAAAATTTGTATGTACATGTTCACACTTTTATATTTAAAACACACACATTATTTTTTTTGTAATACACATTTCATTTTTTTATACACACAATATTTTTTTTGCACTATACACACGCGCCGCGCTCCCGAAAAAGGAGGGAGATGCGACGGCTAAAAACATGGCCGCGCAAATTTATTTCGAACAAAGAATTTATGATACGCGTTAAAATTTAAATACTTAAGATGGTGTTACATCTAATTTGGTGGATGTATTTTACATACACGGACTTAGATGTATAAACGCCACAAGAAATAATATCGAATATCATTAGAAATAATATATTAAATATATTATTTCTACAATTATAAAATTAAAACTCACGTATACACCGAATAAACACCGAAAACCGGGCAAACGTCGCGACGACTACTGGAGAAGGTAGTCGTCGCAACTGCCGAAACTCGAACAAGTAGAGAGAGAACGCGATATCTAGTCTCTCTCTCTCTCTACCACTAAGTTAAGTACAGAGTATGCCGTAGAGGGGATACACTGCGCGCGGCAAGAGAGAGCGCGTTCAATGTATTAGACCGGCGGCCGCTATCCCCTCTAATACGTGCCGCACGCACACTACTGCACGCTCTCACTAAACAGCCTGAGCCGCAACGAATGTAGCGAACGCGCGAATTCCAGTATATATAACGGGTGTCCGAAAACCAATGCACCCGCTGTATTTAATTAAATTAATTAATACAAACGATTTAATATACGCATGATATATAAATATATGTAAATAAATGTTTAAACTTGTACACATGTATATTATTACTGTGCGCAGCACACCGGCTGCAAATAATAACAAAATATAAAACAATAATTATTATAATTATTATTGATTATTATTATTATTGTAATTATTATTATTGTTAATATAATTATTATAATTCGGCGCCTCGTCCGAAATTAAACGAGCGGCGACGGAATTATCCGATTATTTTATTATAAAAGGGCCTGCAAAAGGCAAAATCGGCAGTTCGCCCGGTGAACCAACTGCCCCGAAGTTGTTTCACACGAACTCCTCCCGGAGCTAGAATCTTTCCAGAGCTCAAATTAATCCTGACTTTTAAAATTCCTCTCCGAAATTATTAACTTGATCTCTGTTGCGAGGCGCTCCTCAAAAGACAGACGGTTAATAATTTTACCTTTCCTAAGTAAACGTGATCCTGGTTGCGAGGCGCTCCTCAAAAGACCAGCAGTTTACTTATCCCGACTAGAAACTCTCCCCTTAGCTCTTGATCCTGGTTGCGAGGCGCTCCTCAAAAGACCAGCGGAGTTAAGTTTTCCTTATTTTTTATTCCATTTAAAATCAATCTCGGTTCATTAGTTCCCCGCGTGGAAAATAACACCGGGTATTCGTGCGGTAATTAGCGCCGAATATTAGAGACATTGCGGAAAATAGCGCAAAATTAGTTAAAAAA
>JACCIC010000311.1:0-374917 GCA_018907035.1 Sycobia sp. Sy_11
GCCCTTAAATGAGCTGATGATGAAAAAATGTAAAAAATTTTTTTCGAGGACAGACAAGAAAGTGCATTTGCTACGCTAAAAGAATCGCTTTGCAAATGAACTAGTAAATGCAGGTATATAACGCTACTACACCGGGTCGAGTTACATACGAATCCATCAAAAGACAGCTATGCGTCTTTGCTAATACAAGAAAATCCCGAAGATAAATGTATTTATTCAGTATATTATATAAGCAGAAAACAAAGGAAGTAGAGAGCAGATATCGCAACTATGATCTAGAAAATCTAGCTATGGTTAGAGCAATGGAAAATTTTAAATTTATTTGGAAAGCATAAAGTTTAAAATTATGATTCACTTAGGGCTTTTCAAATGACATTGAATAACAAAAACTTGAAACAGCGGTTAGCACGATCGGTAATATAGATGCTTCATCTATATATTTAATTACATAATCGAACACCGACCAGGATAATGTAGGCAGCAAACGGATTGCGTTAAGCAGAAAAGATAGTATCTTGCTGATGTGTGACCTTTCCTACAGAAATTGGAAAGAGCGCAGAAAAGCGATATAAAATCTGATATCAATAAGAAGGACTTTAAAGAAAAAGATTACGGAGATATATTTTCGAAAATGGGCTGATTTTTTTAAAGAAAGAAAACATATGAAAATCTTCAATCTCAGGGGAATGCGTAATGAAGTGATAAAGCGAGCGCATCCGTTGGGAAATTTCTCATCGTGCAAGACGCTGGAACAGTTCCGAAAAAATTATGTTTTCGAAAACATGGAGAAGAAACATGTAAAAAATTAAATTCATAATTGTCTAACATGTATTCTGGATTCATGAAAATAAATAAAGGCTGAGGATTTCCTGAATCCGATACCGAAACCGGAAACACATTACATATCTTCCATATAGATCACGTTGAACCGTTGCCATCAACGAATAAAAATGATAAACATCTGCTCGTAATTTCTAATGCGTTTACGAAATATACGTGGATATTTGCAATAAAGTCGATTAGCATAAACGAGGTATTATAGGAATTAAAAATTTTTAAAAACAGCACTTCAAAAGCCCACAAACTTCACGTCAAATAAATTTAAGGACTTTTGTACCAAAACAAGGTACACAGTACTATTTGATAGCAACGGGAATACCAAGAGAGAACGGGCTGGTGAAGCGCGTCAATTCAGCGCTGGAAGTAGTTGTTATTAAAATTGTTATTTCGGAGTGGAGATGATGGTACAAATTCCTACGCCACGCTCAACATGCATTGAATGGTACATTACAGTGATTTATAGCTACAACGCCATATGAGATTATGGTGGTTCTAAATAAAAACGCTGGAGGTTCAGGATATTGTCGACACCATCGACATGTTTAAGCAAAATGATTTCTAGAAAAATAGATAGGAGGCAAGAGCAGCTGTGCGCCAACAAATAAGAATGACTCAAAATGAGAATAGACGCAGTTTATAATAAGAAGCACTTCCCGGTCCCGAAATACAAAATTGATGATGTTGTCGCCATTAAGAGAACACACCAAAGACCAAGTCTCAAATTCGCAATAAAGTTTCTTGGACCGTACAAAAAGATTGAGCCTAAATCGGTAAATAGGTACGCGGACAAAAAAATAAGTCAACGAGAAGGATCGCAGCATACAATGACATCAGCAATAAACTGCACTGCGGTGCCGTTATATGCGAAAATACTTCAAAGGTGAAATGTGAATATGGTAATTATTTTACGCAAAAGTAATGATAATAATTTGATTTATTGTAGGGTCACACGAGTACGGGCGTGATTGATTCTTCTATTATTCCTCTGTGATATAATGTAAAAAAGATAGTTTGTTGTTCTATATTAGGTGTACATAATGAATAACGCGCGATTTGTATCTAAATGCAGTAGCGCAAATGAGTCGACTGACGTCAGACGAAATGTCACGAACGTCGAAATATGAAGTTGCATACGAAGGAGAGAGAGAGAGAGAGAGAGAGAGAGAGTGAATGTGTGCACTGCAGTCAGTTTATGATGATAGGGAATATAGATGGATTCGATCAGTTCCAACTAGTCACTATAACTACATTTATGCTTTTAACGCAATCCTGTGAGATTACCATTAGGAAAAAGAGAAAGTGTGCAAGAATGGAAATAGTTCTTAAGTGACGCCATCAGCGGCAAGAGAAATGCGAATTAGTTGTTTTGAGGCCTCTGCATTGTGCACATGCACGCTTCCTGTATTATATACGTGTCGATTTTAACTATTTCAATAAAGCTCTTCTATCGTATTTCTTCAATCACCAATCCTCACATATATTATACATACATACGTCTCATTGACTTTAATAATTATTGTCAAAGATATATTTTACAAGTTTGAAATAGGAAATTGCGAATTTCGAATACGATCATACATTATCGTTCTGCTAACGGTACCTATTATCTCATTGAAATGCCATTGCATTCTTCTGTTTATTATGGATATCATATATTCTATGTATGAATCTTAATATTTAAATGAAATAACTATTAAGCAGTGTGGGCTAGACTATAAATTTATTAAAAAAGAAACAAAGTGCTACATACAATTTTACACAGATTTACGCAACTCTAATAACAGTCGTTTTGCACGTTATGCGCACCCGAATGTTGCTCGAACTCAACTAACTGCTCCGCAGGAGTCGCAGGTAACACACTGACGGCAAAAAGACATTATCCTCGTGCAGATACATTCCTGTTAGGAGTTATTGGTTTGTACACGTACGTACTTACAACCTGTAATACACCGTCCAGACAGAATATAATACAATTTGATCTTATGCGCCTAATTGCCTGCTGGGCCTAGGGAAAATCTCAGGGTTTCCCGGCATTCAATTTCAAACATTTAAATTATATATAATATTATTCTATAAATACAAATGATACTACATAATGAACACTATGTAAAAATTATATTATCTTTGATCCATAAAAGTATTTAAAATGAAATAATCCAACTGTGTTTTTTTTTCTCCCCTTTTTTATCTGCACGCCTTATCCGGGTCAATACTAATATTAAAATTTGAAGAAAGAATAAATACTAAGATTTAATTTATAATAATTGAATATGCATATTATGTGTTCAAATTAAATAAAAAACAAGTGGATTGACCATAATTTTCAGAAAAATACGTCAGTTGAAGCGATTAAATATTCTCATGCTTCTTAAAACTGAACACATACTTCACATAGTCACATGAAGCACTCAAATGATTTGACTTCACATTTGTAAGATTAAAGAATGCTCTTCTTTTTTGACTAAAAGAAAAATTCGTAATCATATTCTAAGTTGAATATTATTTTGAACAGTCAATATAGATCTACATTTTTGTTTGAACATTAAGATTATATATATTCTGTATGTAATGTAATTGTAAATATGATCTATAAATCATTAAAATTTTGTCCAGTCAAAATTTTATGCTATGATATAAGATATTTTTAAAGCAATTGCAATTTTTATGTATGCAATTATTTCTGCAAACATTGGGAAGTTATCTGTTATATTCATCAAATTGATTTGTTTCCGAAAAATTTTGATTGTTATTCATATGTAGGGGACACAAATTTTGGACTATTATATATAAATATAATGTTTTATATTCTCATTAATTGAGATTTTCTAAGAAAATTCTTTTGATGATAATATATTAAGCAGGTACATACTCCTATAATGAGTCGCTATTTGGTAATCCAAACTGTTGAAAACTAGTCCGCGAGCCAGCGACATTTTTATGTCATATATTTATCCTCGGCCAAAAATTAATTTAAATAATTTGTTACAATAAATACAAATAAAGCGTAGCAATCGTCCGCTGTGTCAATTAATCGGGATTTGGCAACGCCAGGCACCCAAGCTTTGTGAAAATCTTAAAAATATGATAAAATCCATGTTTTATAAAATAATTTTGAGTTTAGAAAAAAATTGTTCAAACAAAAGTTGTAGATCCTATTGAAACAAATTTTTTATGTTTTTATCCATTTTTTTCGCTGAAGCTAATAATTATGGAGAAAAACGCAATTAATTATGAACAATTCGAGCTGCTATCAACCCATGTCATAGTCGATACGTCAGGAATCTACCTCGCCACTCAGATCATACATGGTACAAATACTTTTTAATTTTTAATTTTGCTCATAAATTATAGTTTTAAAACAAAAATATATTAATTGTAAAAAAATTATTTTAAGTAGATCTCCAAAATTTACTTAAAATAATTTTTAACAAACTCTGAAGTTTTTAAAGCTTTTCATTATTTCAGTATTAATTCCGCCAATTTGATGTACAATATTAATGTTCCGAAACTCCAAAAATTATTTGTAAAAACCTTTTCCTAATTGTTATAAATTTTTTCATTACAAATAAATCAAAAATACTAAAATTCAATAACGGTGAAGGAAATTTGTAATATGGAAGTATACTAGTGATATATCTATATTACATATAGTTGATTTCTTTAAATATTACAGAATTTTTTTCCAGCAAAATTTATAAATTATTACAATAATATACACAACTCTTTACTTTATAATAATTAGATATTCATATACTGTTATAATGCATGCGAGAAAATCATTTAAAAGTGCTTGCAAAATTACAGAAAGTATGTTCCTCGCATCACATTCTGTGAGAGAATAATATAACAGATAAATATTACAAAAATTATTCAAATGACAGTAAGATTTTGAAAAATTAGGTGATATGATCATCAGTTGCCATTTATCCTCGCAAAATTCTTTTGTTCATCTTGTTCTACTATGCATATAAGTTCATTTATCATAATTTTTAAGATTGCAACAATCTATAGAATAAAAACTTTAATTTTCTCTGACAGTTTTCTGAACTAAAAAGTTAACTTCAAAATTTACCTTTCAAATAAAAGAAAATATATAAATGTTCCAGAATTAGGTACCAGATACCATTGCAGGAGCAAAAAAAGTGTTCGGAGTTTTCCAAATTCGAGTGACAAGTTTTCGAAAGACGCAAAGTTTGCACTATATACGGAGGTATTGCAAGACCGCTATGTGGTGTCTTCTGTAAGAAAATTACGCTTGGACGAGGGCTTAAGGCGAGGCTTGCGACTCACTGACGCGCGCGCGTGCACATCGCTCAATGAGCGGTATAAAATTACGATGCCTTGACGTAAACACGGAGTCCTCGTCGGTGCCTCTGATGGCACATGCGACCTGGGTGGGCCAGTGCGCTTAGTGTCTTCCCCGTTAAAGGGTAAAAAGTCTTTTGCAGCGTCGAACGTGGTGGGTGCACAGATTTACCTCCATGTGCTATCCAGAAACAGAAAGCTCTCCTCTGTCTTTCTCTCTCTCTCTCTCTCTTTCTCTCTCAATCTTTCTCTATCTCTCTATCTCTATCTTTTCTCTCTATCTATACTCTATCTATATAATTATCTATTGATTTATCTACTTATCAATCGTTTGTTCATTCGCACATGGATATATCATGCTCTTCTCTCTTTCTTTCGTGATTTAAACATGCGTTGACTAGTCTTTTTTAAGCCTTACTGATGAGTACTTTAGTTTGAATATGGACATTCAATATTTACTTTCTCTAGAACCATATGAGAATTCTGTTTTCTGTAAGAATCATTTTACCATTCAAATATCTTATTTACATATATATTGTAAAAGATTTTTCTAATCAATTGAGCATATCAAAGGTCTTTTCTACCAATAGGTTCATTTATTAATCATGTGAATAATAATTTATATTTAATTACTTTTATACATTAATTAAAAATGTATTGCTTAATTTTTCTATAAATATAAAATTCTAGAATCCCCCATTTCCGGCTTTCCTCAAAATATACTTATTTGCAAACACTTAAATAATATCCATAGAGACTTACGATGGCTCGATTGCTAGAGCTATAGGCTAATAATTGATGATCTGGCCTCTATTTATATTAAATAAGAAAACTTTAGAAACGTGCAAGCTTTATTGAGCAAGAAGATTATACTACGTGCACATAAAATAAAACATAAATAATTTCTTTTGTAATTTTATCAGCTTTCAAATCGAATATATTCTATGTTACTCCATAGTACCAGATATTCTGTCAAATTTTTATTGCAGCCGGTTCAGTAGTTTTCAAGATTTCTGTGACCATACAAAGAAACGTGGTCACTTACGACATTAGGATAATAGATTTTGTCCAGACTGTGAGAGATAACTTTGATTACGTCCAATGAGCCCTGCATTTTTAAAGTTCTTTTTATATTCACAAAAGATGATACTATTTTATTTACATATTAGTACATTCTCTTGTATTAAACAGGAATGCACTATGTACTATATGTAGTCAGAGCAATTTTTTCATGAAAATCTGTACTTTTAATTTAGGAATGGATTCTTTGAAAGAATGTGGCTATTTTAAACAAAAAAGTTCTAATGACCGTATATCCACAAATATATAGTTCCATTTTGGAGGCCTACTATGGCTCGATCGCTAGAACGAAGGACTAGTAACTCGGTGATCCGAGTTTCAAATCCCGGTCTCGGTCGATTGACAGAGTTACCGCTGTAATAATTTACAAGTGTTTTATTTACAAATACATCGTATACCTCCGTCCTTATTAGCAGCGATAATTGGAAGCATAAATAAAGCGACGTTAAATAATATAAGAAAAAGTCTCATTTTTGTTGTCAATTAAAGTTCGGTCAATTTATTAGCATAGACAGTCAATCACTCGTTTACGCGAGTCAATTTGACCAAAGTTCAAATTGACAATAACATGAAAACTATATATCTGAGGACATAAATTCGTTACAACTTTTTTGCTTGAATTTCTGTTCTTTCAATGAGTCTTGCGCTAAAAGTAACGAGATTTTCATTTCAAAATTCCACTAACTATATAGTATACCCAATTTAAATGCAAGAAAGTGTACTAATTTATAAATATAAAAAAGTATCATATTTTGAGAATCGGAAGGCGTTAGATCCTAAAGCTTTACAGGTTTAATTTTATAGAGAATTGAAATTAACATTTTGGACAAAATGGTAGAAAGAATTCATTAATACTGTGCTTGCTATATGGGACTATAATTTCATCCATAAAAATACGCTCTTACATAACTATATAAGTACTGAAAATACACCAAAGAAAAGAGTAAATAGTGATATTGGTTAGTATTATAAATGTACTGTGGCAAGAATGTGACCTCTTTTCATGAATAGTGAGAAATATCATTAAATAATATTAACTGAATAAAACTTTAATTAATATATATTAGTGTAGTTTAACAATTTTTTTGTTTTTTATTTCTTTTATGTTATTTAGCATCGTTCTATTTATGCTTCCAAATATCGGTGCTAATTAGCGACGGAGGTCTACGATCTATTTATAAATAAATTACTTTAACAATTTTGTAGTTCAATACTTCATCACCTTTGTAAAAGGAGCAGTACAAAATTGTTCACTTTTTTTCAATACCAACCTTAAGACCTATTTAGGTAGACTGGCTATGTCGTATTTCATTGCTTGAATGATTTTTTCTTTGAATCTTTTTCTTGCAACTATTACTTTGTGAATCAAAATGTTTTTTTAAAATATATGTGCAGTTAAAAAATGAAAATACGCCCAAAATTGATTCAGTTTATTTGGGTAGCTTCTTTGCTTGTCATTATAATGGGCAATTAATATTTTGTATTCGTTATTGTATTAGTCATCATAATGGGCAATTAATATTTTGGTTATGGAATATCGTGTATGCACATGCGCGTGAGAGAGAGAGAGAGAGAGAGAGAGAGTGTGTGTGTGTGTGTGTGTGTGTGTGTGTGTGTGATGCAGTATATTTATTTTTAAATCTTCGCTTTCAAAAAAGAAAACTATAAACAAATATATTTAACATGGTTTTAATATTATCATATTTATACCATTCGTATAAATGCATTACAATAATAGGTAATTGTTCTAAACTTTCATATTAGTAATAAAATTAATCAAAATTAAATGATCCTTGTTTTTAAAATGAGAGAATCCAAAATGAAGACTCTAAATATACTTTTATCACTTCCTTCCTAGGCAATATAAATCAAGCTTAAATTATAGAAACTTTATTTCCGCGCAAGCAATTGTATGTATCCCTATGTCGACGTAAAATATTAGGTGTAAAAAAAGCACATAAGCCAGCCCACTCCTAGAATTTAATGGGAACATGCTACATCAGTATGGAAACTATTATAAAGAAAAGAGAAGACGGTCTAGATACCCACCACCCGCACCGCGCCTGACTTGTCTGTGGTTGTTTTACACATGCTGCCTTACACACGCATACTGAGCATCATCAGCTCACTATACAATATTAACCGGCAACTATGCATTGGCTGAGATTTGTTATCTTAATTTAAAAAATTTACTGATAAGAGCTTTATATGATGCGCTACTCTTAAACGCAAAAAATTCTATTAAAGATTAAAATTTTAAACTTTAAAATAATGACATTTGAATAAGATCATTCAAGACCAATTCAGTTAACAAAAGGAAAAAGATATTTTTAAAGTTTTTATAGTTTTATATAGACATAGATAGGTCTGGAGTCGTGCTTTCTTTTTAGCTCTGAGAAAGAGTGGGGGGAGGCAGCCCAACACTAACAATGGTATTAAGTATAGGAGAAACGTATATTTCTGCTGCGTATATTTCTTCTGATACTGTTCCCCTACTTTCCTTCTCTCCCCACATCCTCGCTTATAAGAGAGAGAGAGAGAGAGAGAGAGAGAGAGAGACAATAAGACTTCCTGTACTGCTGTTTCACTCTGATTTAGGCTTCAACTCTGTTCCCAGAGCGCGCGGTCTAATATATGTCTATGAAAAAGACATGTACCGATATAGTGACTATCAATAAACGTAGGAAGGCTCCGAGATACTGAAACTCGATAGCACATATTAACATTCTTTTCTCTATTAGGAAAGAAAACACCTACAACCTGTAAGAGAGCACCATTACATCAAAACAAAAATGACAGCTATGAGTGTATAGATTGTGGAGGATAGACAGAAGTGGAAACTCTGCTCGCTATAGATGAAAAAGTCTATGGAGGATAGAGAGAAAGATTGGAATATGAAGGGCAGAAAGGAATGGAAACCGCTAAAATCGTTTCTTACTTCCGTAAAATCGGACTTCTGGACATAATTGGCCGTAAGGGGTCTCCTTCTCTCTATCCTCGATAGGAAAGGCCTTTCGAAAATTGAGCGCAATTACGTAATTCATTTCTGTCCAATAGATGTCACTAGCTTTTTATTATTATATATGTTTATATTATATTTATTATATATGTTTTATCTTATTTTTCTACAATATTATGGTGTTATAAGATAAATATGTTCACACACAAAATATTATCATCATGTATTGACTTTAGTCAAGTGGATAATAAGTTAGCTTGCGAAACGTAGGGTTGTGATACTTCATACTTATCCGATGTCGACATTTTTTAAGCGAAATAAAATATTATTATACTATTGAATTATTATTATACAATATTATATTATTGAAAAGAAATATATAACAAGAAAAAGTAACAAAAATAATATATAATTATTTGTTCACGGAGATCTCCTTGTAGACTCTCTACAACATAATAAAAACGGAACAATTATATTATTATTTTGAGCGCTCTGTATATATAGATATTTATAAAGTCTCGCGAGTAATCGGATTTCTATTATTTCTATATTTACTTATAATTACCCTGGTAGAAATACTAAACATTTTTAAGCTATAAACAATCTATTTCGATTTGGAGGAACCTAGAAAGAAGGTATTAATATTCGTCAGTAACTAGAAAAATATGAAACGTTTATTCCTGTCATTTCGGCCGATTTATATAGTTAAGACCCAAACCATAGGTATTTAAGACCTATAACAGTTAGTTTCGTGTCAATGTATTTTTCATTATGACTAAAATTTACCTTCAAATAAAGTTCAAACTAGGTATAATATATAGCATTGCTAAAAAATTAATATCATTGATATGCATTATTATATAAATTCATTAACGTTGATCGTTACTTTAATTAATAAATTGCAAATTTATATCGAGTTCCTGTAAACGAAGTCTTAATCTAGCTTATATACTAACCAAGGTAATTTTTGGTCACTTGCGGGAGTCTCCAGTCACAAGACATGCAGTGTGTACACACTCCATAAATTAAAGTTCCGATATAAACTCAAATTCAGACGAATTTTAAAATAATTTAAAAAAAAACAATAACATTATATTATTTATTAAATTATTTATTTTATAAATAAATAAAATAATCTCTTTAATTAATTATAAATAATTAAAACAGCTATAAGATAACAAAACATAATATTTTTGAAGGTTGTTAGTAGATAGGCTATAGGCATACTGGCACTTAGGCATTCTGGCACAGCAAAACTGTGCCAGAACGTATACATTCATTCTGGCACACTCCCACTCCTCAAAATTGTGCCAGTATCCCGTCCGACGTCACCCTGACGAATTACTCAAGGTGCCTTTCGAATCGAGAAGTGCCTGGAGGAGCGGGCAGTGCGCCTTGAAATGTGCCAGTATGCCTATAGCTATTAATTCTACTTTTTAGTTGCTTTTTTTCTGTTGGCTGCTAATGGAGGACTAATAGAATAATTTTAAGAGTTTCGCTTCGTAATATTAACCATTGGCTATTTAAATAATCTTTCTCACATCTCCGCTTATTGGATTATACTGAACGATGCGGCCATGCAAGATCAAACAATAAGCTGTAGTATTGTTTGGGAAGTTATTTCTTGCCTCAATTTCTAGCCGCACATCTACAGGAGCGTTCTTTATAGATTCATTTTGTCGCGAACAATCGATAACTATGAGTGGTTCATTGAAAAGAAAGTTTGTCCTTGTAAGGAGTGGTTCAGGATCTCTTGCATAGTATGTTTTTTGAAAATTTGCATACATATCATAGAGTAGTGCATATTAATTATTAGCAATGTCAAGATTTAGATTATTATATGGATAATATTGTGAATTTAAGAAAAGCCTCACATTACTTATATTACAATGATCAAAACGACTTGCATTTGCAGCAAGTTCATTTTTTTTCTTCGTCTGTAAGCCAAGAATGATAAAACGAGGTTTTTCCAATTGATTGGAAGTTTTCACTGTCCAGATATGTTTATTAGCGCTTGGAAGAACAGGATATTCAAATAGTTCCCATGAACGATAACACATTGAGATAGGACTATCCTTGCCAATAAAATTTAAAAGTTGTATTTTCTGTTTATTAGATGCAATGACATAAGACATTAGCCATTCAATCTTGCTTATTTTTATGTCACATTCTTCATATATAATATTATTACCAACTGTAGTACCTTCGTGGATTATTGCATTAATGTCCGATCTTGATCTTATGAGAATAAGTTCATGCTTCATATTAACTACTATTTTTTTGTAATCTTCTGCAAAGCCCAAAATCATACTCAGTGGAATAGCAATGTCAAAGTTTCCTTGTTTATCCACCAGAGATTTCGACGCTTCTTCATTGCCAAGCCAGCCTGCATTTTCAAGCATGAGAGTCTCATTGGGAATAAACGAAATCCACCCTTTCATCACACTACTTAATCCGACATTTTTTCTTTTGTCTATTTCTACTCCATTAATTTCATAGCGAATTTCATCAAAAAGATGACAAATAGTATTGTTAACAAATCTAGATTTCATAGGCAAGTTGCCATCCGTTTTTTAAACTTTCCAGTAATATAGATAGAACTTCGTGATGGTAGAAGGCACAAATCTTGATGCTGGATAGAAATACGAATTTCGTCGTTGTTATCAAAGCTTAGTGCTGTGAATGCTGATGTGCGTGGATTTCGTAATGAGCAATTGATTCAATGCGGCCCATCAAACTGCGGGAAAACAAATAGCTTATTAGCTTTAATCACTCATCCCAACGGCCTTAGATTCGAGAATGTGTATATTTATTCAAAATCGTTAAATCAGCCAAAGTATCAATTTCTGCAAAAAATTTTAGAACCTATTGAAGGTGTGACATATCTGCCGTTTAGTGAACATGAATCTGTAATATCACCAGATGAAGCATTATCCAATTCAATAATGATTTTTGATGATGTAGCTTGTGAGAAGCAGGATAACGTGAGAGCATTTTTCTGCATGAGGAGACATAAAAGTGTAGACTGCTTCTACCTATGCCAATCATATGCTCATATTCCAAAACATCTTATTAGAGATAATATTAATATGTTAGTAATTTATCGCCAAGATGATGTGAATTTAAAACATATTTATGATGATCATGTCAATACTGATCTGACTTTTAACGACTTTCTAAATCTTTGTTCTGAATGCTGGAAAAATGATAAATATGGATTTGTTGTTATTGACAAAGATAGAGCGATGGTTAATGAAAGATACAGAAAAGGCTTTGACTGCTTTGCAATAAAAAGAAATTAAAAATATCTTAATGACTCAGTTCAATTATACACAGCAACACGACATCATGTCGGAATTTGAAAAAGAAAAAAATATCCTTAGCGAGCTCTTGCAAGCTCGTAAAGCCATTAGAAAAAAGTCGGCACTATTGAAACAGGAGAGAGAGAATCTCGAAAAAGTTGTAAGTGATACATTGAAACCAGTCATTACACCCCTTAAAAAGCTTGTCGAATCAAAAAATTTACAATCTTCTAATCTCATTTCGGATGATTACAGGATTAAAAAGCCAACTACGTCTCGAAAAAAATTCAATTTTATGTTAGATAATAATATTCGCTGAGCTTCCATAAAAGATTTTGATTCCGATGATGATTTTGCCTCATTGGACAACTCAATGATGAATTCAACATTTAAATCTATGCACGAAGACAGTGATAAAACCAATATTTTAGATCAAAGCCGCAGTAAATTTGATAACATATATGGAGTAAAAAATATTGGAGGAGCATACATGCTTGGTGATTCTGAAATTAAATTTGATGATAATAAAATAAAAGTGAAAGATTTAACTTATCTTAAAAGATAAGAAAAAAGGACTAATGGAGCTACTTATAAAAAAACAACCAGACGACACACTGATAAGTTCAGCAGATCGTGATAATTATCGCAGTATTCTGGAAGCAACAAGTGCTCATCGGAAAAAACATAGCAAAGATGGATCTATACGCTCATCGAAGAGTCGAAAATATTTCAACATCATTGCACCGATGTTTCGCAACAGTGCTACTCGTACAAAAAAAAGGGAGGAGGAGCAATCTTACCTAAATATAAAATAGCAAAGAAAAATTCTTCAATAGAGTTAGTATACTGGGATGATCCGAATGAGCTTGTTGAGAGACTAAGATTACTAACTGCTGAACAATCCGCTGGAAATAACAATCACGTCAATGAAATTCAATCCATTATTGAAGAATTACGCGAAATAAGATGCATATATTGGTACGTTCATAGACGATTTCATCAGTAGCCACATGAGTCTTGACGTATTTGGAAGAACGTTAGAGGTCTCGAAAGGGAGTCGAGGCCCTCCAGGTATTGGCTTCAATACTACATTGAATGGAAATTATGATATCGAAACTAAACGACTTTGTAATATTGGGAAAGCTAAAGAAGAAAATGACGCAATTAGCGTGAAAATTTTGAATATAGCACTAAAGACTCAGGTAGATGTGTTATCATTTGAAATTTCTGAATCGCTTAAATACGTTCAAGATTGTGAGCAAAGGCATGAAGGTATTCGCTTGTCCATAGAAGCAAAACTGGGGGATCTTATTAAAAAATATGATAATTTGAAAGAGAACGTAACGGAATTTGTTAAAAACACAAATAATATTATAAAAGAGATTGAAAAAAAATATATACCGCGAAAAAGTGGTTGAAGAGTTGCACAAACCAGCACGTCGTAGATATGAGCGAAGAAAATATCATATACGTATAATAGATTAGACATGGCAGGCTGATCTTGTAGAAATGATTCCTTTCTAGAAGGACAATAAACGTTTTCGTTATTTACTCACTGTCATTGATATATTTTCAAAATTTGCATGGGCCATTCCAGTAAGGTCAAAGAGTGGCAATGATGTTACTAAGGCTATGAATGAGATATTGAAACAAGGACGAGTACCATCTAATCTACAAACTGATCAAGGAAAAGAATTTTACAATTCTCACTTTCAAAATCTCATGAAAAAAGTATAAAATAAATCTATATTCTTCGCACAGTAATCTTCATGCAAGCATATGTGAACGATTTAATAGAACGTTAAGAAATGCAATGTGGATACAATTCAGTAAGCAGGGAAACTATAAATGGATGGATATCCTAACAGATTTACTCGAAGTTTATAATTCAAGAAAGCATCGAACAATAGGAATTGAGCCTTCAAATGTAACCAAAAGAAATGCAGAAGAGATAAAGAAGCATTTTACAATCGAAAATATGAATATGAAAAAAGCAAAATACAAAGTAGGAGATAATGTACGAATAAGTAAAATAAAAAATATTTTTGAAAAAGTCTATACACCAAACTGGTCAACTGAAATTTTTACAATAACAAGAGTTATAAAGACTAATCCAATAACCTATCACATTAAAGATTATTATGATAAACCTGTCTCTGGTGGCTTTTATGAGAGTGAAATGCAAAAAACTAAGTATTCTGAAATTTATCTAGTTGAAAAAGTATTAAAGAAAAGTGGTACTCGCGTATACGTAAAGTGGCTAGGATCAATAGTGAACATAATAGTTGGATAGATAAAAATGAAGTTTTTTAATTTAATTATGTTATAAATCAAATTAATAAATAATACTAATTTATGTAAGAATAGGTTTAAGGACATTAGTTTTTCAGTAAATAAGAAAACAACATTACGATATTTTTATAATCTGATTTATTTATGTAATTATTACGCATACATGTATATCATTATTTGAAAAATAAATGATTTTTTTTAACACGAAATATATTTATTGCATTCTTTCTTAAGAAGTACATTTATCAAATTTAAAACAACTTCCGCCTTGATAAAGTAAAAATAAACATCGTTTATTTGCAGTATTTGCTAGATTTTCGAAAAATTCTTGGTCCTTTAATATTGCTGACGATATCTTTTGTGGTAAAAATATTTGAAAACTATCGTCAAGTTCTGCTACAATTTTCGCATCATATCGAGTGTTAACTAGCTTGAGAGTAGTTGCCATATACTGCTTATTTTTCTCCAATTCTGTACATTTCTTCGTCGGCAGGAACTCGCTCTCGGCAATTTTATTTAAAGTAGCTAGATCCATTCTATATAACAAAAAGAAATGAATAAATTAAAATTATGAATATAATTCTTTGTTTGTTTTTTTTTTAGACAATTTAAACTTAAATTTTACCTTGAGAATTAGTTGAGTCTTGTTTTCTTTTGAGGAGGTGAGTAGTTTCGTTTGACTTCTTCAACTGCTCGAATGAACTCTTCATCATCATCGGTCTCTTCATATAGCTTATTCCCCACTTCAACTTTTTCCCTTTCTATTGAGCTTATCCCCTCCAGCATTGTCAAAGTTTCTTCAGGATTCCATTCGTTCATTACTTCAAGTAATACATCATATTCAATGGTGATTGGTTCGCCTTCAGTGCCATAAAGCGTTACCTCCTCCCGTGTCACTCTATTTTCATTCGTTTCGATATTCCCCCTCTCTTCTGCATGCACTTCTACACAGGTCACTCTAGATTCATTACTGACTTCATGTCTTAGTTCTCCTACATCACTATCTATCCCCACTCCAACAGCTCTTTCATTAGTCTCTTTGTAAGCGTTCTTAATTTCGATGTCTCCCTTTTTTGGATGATTTGCTTCGTTTAATATTTCCCTCTCTATTTCACATGCAGCTTGTGCCATCTGTTCTTCCATAATTCTATAGTGCCCCCACGGTAAAGTATCTGTACTATTTGTTAGTAAGAATCTTTTATCATCATATAGACTTAAAGCAATTTTTTTCTGTTTTTCAGTATATACTATATGTAATTTAGAACGGATGTTACACTGCTCGCGATGTATAATGACGAGGTCATCAAGACATTTTCGATAATCTTCAAATGTAATCGTTTTCTTTACAACATTCGATTTTATACCTTTAGCTTTTTTTACTATTTCTCCTTCATCCACTAAAATACTATACATTTTGCTCCGTAAACCAATAAATTCCATCATAATTTTTCTATTACATTCGTCCTTCATTAATCCTGGTATTTTTTATTTGATCGAGGTATTCCATACGGATTATTTTCATCATAGTCAGAAGTATCAAATCTATGAATATCTTCTTTCATAATTTTATACATAGCAATGTCTTCCACTTCGTATATCAAACTGTCAGTGTCAGTATATAGCAGTTTACATTTTTCTCCCACTCGCTTTTTAATATAAGAGTAGTGAAAATCATAAACTAGTGTCTTCGATAAGTCCAGACTGCAAAGACCAACGTATATAGGTTTTTTAATTGTAACACTTGTCTTTTTGAACTGTATAGCAACCAAATTTTCATCGAAAATTGCACAGCTATGAAAATTGGGCAAAGCTATACGTGCTTTTGCTCCATATCGACCTGTAAATTTATTCACTAATCGTACATCCACACCAGATCTTTCTCTCTCGATGCATGTTCCATAAACTGCATTAATTAAAAGTTTGTAAAAGAGTTTTTCAAATTCATTCTTTGCTCGTTTCTTCTTTTCTGTATTAAACTCTATGTTTGGTTTAAGTCATGGTTTTTGCTCAAAACTCAAAATTCTATATACCTTTTTCAGCCGAAGACCATTATCCAGTGCCTGTTTGAGTGTTCGGTAGTGAATAACATATCTTTTCTTATCGTCCAAAGTAGTGAGAAGTTTCTTCTGCGATGAGCCTGGAGGTGTACGATGCTCTGCACAGAAAGGTAAATCACGATGTTCATCATGAATTTCTTTAGGATACTCTAAATATACCTCAGCAATATAGCCTATATCTGAATCTGCTGGAGCATTGAAAAAATCTGGATTGGATTCATAGTCAATCCATTTAAATTTTCCCGTTGGCAGATGTTGTGCCATCGCCCATCCATATAAATTATTCATATCATAATATAAAAGTGTGTTTTTTTCTTGTTTTTATCGTATGACGAACCCATGTACGGATTATTTGCCTTCGCATATCGATTACAGCACTGGCTTATTCCTCCTCGAATGCCTGATTCGATGAATAATAAGATATCAATATCTGTTAGAAGTTCCAATTCAACTTTTGTCATTTTAAGAGCTGCTGCAAATGTCAAGCCGGGAGTTGTGTAAAAGTGAGCAGGGCATAAGCCGTAGGCTAAAATAGATGTTTCTCGAAAACTTTCAAAGACATCAGCTAACAGTAAAACATCTGTTTTTAAATATAAGTCGGAATATTCTCCTAAAGTTGTGATATTGAATCTATCCCATACTTGAACAGCATGCATGTAGTCTTCATCGGTAATATGTGAATCGGCTAATTGGTTATAAAATTCGTTTTTCTCTGGCAGTTTTCTACAGTTTAATTTATCTAATCCATCTACAAAATCGTATGGAAATATACCTTTCCGCCTAAGAAGATGAATATTTTTGTTTGAAAATCCATCTAATTCAAATTCCTTTACAGCTAATGGTACATTTTGTAGATATGATGCTAATTTTTCTAAAGATGATGGTAAAAATCGCCATGAATCAATAAATCTAAAACTCACATCACAACCATCTATGAACTTTGTAAATGAAATATATTTTTCTTTGTTGTGGGGTATTAGAGAAACTCGACCTTTCATCAACGAAGACGTACTAATTTCTTTTAAAATAAAGTGTGTGTCATAATTAAGATTATGAAAAATAACAGGAATAAACCTCGAGTCTTTATAATTCAAGTTACATGCATTATGAGCTGCACCTCTGAAACTGGAGAGAAAAAAATTATTGTTTTTTTTTCTTTTTATCTAAAATATTGAATAAATTATAAAATAATCTAATAAACATACCGTCCTGTAACATGGCAATGATCTCGTACAGGAAGTTGATCCTTTTCAAATTTATTACCACGTATATGATAAACAGACGACCATCGAAACTGTAATTCTTCAAGATCAGTCAGATTCATTGGTTTTGGTGTCTTATAGAGTCGATCGATATGCTCTCCAATGGATTTGAGTTCACGAACAAATCACTGTGCAGGTGTCTCGTCATCTATACTCTTCTGTCTATACGATTTGTAAGCCGACAATTTGTCATCATAACTACATTTTAAATAATATCCAATGCTATATGCTTCGTGACGCTGAAAAGCGTTCTCATTTTGAGTAGGCTGCAACAGGTATTCGAAATCTGCATAAATGAGAAATGGCACTTTCTCACTCTTTTTATGTTCTTCAAATTTAAGAATGTTATTGGAATTATTTGGCAAATTGATTCTGCATTCGCTCATATTCTTACAATAGTATTCGTGATTTTTCAGCTTCTCTTCATTATAAAAAATTTGTAAACACCTTTCGCAATGAAATGATTTTGCATGGGCTTTATTCAGTTGTGAGCTTAAAAGTCTGGACAAACTTTTAATCCAAACATAATGATATTTCGGCGAGCTAGCATTATCATCATGAATATTATTTTCTTCGAATTCATCGATGTAGTAATCTTGAATGAGGAGAAGGTTTACATGTTTCTCCTTCTTATTGGATGTAATGTGACAAGGTACTACCTCATATTTCTGTCAAATCTTTCTAAGCATATACACATTTACAAAAATAATATTTAATTTTTGGAATTTTGCAACATCATTCAGTTTAACTGGAAATTCAATATCACCAAAGTTCAATTCATTCGTATACTGATAATAATTCCGGACCCTTTGAGGATTAATTATATTAGGATATAAAGCTGAAAGTATAGCATATTGCAAGCACTGATTATCACTATTACGAACATTAACACATACCTTTTTGGATATTATGAACTTCGGAAGAGGTATATATGATCTGCCCTTGTGTGGAGAAAATTTTTTCATGTTGATACATAGACTTATAATACTTTTCAAGGTCCATCCTGAATCCTTTTCCTGAAACTCTTCCAAATGTGCAAGAAGATGATTCCTAATATATTCCTCAAACCATTTCAGTAAATCGGTGGACAGGTAAATTGTAGCACTCTGTGTCGTAAAATATTTCATATCTGTCAATTCCTCACCATTTTTCTGTACGGCAAACTGTGACATGAAATCAGAATTTACTTTGATTGCACTAAATTCTTCTAAGTATGCTTTCACCTTATTTCGAAAGATCTTTTCTGCGTCAGTTAAGAAGCTGAGAATGTTTACATGATTCAAGTTTACAACTACACCAGACCTAATTCGATTTTTAAACGCAGATTGGACATCACGCCATTCCACCTTAGCTTCTGTCTCGTCAGAGTTAAGACTTCCTCCATGATGAAGGTGCCATTCAAGTCCTGCTTGTATACACGAAATATTAACAAAACAAGTGGAATACTTTTGCTTTTCTCCTCGAGAAAGATTAATGTCTTCCATTTTTTCCCTCACTTCCTTTATGGATAAATCAGCCATAGCTAGCCAATAACGAATATCATCTTTACTGCACATTTGCACAGTTTCTAAAATTCCACGGTAAAGTTGCACAAGACGTTCGATAGATGCAATTGAAGCCATTTTCACTTTTATGTTTACTGTTAAACTAGTAAAAAAGAATAAAGTCACCAACAAACTTCTTTACTGCGATATAAATTTAGACAAAAAAAATTAAGAGAATCACAAAAGAGAAAAACTTAAACTGAACTTATGTGACTGCGTTGCAGCGAGTGTGTTCTTTCAAGTAAATTGGCCTCTTTTAAAGGAAGTAAAGAAGTGGAAGGTAAAATCAGAGGTGAATTGAAAATATTGAGTGTGATGAAAACACTAAACTGTGCTTTAAAATCGGGAGGAGGGATATATCGTCTTGCCCCCAATCGAACATCAACCTTTCAGTTCATCATCGCAGACCATCACCTGTCTTTTTTTTAGTAATCAATTGGGAAAGTGATTTCTGTATGAGCGGTAGGACAACATGAATGTCTTCGATTACGTTCGTCCAATCAGATCATGGCGTTCCCTCTCCTACATACAAGCATAAGCGTTCCCTCTAATCAAAGTTCAAACTAAATAAACTGACCTTCCTTCACCCAAACGCACCTATATTGATGTTTTTTTTACTCAACCAATCGTAAAAGAGGGGCTAATTTCGGGAGGCGGAGAATCTTGATATAAAATGAGAATGTGAGCACGAAACTTTACATTTCTTGTCATCACTCCAGCTTCTAAAATAAGTGTATAGAAGTGCATAATGTCAAGAGTACGACAATATGAGGTTGTTTTTAGAAAAAATATCTTGAAATGTCCGGAAGATAAAGTATTCCTCTGTGACATACAGGGATTCCAAACAAGTGGCCCGCAAAGCTTTATTTTAAAAGAATTTAGTTTGCTGAGTTTAGAAAAAGGCGCACTGCCCACCGTGTACCTCTTTAAGTCACCATTTCCATGGAGCGAATTAACTTGGAGTGAAAAAAAAACAGTAGACTGGCTACAACGTGAATATCATGGAATTGAATGGGATTCTGGCGATATTCCTTATCACCGACTTAAAAGGACATTAGACATTTGTTGCACTGGAGTGCAAAAATTGTATGTGAACGGGCGAGACAAGAAGGAATGGTTATCAAACTTTCTACCAAATATGTAAATAATTTTTATACTTTTACAATCATCTTGATGTATATATATATATATATATATATATATATATATATATATATATATATTAGGAGTGTGAATAAGTCTTTCCCGTTTTTTGTAAGAGATGGCGCCAACAATACTGTGCGAGTATTCAATGGTTACATATGTCATAATCAAAGCTTATTCATATGTCAACAATTCCATACTAACACATTAGTTAAAATTTTTTCGCATCATAAATTTTTGATATCGTGAAAATGTCGAAATTTGAGCCGAGTCGACGTCATTTGCGGGAAGTTTCACTTTATTGGTTCAATTTGAAGAAATCTGCTGCCGAGACGCATCGATTGCTTCAGGAGGCTTATGGAGAAGGTTGTGTCGATGATTCAAGTGTTCGCGGATGGTTTCGACGCTTCACAAGCGTGATTTCGACGTGGAAGACAAGGAGCGTTCCGGGCGGCCGCAAATCTTTGAAGATCGAGAATTGGTGACTTTGCTTGATGAAGATTCTTGTCAAACGCAAGAAGAACTTGCTGAAGCATTGGGAGTTGACCGAACAACCATTTCCAAGCGTTTGAAAGCCATGGGAATGATCCAAAAGCAAGGAAATTGGGTGCCGTACGAACTGAAGCTGAGAGACGTCGAACGGCGTTTTTTCACTTGCGAACAGCTGCTTCAGCGACATAAAAGAAAGGGTTTTCTGCATCGTATCGTGACTGGCGATGAAAAGTGAATACGTTACGATAATCCGAAGCGAAGAAAATCATGGGGACTACCCGGCCATGCATCATCATCGACGGCCAAGCCAAATATTCATGGCGCCAAGCTCATGCTCTGTATATGGTGGGACCAGCTAGGTGTGGTTTACTATGAGCTTCTGAAACCGAATGAAAGGATCACAGGCGAGGTCTATCGACGACAATTGATGCGTTTGAGCCGCGCACTGCGAGAAAAACGGCCACAATACTCCGACAGGCACGACAAAGTTATTTTGCAACATGACAATGCTCGCCCACATGTTGCACCGCCGGTGAAAACATACTTAGAAACGCTCAAATGGGAAATCCTACCCCACCCGCCGTATAGTCCAGACGTTGCTCCGTCTGATTACCATCTCTTCAGATCGATGACGCATGGCCTGGCTGACCAGCACTTCCATTCCTACGAGGAAGCCAAAAAATGGGTGGATGACTGGATAGAGGCCAAACCGGTCGAATTTTTTCGCAACGGGATTCGTATGTTGCCAGAAAGATGGGAAAAAGTTGTAGCTAGCGATGGCCAATACTTTCAATAATTCATTTGTAACCATTTTTTTACAATAAAGGCTCAAAATTTGAAAAAAAACGGGAAAGACTATTCACATACCTTTATAAATATAATTATAGATATATTAGATATTCATAGAACTTTATAGAATGTTTATCTTTGCATACTTTTCATCTTTTCATTTGGGGAGCATATTTCTATACTTTTAGAAGGGACTCAGACGGGGCAGACGGGGGCAACGGGGCAGACTTATCAGACGGGGATTACTCAACTTTCTCAACTTTCAACCGCATACGGCCATACCTGGATGATAACTTCTGTTGATACTGGTCATACTTTTTTCATTCGGGGTATCATACTGTTGAGACTTCTCATACTTTTCTCATACTTGGTCATACTTTTATGATACTTTTTTATACTTTTTCATACTTTTTCATACTTTTTATCAGACGTTTTTATACTTGTTATCATACTTGCTCTCATACTGTTTCTCATACTCTCTATAATACTTTTTCGCATTTTTTCGTAAAAAAAAAAAAATTTAATTCCAGAATTATATCGGATGTGGAGGAGTTGCATTGTCCTTCATTACAATCAATGCAGAGTGTAGGTTTATATGTGCTGTGTGAAAACCATCAATTGTGTATGAGACATTTACCAATGTATGCAATCTGTAACGTCTTGATAATACGCACATACGCACATGATTACAAAATTATTTGTGTGGAAAGAATGGGCGAGACGAAATTGGATAAGAATATAATGAAATGTATATTACTATAAATAATAATATTAATAAAATGAATTTATAAATCAAATCATGACTCAAAATAATTTTCCTTTCATGACAATAAATATATATTTGATTAAAATTTTATTAATTTTCAATAATATAAATTTATATTATCAACAATATATTCATAAAAAAGTTATCTACATAATAAATTGTATACTAACATAAAAAAATATTAATATATTTGTTAATCATATACATTATTATAAATTATGAGAGTAGGGATAGGTTTTTCGATATGAAAAAACAGTTTCCTTTAAATATTATATTATTTATTATAATACTGTAAAAGTATATTAATAAACTATCTATGGGAATAAGATATAAGTCGGGTATACGAAGTTAGTTAACACGTACAAGATGAAGTTCGAGAAACACGAAAAAATTCAAAGTCTAAAAAATACGAACTATTTCAAAGGTTAAAAATCGCAAGAAAAATCTAGGTCCGAAGATGATGAAAATTTTTAAAGTTCGACAAAGCCGAAAAAAATTTAAAGTCCAAAAATGTCGAAAAAGTTGGAAAAATTCTAAGTCCGAAAATCACGAAAAATTCTAAGTCCGAAAAAGTCGAAAAAATTCTAAGTCCGAAAATGCCGAAAAAATTTTAAGTCTGAAAATCATGAAAAAATTCTAAGTCCGAAAATCACGAAAAAATTCTAAGTCCGAAAAAGTTGGAAAAATTCTAAGTCCGAAAATCACGAAAAAATTCTCAATTTCAATGGCATGGCTATAATTTCGTTACTGATTGACCGCATATCGTTCATTATCGATGCATTCGTAGAGATCACCGAAATCATATTTAAATAGCCGAAAACAGTACTTCAAGTGTAATAAAAAAAAAACTATATAAGTTTCCTAAGAGTCTCGTACTATAAAAGTTTCCTAAGAGTCGTAGACTGAAAATATACAAAATAAATTTTTCGAAAGTAAGCGTCACCAATATGCATAGAATCTTACACCATATTAAAAGCGTATGTGGAACGTTTTTACAACTTATGTTCTCATCACGAAAATAAACTCAATGCCAATGGCATGGTCATAATTTTGTTATTGGTATGCCACATGTAAGAAAATAGAAGAAAACAAATAAAACAGTAAAACTAAAAGCTATAGGCATAATGACACATTTCAAGGCGCACTGCCCGCTCCTCCAGGCATTCGAAAGGCACCTTGAGTAATTCGTCGGTGTGACGTCGAACGGGAAATCAAATAAGTAGAGATGTGAGAAAGATTATTTAAATAGACAATGGATAATATTACGAAGCGAAACTCTTAAAATTATTCTATTAGTCCTCCATTAGCAATCAACAGAAAAAAAGCAACTAAAAAGTAGAATTAATAGCTATAGGCATACTGGCACATTTCAAGGCGCACTGCCCGCTCCTCCAGGCACTTCTCGATTCGAAAGGCACCTTGAGTAATTCGTCGATGTGAAGTCGGACGGGATACTGGCACAATTTTGAGGAGTGGGAGTGTGCCAGAATGCCTATGTGCCAGTATGCCTATAGCCTATCTACTGTTGTTCATCAGTAATATACAATGTTGTCATAATTTAAGCAGTGAAAATTATTTTTAAATAAATGCGTACTTTTGATATTGATATTAATTATTTCTTCAAACGTTCTAATGTGCATGCGTGTGCTGTCTGAGCAGCCTAAGCTAACTGTAAATTGATATAACAGTAGCCTAATTTCGCAACTCTTTATCTTCTAAATTTTATTTATTTATCGAATTGTATATGAATCTACTTCCTTGAAATTGAAAAATGCCAAATCACAGTGTTAATGAAAACCAAAAGAATAACTATCAAGGAAAAATTGGTCAATAATTTTTAGAGTTTGTGTCTGAATAATAAAGAACTTTTATATTCTTTCAACTTGAATTTTCTAACTAATATTTAGAATCAAGATGATTATTTATTTGAAATTCAATTTCCTTTCTTAACATTTGAAGTATTTTTATGTATTGTTTGTCATAGTTAAAATAAGAAAATGTTCAAAACCATGTTGATTTATAAAAATCTTTCTACAACACCTATGTATAATATACAATAACCCTGATATTATAATATTAATAATAATAAGAAATTATTATTATAATAATTTGTGTTATAATACTTCATATATCTCGTGCTATTTCGAATTACCCGGGCGTCGCATTGTCGAACATCGTCTGTCAGCTCGCCTGTACAGCAGACATTGTACTTCCGGAAATACACGATATGACTGCTATTTTAATTAAATATCTCCTCAAAATTACCATTGATACTTAACTTTCAGGATATCATTAAAATTTTTAAAAAATAATCAATACGTGTCTCATTTATAAATAGGATGTTTCATTTTTTTAAAGAGTTATTAATAAAATAAATCTCATTTCCGGTGGGTCTCATAAGAGTTAATGCGAAACCAGGTTCAATTTCTGATATTGAAAAAGGCTCATTCTCGAAACAGACTTTATTATTCTTTTATAATTCTTTTAAACTATTTATGTATCGTATGATGTTCCTTTTATTCTATAAATAACATAATATTATAATATTGCGTAATTATTAATTTATTTGATTGTATCATCTGATTCATAATGTTCTTAGGAATAACTATCATACCTTAAATTTAGAAAGAAAATGTATTAAATATGTTTTATAATTAAATTTGAAAAATTTTCGTATTGGAACGGTATAGGTTTTCGAAACGGGGCGCAATGGGTCTACGTTCAGCGCTCGCACACGTGGTGCATGCATGCGCATTCGCCGGTATAAGCAAGAATATTTACTTTAAAGATATGGAAGATTTTTTATGCCGCCAATTAAGGGCTTTTTATTTGGATGCACATGATCTTTGAATTTTTTTTTGCTAAATGAGATATAATTTTTAAAGAGACAAAAAGTGCGTCTACGTCCATGGTAGACGTTTCGCTCACTCTATTTTGGTTTTTAGCCATCTATAATATGTTCAATAAACCACAATGTAGAAAAAAATAAAGGAACACTCTTGTCTGTTTAAAATTTGAAAATTTTGACAGTATTCTTTTAGCTCTCGCAGCTATTACTTCGCTTTTCCTCCTTGCTATAAATTAATTTTCATATCTCTCCTTTTAGTATATATATATATATATATATATATATATATATATATATATTTATGTAAATTTATTGTTTTTTTTGTGTATATATATTTAATATATACACAAAGATTTTTATTAACTATTATAACATTTATTTTTTCTATTACTATTTTTAGCTAGCTTAAGAAATGTTATTGTTGTTGTTATTAATGTAAAGAATTATCCATGTAATTTATAATATAATACGTTAAATTAAACAATACAATAAATTAAATAAAACATTCTGAATTCTCACAATATCTCTTCTGTTTTATAATAATAATTATTTTATTCATAGTCAGGTTCAACAACTTTTTAAAGTTTAATTATAAAAATAAGAACAAACAACTTTTTCAATTTTAATTATTAAAAAATTAATGGTTCATAAAATGAAATGTTTCTTTCTGTTGGCTATGAAATATTTACCCAAAGTAACTAACTAAAGTAATTTTTAAATTTATTAATAATTTTTTAAAAATTTATTAACTGTTTGTAATTGTGTTTTATAATTATATTGTAATGTATTAATCATTTATTCAATTTTGGATATCTGGAACTTGCTTTATTACCGCAGCGTGAAACTCATTACAAAACGTATGCCCCATACCGCCCCAATGCCTGACCCATACCGCCTCACAGTTGGGGCGCAATGGGTTTTCTGAGACTGTTACATAAAATTCTTTTCTCTATTGAAAATAACTTATTTTTCTTACGTTTTTTGTATCCACTAGGTGACGTCTTGAATCGCGAACATCAACTCAATGTAGTCGGCTTAAAGTATTAATACCAGGCCAGCTGAAGCGAATGTTCATCACCACAATCAACCCATCATCCACACGATCACATCACACATCAAACGATTAATTCTCATTTATCTCTTACATAACTTGTAATTTATAATTTATATAATTTATAAATTATAAGTTTGTAAGAAACTCTTAAAACTTTTTAAAACTAACCTCAAAAATTTTAATTTTAATTTTTAATTTTAACTCTATTTTTAATTCAATTTTAACTTTAAACTTGATTTTAATTTTAACTTAAATTCTCATCTATCTTAGACTCAAACTAGCCTCTCTTAAATTAAACTTATATAATTTATATTTGACTTACCTCATTTTTCACTAATTCTATAACTAATATATATATATATATATATATATATATATATATATATATTTAGAATTTAATCATACCTACATTTATATTTATATTTACATATTTAAATATTTCTTCATAGCTATAATCTTACACGTCCCATCTTTCCCTTTACCCTTAACCCCCCCCCCCAATCCTAAACTGGTGGCAATCACCTTCCTCCACTCATTCGTAAGTCCGACTCCATGGACATGGACACCGGCCTTACCCCCGACCTCGACGGTCTTCCCC
This sequence comes from Sycobia sp. Sy_11, assembly GCA_018907035.1. Lineage (NCBI taxonomy): Eukaryota > Metazoa > Arthropoda > Insecta > Hymenoptera > Epichrysomallidae > Sycobia > Sycobia sp. Sy_11. The sequence goes on from JACCIC010000311.1 coordinate 27,332, forward strand.
CCCACCAAAGCTGATAGAAATCATCATCGGCCTCCGGGATCAGATTGACCGCCTACAAAATATAATAACCACCACCACAACAGACCCAACCTTCTCACAATCGGTGGCAACATCAGGCCACACCACCGGAACTTCTACATCTTCCTCGTCCGCCACGGATTTCTTTCAGGAGGCAGCAATTTTCTGCACCCCCTCTACCAAAATAACCGTCTCCGAATCAACTCTGATCTCTGTAAACGCATCCGCGTTGCCAAATCCGCACCAACACTCTCCGATCTGGATTCTGACACTGAAAAAGAATCCCCCATCGCTGCTCGACCCCCACCCCCGTCATCATCCGCTAAAAAATGATTTGGCCAAAACTAAAAATCGCCATAGAGAAAGCCGGAATCTCCGTTCGCCGAGCCGTCAACACCTCTGACTCGGTCAAGGTGTACGCAGCAACGGTAGACGACTTCAGACACCTAACGGCCCGCCTAGAAAATACTAAAATACAATGTACCACTAACCAACTCCCCGAAGAACGGGACTTGGTTGTAGTCATTCGTGGTATTAACGAATCCATCCAAGACGAAGACATCCTGAATGAACTAAATTCGAAAGGTTACACCCCACGACGCATTCACCGAATGCGTAGCGGCGAAAAAATCTGGCCGCTAGTGACCGTTCACCTAGATCCCTCCTCACCCGCCGCTAAGTCAATCTTCGACTTAAGCACCATCGGTGGCCTCAACATAAAAGTGAAGGCAAAGAGGAAGTCGAAAGGCACGCCACAGTGCCAGCGTTGCCTCAAATATAATCACACGGCAAACTACTGCTACACTGCATGGGCCTGCGCTTTTTGCAGCAAAAATCACGCCACCCCGTCATGTCCTTTAAAAGACAATAAGGACGCGCGCCCCACCTGCGCCAACTGCAAAGGAAAGCACAGGGCAACTTACAGGGGCTGTCCCAAAGCCCCAAAGAAGGACAAGCCCCCCCCCCCCAAAAACAAGTGAAGCCGGTAAATGTCCCCAAAACCGGTAACACCCCCCCACCCCAGCTCATACAGAAAAAGAGCATCACCCCCAATCTTCATAAAAATCGGGCAAACCCCACCCGCACCACATATGCGAGCATAATGAGCAACAGAGCAGCAGCGGCGGAACCGTTGCAAATCAACTCGCCTCCCATTGCGTCCGAACTGCAAAACATCATAATGCAGTTCGTCAGGAACATTACTGCCGCTCTCTGCAGACCTAATAATGGCTAATCTCGAGATGAAGATCCTCAACTGGAACGCTAACGGCATCCTCTGCAGAAATAGATCTCTAGAACTCCTCTAACTCTTGGAGGAGGAAAACATCGGGATCGCCTGCATCACAGAGACCCACCTCAACCCATCCCACAAACTCTTCCTTCCAAACTACATCACGTATAGGAAGGACAGAGAGTACTCTAACGGTGGGCGCGTGGCAATCCTCGTCCACAAATCCCACCGCCACCGTGGAATTACAACTACCTCCATCTGCGAGATAATAGGGGTTGAAATTTCCCTCCAAAAAGGTCCCTTGAGGGTAATTGCATGCTATAACCCTCCACAACTCCAAAACAACTTTAAAGATCTTGTCTTGCTTCTCAGCAACAACACCCCCACAATCATCGCCGGCGACCTAAATGCTCTACCCAGCGCACCAGAACTCTCACGTTTTCATGAGCATGTCACCCAGACAGCTCAACACTTCCTCCCTTCAAACAGGGACACCACCCCTACCTCCCCCAAAGAGATACGCGACATCATTCGCAGTCTTCAAAACAAGAAAGCCCCTGGTGCTGACAAAATCAATCCCCTATAAACATATCATGTCCATCTGCAATATCGTAAACGCAATGATGAGACATCAATACTTTCCCAAGGCCTGGAAAACGGCCATAGTGGTCTGTCTTCCAAAAGCCGGGAAGTCCCTCAACAACCCCGCAAGCTATCGTCCCATCAGTCTTCTAAACTCCCTAAGCAAAGTGGCCGAAAGCGTTATCCTAAAACGCCTCTCCACCTCGGTCACCAGAAAAAACCTCATACCTGACTGTCAGCATGGGTTCCGCACAGGGCACAGCTCCTGTCACCAACTTCTCAGAGTTACGAAACATGAACAGACGGCTGCACACAACGATGCTGCTGCTAGATGTCCAGCAAGCCTTCGACAGGGTATGCCATAACGGGCTCGTCTTCAAGCTCATTGCCAATTACACCCCCCACTATTTGATCGGGATAATAAAGTCATTCCTATCAGACCGATTTATTCGAGTTAGGGTAGGCAACTCCCTTTCCGCTCCAAAGGCCATTTCAGCCGGCGTCCCTCAAGGGTCTAAGCTCTCCCCCCAACTTTTTACTTTTTTCTGCCATGATCTTCCCATACACGATACAATTACCACGGCACTCTACGCGGACGATATTGCCCTCATAGACGCCACTAAAACAATCTGCCACAGCACCTCAATGCTAAACAGATTTCTCCCACACCTCATCAACTGGTACTCACGGTGGAGACTCTCCATCAACGAGAGCAAGTCCAGTGCAATCTTCATCTCCCGTAAAAACCGCACCCCTCCAAAAATAACGATCAAAGGCTCCTCCATCTCGTGGAGCCAATCGGTCAAATACCTCGGAGTGACGTTCGACAGGAGCCTATCCTGGAACAAACAACTCCGCCTCACCAGGAGAAAAATGCTAGAAGCCTTCTTAAAGCTCAAACCTTTCTTCCATAGCAAAACCCTGTCACCCAGAACAAGGCCTTCTCCGCCATCATTAGGAGCATTGCCACATATGCCATCCCCATCTGGGGGTCTATCCCCCCAGATAGACTTCAGCAACTCCAAGGCACCTATATGAGGCTGCTGCGTTCTTCCCTGAACACCCCTTGGTACTTAAGGAACACTCAAGTACTTAAGGAAACTAATCTTCTTGCTCTCAACGATTACGCGAACAAATTCGCCAAAAATCTGAGAGAATCAATTAAACAGTACCCGAACTCGGGAATCCAATCCCTGAGTAGTATCCTTCCTAAATCGACGGATCGCTACAGGAGACCTTGCCACCTGATCAACAATCTGTAACCCCATCAGTCACCACCGGCCACTCCGTGCTTCGTTTTCGTACGTAAGCCTCTGTCCCCAAGAAGGTAGAGCCCCTAAACTCACCAATCCCTCGCCCCTATCCACATCCCACTCCTGCTCCCCCACCCCCTACACCGTTCGGTTTAATAATTTTTTTTTTCCCAACAGGTAAAGGAAATGATACCTCCATGTAGGAATCCCTGCGGGGAGGGGTTTTAGTCGGTAGGCATGCGAGCAAAGACTCCATGAATCCGACACTACCTCTCTTAGAGAGGTGTCTTTAGAAGATTTCCCCTCCCCTGGAAAAAAAGCAAGTGTTCATATCTAACTTTGGGATTCGTATTCTAAAGAAGGTGTAACGTTAGTCGGTATTATCTTTTGTTGTCTTTTGTCATCTTTTGTTGTTCAGGTTAATCTGACTCTACTCTTAAGTCTCACACCTTATGGATATCTTGATTTTTGTAAATTTTATTTTCTCTTACCAGGGAAAATCGGCCTTTCTCTCTCTGTGTGTCTATGTGTCTTTCCTTCTCCTTCTCTTATAAAATGGTTCTGTATGCCAAATCATACTGAATATAGTTTGTAACGACGAATTCTATTTGTGTTTTTATACATTATATTCACTTCATAATTGTGACAAGAGATTATGTTTTTTTGAGTTTGAACAAAAGAAATGACGGTAAAATAGGGTTCTTTACCAACAACCTCGCAACTATTTATGTATGTATATATATATATATATATCGTCACTTCTGCATAAAAAGGCAATATTCATCGTCTGCTTAAAAAATATGCTATTCGCATACCATTTTGCTTGAATTTCAGTTGGCATCACTACGAAAACATTCACGGTATTTAAGCCGAGATGGGGGATACTAGTATAGTTATACTACCGTATAATTCTATACGCGCTCTTTTGTTTGTTTTTTGAATCAGCTGAGTAGGTATTATTGAAAAAGATCGTTTCAAAAAGCAGTTCCACTTCTTTGTGCCCTTGTGATTAGTACACCATTCTTTTGGCGAGTCCCAGTAGAATTTTCAAAAATATCTTTTGTGTACATTGTAGTCGTAATTCATTTAGATTTCTATTTTAATTTATTTTTTCTGCATAACAGAAATCTATATTAATATTCGAAGAAAATTTTGAAAATTTGGTAACTATTGACAGCGATGAATTTGTGCATGTGCTGCCTGGTAATGTTCTAGATTTTGATCAAATCAATATCAGTAATACGTCGCCAGCGTTCAGCATCATTCGATTATGTAAGTAGAATTTCTTGTTTAACGGACCGTTTTTACAAATTATGCTGGTAAATAATGCGTTATATAATGCTTTTAAAAAAATAATTATTTAAAAATTATATTTTGGAACAGTCATTATTTTTTGTAGAATAGGATTTGTTTCTTATTTGTTAAATAAATATTTATTTACAGAGTTTATCTAATTATTTAAAACAAACGCAAAAAGGAAAGGCAATTGTATCCGATTACCATCAAAGTAACTATGTGATACGAAAAATAAATCATTCAGTTTCACACCTCACATTGTTGTCTAATAGTTTTTATTATATACCAAAAAATTGGTACTAATTATGTTAATAATTTCACAATTGTAAAAAAAATTCCCTGGTAGAAATCTAATAATTTTTAATAGGCTGGAAAGTAGTTACTAGATAGTAAAAATAGAATCAATCATTGTGGCTAGAAACAAGGTAGATCTTAGAATGCAAAATGTAAACGTTGTCAATAAAATTAAGAAAAAGGTAGAAACTAGGTCTAAAAACTAGTTAAAAACTAGGTAGAAACTAGGTAGAAACTAGGTTGTTTTTAACCTTGTTTCTTGTTAGTAAATGAGCAATTTTTAATAATTAATATTTATATAATATTATAACATTGTGTTGTTGATTTAATAAAAGAAAAATCATAAGATATGGAAACTAGTAATTTAAAAAAATGACAAAGTAATAATAAAGTCTGCTTGTCGTTCGATTTTGTCATCTTAAAAATTATACGTAATAAATTAGTTTTGAAAATATTTTCTTTTTAGTATTTAATATCTAAAATTTCGCATGAAACAATTAATTAAAAAATTATATTCTTTAATGTCTTATACCGGCTTCAATTATTGGTTGTTAATTAGTAATTCTATTCTATTTATTTATAAAATAAATAATATTATTTGAAATTTTTGAAATTTTATAAAATAAAATGAATTTTGGAAATTAAAAATCATGCTGAGTTCATAAATATAATTCGTAACTTGAATTTATGGAGAGTATTCATACGGCATGTCTGATGGTTTGCCATTCCCGCAAGTGGTAAAACATTATCTTGGTTAGTGTATAAGCCTGATTATGACTTCACATAAGTATAACATATATTGTATATGAATGTGTAAGCTACGGTCAATGCGTTGTATGCATTTAGATGTATAAGGTATATAGAACCAACGTACTTATAAGTTACTTCAAAATTTTCGAAATAAACTTGATAAACATTTATAATTAATTAATTAAAATAATGATTAAAATCAATGAATTTATATAAGAAAGCATAATAATGATATAAATTTTTTAGCTAGACTATATATTATACCTCGCTTAACCTTGTTTTAAGATAAAGTTTAGTCATAACCAAAAATACATTGATACGAAACTAACTATTATAGGCCTAACTACTATAATACCGAAAAAATAGCTTGAAAAATGTAACTATAAATCGACCGGAATGACCGTAAAAAAGTTACATGTTTTCCTATTTACTACCGAACAATGATACTAGGTTTCTTATTTACTAGAACAAAGTACCCTCTTACTACGTATCTTCATTTGAAAATTCCTTTTTTATACCTTAAAAATAGAATGCATTTCTACCAGAGTTTATTTTTTAGTAAATGTAAATAAAAAATTAAAAGCAGTATTTTTTTGTCTATTTTGCATTTTAGAGTTCGCATTTAATTTAAATTACTAAATAGGAACAGACATGAATTTGATTTTCAAATTTGAATTTCGATGCACTTTCAACTTTTTAGGCCGTTAGATGGACGCGCTAAAACTCACAAGTGATGAAAATTGATCATTATTAGTATATAAAACTTTTGTTAATACTTTTATAATGTAACTGTAAAATTATTTGTTATCTTGTGAAATATATGTGATTTGCATCTATAGTCAATTTATAATTATAATTGTAATATGCGTCTGTATTGTCATTCATTAGGAAATATAAAATACTGAATGAAATAAATTAAGTTACATGTAACTACTGCTTGTTTATGGATAAAACTTTGAGTATATACAAAAATTTTTACAAATTATTCTGCTGCTTTGATGAATATACTCACAATAATTTTTTAATTAAAAAAGTATGTAAAAAAGAACAAGTATCTAAAAACAAACGCAAAATTTCTGCCGTTCAAACTTTACTTATATAATTATAAATGTCAAGAATCTCTTTATACGTGTAGTAACCGATAGAGTCATGCGTTATATGCAAGTTGAGATGCAAATCTTGAATCTAACTAGCGAGAAATTTTTGAAACATTTTTATTTTTAACAAACCAGATATTAAAATTAATGATATGCTAATGAAATTAAATTTAATGCATTAAGTGTTCATAGATTTCGAAATCAATATTTATTTTCGGTCTAAAATTATGATATTTGTAATCCACCCTCCAAAAAACATAAGTATACAATTTTTCAGAAAAATAGGACTAACTCAATATAGCCACACCACTGTCGATACTTCAGGGGGAACCTAAGATGGAATTCTTGATTTTTTTTCCAGCAATATTTTCAGAGGATAAAATTATATATAGAAATATATTTTTATGTATAGAGTATATTACATAGATAGTATTTACCTATTTGAAAAGTCAATTGTGTTACTATCGCGGACGAATCTAATACGGGAATGCTAGTATATATATATATATATATATATATATATATATATATATATATATATATATATATATATATAAAAGAGATTGAAGAGTAAGAACTAAGTCACAAAAATATTCATTTTGACAAGATCTTTTAATTGGTTATATTGTAAGAATCTTGGTCTCGGTTACAATGTATTATTTAAAATCTTTAATGTATTAGAAACGTAAATGTTGTTCAAAAATTCATAAAATAAAATCGTTGTCATCATCATAACAAATTGTTATTATCTATCTTTATAATTGCTTAAAATATGTGCGCATTACGTATTTTCAATCATGTGTAATTTCGACAATACATTATAATTATAATATATTGATTACATTTTGAAATTACTATATAAGAGAGACAACGTGCCACTTGCTTTGTTTGAATTTGTTTAAACATTGATGTTTTTGAATATTATTGATTTCATATAATTTTATGGATTAAGAAATTTCGTATAATGTATTGACCCTTTTATTGTAAGATCTATCAATTACCAGCAGTCGCTTTGTGAGTCCCTTCCGAACGAATTTTTTTCAGCCGAAAAATCATAATGTCTAACTGCAGACTCTCAGTAAAAGAATCCATTTATTTTTTTCATTTGGCCATATATTTGTATTAGTTTTGATGTGAAAAACTAATAACTTATGGTCTTTTAACAGTTGTAAATTATTTTATGTAAATATTAATCTAAATATTTCAAAATTATAACCAATACTTTCTTGGCAATACATAGACTCGACAAAGACAATATGTTACTAAATTTCATCTTGTCTTGATATTAGCGAAGCACTAATTGAAATTATCAAATGTTTTCTTTAATTATAGTAGAATTAAATGAATTTAGATTTAAACTCCCTATGGATGAGAACCTATTGTATTCGAAGATAAGACATTATCACGGTCACTACTTGAAATTGTATCAAAATAAAATACGCCCGACAAAAATTGTTATTGTTACGCCTTTATTAACTATATAAATTTTTTTAAAGCACTATCCGAGCGCAGCTACGAACCTATCTGCCTTTGTCATAAGCTATGAATCCGAATTATACGATGCCTCTTTTGGATACACCAGTGTGCCGGCCGGACTCGCAACAACCAGCTCGGAACATTAACTTGTAAATACTTGGAACCCTGCACTGCGCTGCACTCGCGCGCAGAGGCCGCCATATTGAAAGAATCGGGGGAGCACGCGGCTCTCAACGAATCGCGGCTGCCGGGCTTGCGTTTCTGCGCAGCCGAGATCCTCCCCCGCGCTCGAGCGCCGCCCCCGCGGACCAATGACGCGCCTCGCCAGCCGGCCCTCAGACGATATTATATACTACTACATTATTTGGCCGAGTGGCGCGCGCGCAACGAGGGCGCCGCGGGGGCGCCGGCACGGGCCATCGCTCCAGTCGAGTAAAAGCGCCGGAGTGAGAGTATACGAGCGAAGTAGGATTAGAATTTTATCGTACACATCTCGCCGAGGGATATTTTCAATTTTTACCCCGCGCTTTTAGGCAAGAGCCTGCGTCCCATCCACTGTATATGTAGCCACGAACGGCTCGAGCAGTCGATCGCGACACGGCGCTTTACGTCCCCCTGTTCTCAATAACGGTGAATTTCCGACGCAGAAATACCTGCGCGATGAGGAGGACTTTGACCTCCTCTGGTCGCGAGCGCAGTGGTGTTGTCTTCGGCAAATATAGCTCGATTAGTGGTAAATAATAATCGAAGCGCGTCCTCGTTACTCACGATATATAGTCACGTAAGATATAATCGTAATATAACTCGAGTGCGATCGCTGCGACGGCGAATCGGCGCGAGCCTCTCGACGAGGCAGATCAGGTCGATGCACTTCGTCCGATCCTCGAGCAAAATGACGAACGAATCCTCGACCGCGACGTCCTCACCGCAGGTGCATCAGATGCGCGATCACCGACCGCAGCACCATTACCAGTACCAACAGCAGCAGCAGCTCGCACCAGTCGCCTCGACGCAACAGATCTCCTTGGCCCTGCTCGGCTACCATCACTCTACGCCCGGACAGTCTGGCAGCTGCACGAGTGTCCTCGGCCCCGGCGCGCCGTCCCAGCCGCCGACGGAGCCGCTCGCTCCGACCCCGACCTCCCTCGACGGCGGCCCACAGCAGCAGCAGCAGCAACAGCAACGCGACTCGCCGTCGGGCCGCGCGAAAGTGGCGGGCGCTCGTCGCCAGGAGAAGCCGCCCTACTCCTACATCGCCCTCATCGTCATGGCGATCCAGTCGAGCCCCTGCAAGCGACTCACCCTCTCGGAGATCTACGCGTACCTGCAGCAGCACTTCGCCTTCTTCCGCGGGCCGTACCAGGGCTGGAAGAACTCGGTGCGGCACAATCTTAGCCTGAACGAGTGCTTCGTCAAGCTGCCCAAGGGCCTGGGTCGCCCGGGCAAGGGCCACTACTGGACCATCGACCCGGGCAGCGAGTTCATGTTCGAGGAGGGGAGCTTCCGACGGCGGCCCCGTGGCTTCCGGCGCAAGTGCCTGCAGGCGGGAGTCGACAAGCACCACCGCCGCCAGTTCCCGCACCACCGGTACTTCGTGGCGGGAACGGCGGGCGGCTACGACGGCCTAGCCTCCGTCGACCACTACGTCGGCGGCGCGGGCGCTGGCGGCGGCGGCGTCGGTGGCGGCGTCGGTGGCGGCTACCACCACCACCCGGGTCAGTACCAGAACTACCCGGACTACGCGGCGGTCTACGGCTCCGCGGCGACGACGGCGGCGGGCCTCGAATGCTCGACCGACTGGGCGTACCCCGATCCCGCGGGGTACAAAGCGCCACCACCGCCGCCCATCGCCGAGGTCACCTACAAGACGACGGAGGTCACTTATAAGACGAACGGGGAGCTGGCGAGCTTCAAAACCGAGCCCGGTTACGGCAGAACGCACCAGGAGCAGTCGACCCTCTTTCGCGCCGATGCCTTACAGGCCAGCCTTGATAATAAAGAGCTGACTCACCCCCATCAAGCTCAGCAGCAGCAGCAGCAGCAGCAGCAAGAGATCGCCGGGTTCAAAGTCGAGCTCGACGCGACGGAATGCTTCGGAGCGACTGCGGGATACGGCGGTAATAAGCTGCAGATTCATCAGTGCTCGTCCCAGGATTATTACGCGGCGTACGGGGTCTTGTCCGGGGGTCCGGTTCACCAGGGCCCGGCGATCAACGTGAACGCGGCGATCCAAGCGATGCACGCAATTGGCGCGAGCGGCAGCTCGATCGGCAGCCTGAGCTCGACACACAGCAACTGTCACACGCCGGTCGCCGATGCCAGTAAGTCATTTTATCAAGCTATTTTTCCTCTTTGATTCTTTTTCTTTTATTTTTTTCTTTCGTTTTTTTTTACTGATTTTTACTAATTAATATTTGTTATGCAGTTAATTTATTATGCTAAAGTACGATTAACAATGGAAGAAATTAGTTAGAAAGATATCACGAAAGTTTAAATAATCTTCATGTAATAATTATATAAATATAATAATCATATAATTTTATTATGATTTATTATGTGTAATAAATTAAATGCGAAAACAAAATTCTCATCAATATTCAAGAATTCGTTACAAAATTTACAAATTTTATCTTTTACTTTTGAACATGTAATATCAATAATTAACACAATAAATATTTTTATCTTTCTTACAGTCTTTATAATCTAATATATTAACTAAAATAATCACAGACAGAATGTCCTTGTTTATAGTCACCCCCGAAGAATCTGAAATAGAACTTATTACTACAATAAATTATATTAAAAATTAAAAAATAAAATTAAGAACAAAATAAAATAATAAATAAAATAAACATAATAAAAACAATATTCTATGTTAGTAAAGGACAACCTGACTGCCCTCACCACTTTAAATTTAGATTCAGGTTGTCCTTTACTAACATAGAATATTAATTAATAAATTTTTTTTTCATTGGTCCTACAGTCCAATCAAATCAATCGAAAACAATACGTAACAATATCAATACATAACAATGTCAATACATATCTACATTAACATTAATACATCAATACACAAAAATAATAAAAATAAAAATAATAAAAATTAAATTAAAAATTATAATGACAGTCAGACTGTCCTTGTATACAGTCACCCCCGTAGACTAATCTGAAAATAAAATATTAGCTGAAAAAATTTTGTTATTAAAGTGCAATCTGACTGTCCCCAACACCCTTACCTAATTGAAGATCAGTCCAACGTTTCGAGCTCGCTACGGCTCCTCATCAGGGGCTAAACTAAACCTTATATTCTAATCGATATATACCTTATTCCCACTACCAAATTTAGTAAATTAAATATAAAATCCCCCTCTACACAAATTGTTCGAAACCAATCAATTTAATAAGGAATGATAAATATTGTCCAATTTACTAGACTCTTAACATTAAATTCACATTATTCCGATTCCTGGAAATGTGAATACTTTCAAGACTCTCCCTTTTATACTTATTATTAATACCATGTTCCAAAATATCCACATTCACAAAATCAAAAGAATGTAAAAACTTTAAACAATGTTCTTTTAAACCAGAACTAATATGTGAGCTACGTAAACTATATTTATGTTCATAAATTCTCTTTTTTAAATATCTATCTGTTTATCCAATATAGTATTTATTACAATCCATACAATTAATTTTGTAAACAACTCCTGATTTTAAACATAAATCATCCTTATCATTGCAATTATTAAAGAACGTACTTAAATTATTGCTATTTTTAAAGAAAATTTGAATGTTATATTTCCAAAAATTTCTTTTAATTCTTTCAGATAAGCCTCTAACATATAGTAAGACAATAATTTTGCCTTTGTTAACGTCAACTTGTGCATTATGTCTATTTTCGGTATTATAAATGTCAAACAATCTCTCAGCAATTAATCTATTAATAAATTCAATTGGATAACCATTATTAATGAAAGTTTCTCTTACTATCTCTAAATTATTTTGTCTAAAATCTTTATGTGTTAATTTTGTTGCTTTGTTAATGACACCTTTTAATGCTCCAATTTTGTTTCTGAATTGGTGGTGTGAATTAAAATCTAAAAACCTACCTGACCAAGTAGGCTTTTAGATTTTTAAATTTTTAGATTTTAATTTTTAGGTAGGTTTTTTACTTTAATATTTCACTTTAAATGACACACGAAATAAATAAATATTTTGATAGTAAATACTCATCAATTATCAAGCTAACCAATTACATTGATCAATATGATAATTCTTTGTTAAAAATATTATATTAATACTTTTGCATTTATAACAAAAAGAAAATTTTGGTTTCAAATTTGAATATAGGTTATCAGCTATTGCATTAAATATATACTGAAGAAAAATCGTCAATTTAAATAATATTTACATTTACCGCTTGCTAAGGAAACAATTCACTTTAAATAAAAATAGATTTTCTTAATTTAAAAACTCCCTACTACAATTATTGGATAATTAAATACTTTATAATAGTTGAAAATAAAATTTTTATTTATGTAGATAAATTGTTTTTATAGAAAAAGCGATAAATAATAAAATTTTATTTATTCAAGAAAATTTTTAGTGTATCGAACATACGTATAATAATATTTACATGTAGAAATAAAGTTTAATAGAATTTTTGTGTTTGACTTTTTCCCCTTTTCAATAATATTTAATTGATAAAATTAATTAAAATTGATAAGAAAGTGCAGTTATAATAAAATATGCATGTAGTAATCATAAACATTACAGTAGATTATATATATATATATATATATTATATATTATATATATATATATATATATATATATATTATATATATATATATATATATATATATATATTTTACATATGAATTTTGGTTTTAAATATTATCTACTTATGATAGTTAACTTTTTATTGATATAAAATATCTCCAAATGTTTAATTACTATATATGTATTAATTTTATAACTTTTTTATAAAGAGGGACACTCGGACTGTCATTATGTTATCATAGTATTATTATTGTATAAAGACTGTAAGAACGATAAAATTAGTTATTAATTTATTTAATTCACAACAGTTAACAGAAATATAATTTATATTAAATGCATTGATAAAGTAAAGACATTCGTGTATTTAATATACTAATAAAAAATTAGTGCTTCAGTTATAATTAGCAAGAAATTGAAAATCTGTTAAACAACGTATCACTCATAGAACATTATTGATCATTATTAACTCTTTTCCAAGATATCGAGTAATTTTTCCACCATCAGTAACAGGTTAGCGCCACCAAATTTAAAATATGAGATGTTGCGGATGTAGATCAATGACGTGGGTGGCATTCTTGGCGTCATATAAAAACACGAGACGCGTTGACATTTAGGCTAAACTGAATTTAGTTCCGTCTGTCAAAATTTCAAAGTTGTCAGCGTTCTTTAAAGGATATTCTCATACGCCAGTCTAACAAGCAGCAAAGAATAATTTTGAATTATGCACTTCTCATTGTTTGAATATACGCCATATATATGATTTTTGAAATGGAACAGAATTACAAAATTCATTAATATTGTTATGGTATCGTTCTAACTTTATTAAACTCGAAATCTTTATCGTACTTTAGTGTTTTATGCTTCACTAAAATTTGGGAAGCTTATAAATTTTTTTGTAAATATATAAAAATATATATAAATATATAACACATGTCATAAGTATATATACATGTATAATAGTACATAATATATGTGACGGGATGGATAAATTATACAAATTGTACTCGTGCTAGATGATAATGAATTAGTCTGTCAAAAATTATCGTATCACAAAAAGCAGCACATATAATAATGTAATACACATAATTTAAGGAATTTCTAAATTCTTTTCATATATTATACAATATATATTATATATATACATATTGAAAACTGAGTTAAAAATGTGACTAAAACTCGCTTTAAGAACATTAGAAACTGAATTACGAGAATAATCATTTTAAATAATTCTAATTAATTTAAATAATTCTTAGAACATACGTTAATAACTAAAAACCATTTAATAAAAAAATTGAACATTCAATAAATGTAAATATTCAGATTTAAAAGTAATGAATTAAACGAAGCCACTCTGGAGTACTGATTACAAATTTCATAGTGGCTTTCAACGGGAATTATATTTTCATAGAATTTACAAAAAATACATAAAAATCACGGTTATTCGAATGCAGTCTAATGTGGAATAAAAGTTTCGGAAGAATTGAGGTGCTTGGTTATAGACGCGATAACCGCGGCCAAACTACGGATATTCAATTCTATATGAGTGTCATTCGAACGCATTCAAAGTTCAACCTGACATGCATCCAAAAAATATTATTAATTTATATAATTAAAAATAATTTTCTCCTTTAATGAACATTATACATAAGAATGAGACAATCATATAAGATCAAATGTCAGCTTTCATCATCAAAATCGTATTTCAAAACTTATTACCACACCAATGATTTTTGCATGCGAGTAAAAATCCAATCTTGTCGATATTGAATTGTGCGCGCTGTGATTGCTCGATCAACATATGCCCTAACCCATCCCATTTAGTTAGGCTTGGTGTTTCGTTTCAGTTACATAGTTTCTATATCTTTATTCCCAAATAACGAATAGTTTAAGAAAATATACTTTGTAAAGCAGTTTCGAAAAAATTACTGTATACTATATATATTTAATAAATCCTAAAATACGAACATATATAGCATTAAAAATTGTTATCGTTATTTTGTAAGTAAGACCAAATTATTATTAATGTTTGATATACCAGGACTATCTTGTACGCAGTATTATACTTTTGCGAAGTTCAACATTAATATATGAAGATCGAATGAATAATATTTCTTATTTTACAAGTCTCAATTTGATTCTAAAACATAAATCAAATTTAATATAATATTTTGGCAGATACGCAAATATATAGAAAAGTTTTCATAGAATAATTTTTTTTTTAATATAAACTTTAAATTTTTAATATTTTTTTATTATTTCCTACGATCAGTAGCAAGCAGCTTTTTCTCTCTTCAAATTATCGATGCATCATTGTTAAAAACAACGATTGTTCATTGCGCGTATTATGAAAACTTGTCTTGCCGTTGTATCACAGTTGATGTCATGTACAATAATAACAATAACAACGACGATAACAACAATAACAATAATAATAATAACAACAATAATAATAATATAAAAGAAAAAGGGTGATCATCCCGACAGCATGTCCACACGTTGAATGGCAGGCGTCTCGACACGAACACCGAGCGTAGTCGAAATAATTCAGACCACACACGCCGAGAATTTTCGAGCTTCAATCATAAATATTCTTGGATCCCCTCCACTTGCCTTAGTTTTTGTTATCCTAAGACTTTTTTTCTAAAGGCGCATGCGGGACGCAGCCCGCGCGTTGCTCGAAAGCATCAGTGCTCTGATGTGCGAGAGGGGACAATATAATTTCACATAATTTAATAATGTGGAATCGAGTTGTGGAGTTCGTCAAAACGTTTATTGGAATTCTTAAATCAAATATGAAACTCTAATACGATTAATAGGGGAAGGCGGGGCATGTTGGACACACTTCTTTTTTATTCACATTTAAAAAAATTCTATATAACTTTTTAGTTTAAAAAAACACAACTTGAAAGCTGAGTAACTAAAGATTTGTTTTATAAAATTTTAATTTTTAGTAACAATTATTTCTTTCAAACAATAAAAAATATGAAATTAAAAAAGTGGGACATGTTTGGGCATGGCGGGGCACAGTTGGTTTTGCACGATAGGCTCGGAATAATTGAATGAAAAGAAAAGAAACATAATTTTTGCCTGAAAATATTTATTATCTCAATGATAAATTAACTAAAATTAGTTAAACATTTTAATTGTAAACTTATATTAATATATTATATATTGTTCTTTTTTATATATTTTTTAAATTTAAACAATTAAAATAAATTTCTAAATGTAAATATTAACAAATTAAAGACAGAAGAATAACAAAAATATAATTATAAATGTTAATAATAATGAGTATATAAATTATAAATGATATATAAATATGAATAGTCCGCTATCCGTATCATAAAACACCGAATGCGCGTACGTTCAATATCGGCGCATTCTGCACATGTGCCCAACATACCCCGTTAGGATGCCCATTATGATACGCACAACAACTTTTTCTAATGTGTCAATAATTGCATATTTTGAAACAATATTAGAAAATTAAAATTATATGAATCGACAGGAAAAATTCTCAGCTTTTTAACGGTATTAATTTCATATATTAAAACTGCAATTTTCTTGTTCAATTTAGTGTTTTTAAAGATAGATATCAACGAAATTTTGAGCACATATATTTAATTTATTAATAACTGAATTAAAATAATATATTTTATTAAAATTTTTTGGTATACAAAAAATTTACATCATTCTTAACAATTTCATACATGCTATAGTAATAAAAATTTTTTTTAAATAGCAAAAACTTAGTTGCTCAACTGACCCGCCTGACCATGCATGCCCCGCCTTCCCCTATCTGATATATTGAAAGTAAAAGATTAATCAAAGTGTATAAGGAAAAAAGGTGATGCACTGATGGACTCGTGTAAAAGATTCCTTTAATAATCGTACATTAAAAATAATGAGTCATAACGCCGCAGCCCACAGCAGCGTATAATGCGATCCGGTCGGCGAAATAAAAGGCAGATATTTATATTATGTATGCGCACGAGCACGCGCACGCGCGCGCGTGTGTGTGTACCGGGTCTTTATTATTATGGAGAGGAAAAACGGATGAAGAAGCGTGAACCACTATAATGCAGTATATTCCCACTTGAGTCGAAAGATGTATACTTGAAATTATTCCTCTGCAGTGATTGAGTCTAATCTTAAGGATGCATGATTGTTAAAAGAAAATGATTTTGGGTTCTTGAAAATTTCACATATTATTAATAATAAAGGGAGAAAAATAATCTATGTAATTTTTTGGAAAAGTTCATCGAATATTTTTAAAGTTATAGTAATTTTAATTTAACATGGGTTTTTATCCGAAACAGGAAAACAT
Organism: Sycobia sp. Sy_11; assembly: GCA_018907035.1. Classification (NCBI taxonomy): domain Eukaryota; kingdom Metazoa; phylum Arthropoda; class Insecta; order Hymenoptera; family Epichrysomallidae; genus Sycobia; species Sycobia sp. Sy_11. The sequence continues at coordinate 44,441 of JACCIC010000311.1, forward strand.
GGCTCTTTCCTCGACTTCTTTTAACAAAAACTATATAGTAGTTTTGGTTTAAGCTCTTAAAATTTATGCAATAATAAATAAACATCTTAAAAATATGTATGTCTTTTAATATTACCGTTCATGGGCTATTGTTAAAAATGTCGAGTAAAAAGTAAACTAAAATATGACTTATTCGTTAGAAAATATGGAAACACTGTATCGTCCGGCATTGTCATTATGTAATGTAATTTGAGATCAGGCAATTGGTCGAGTAGGTTTTGAGAGCGAAAGCAGATAAGCACAAGATCGACAAACCAAACCTGGTCAAATAATCGTCCAATAGTTTCTTTCCAAACAAAGAAGAGACTATGCTGCTTGGCTCTTATACCAAAGAATTAGTTCTCGACAGTTTACAAAGTATTTCCAACTTACAAGAGGAGTACACAGTTATACCTACCGGAGAATTAATTTTTACCAGTAGGGAAAACATACATTAATTATACGTAAAAATGAGGTCCATTAGGTGTTGCTTCCTTTAATGTTATGCTAATTAGTGTTATTTCATTTTAAACCTTGATTGTCACTGCTACTTCAATGATAAAACATTTCTAATTTTTAAAATTTAGTTTTGTACATTAAAAACATTTTTTGTCATTCAACATAATCTGTAAAAACTATTTGTGAATACAATTACTGAATTAAAATATTTTTCATTTCATTTATACAAAAAAAAAACCTTAGTTTCAATGCTTTATATAAATCCTTAAAATAAATTTAAAGAAATTAAAATTAATTTAAGATGTTCCACCTCTGTGCGTAATTTATTTCTGCATTGATAAATATGTACACTTACCTATCAACCTCATATTATGTTTGTTATAAAAGCATAAATAGGAAAACTTCTAGAAAATTTTTTAAAAAACTATTCTATTACGTGATATAAAAATTACTTTTCTTCGTTATCTCATAAAACTCCAATTTTTCTTATTAAATTTTTAATTAGCTGCTGTGGTCGTTATTTAGACCAGATAGAAAACTCGAAGAAAACTACTAAATGTTTTAAAACCACCTTAAAATTTGTTCAATATTACAAAAAAACTTATCAGAATCTAAAAGTTTAATATTTCTCTTATTCATCTTTATTATTTTTCTATTAATATGCAATGAGTTTTTTTTTTATCTTAAAAGAGAAAGTCAGAAACTGCTGTCAATAAAATATTGTATAAAAGAGTAAACTGTAAACATATATAAAATGATAAAAATTTAATATCATGGTTTGAGATTTTGATCAATATACTATATACACAAAATAATGATAATAATAATCTTTTTGTTATATACATGAAATTAAAAAATAATTTGTACAGTTACGTCATTCACAAATATTTTTTACAGATTATATTAAACGACAAAAATGCTTTTAATGTACAAAACTAAATTTTGAAAATTAGAAATGCCTTATCATTGAAGTAGCAGAGACAATCAAGATTTAAAATGAAATAACACTCATGAGCATAACATTAAAGGAACCAATGCCCAATGGACAAAAAATGTAACAGTACTTCATTTTTACGTACAATTAATGTATTTTTCCTTGCTGCTGAGAATTGGTTCTCCAGTAAGTGTCTATAGTTTAGTTTTTAGTTTTTTAGTTTTTAGTTTTTCTTTGATATGTTAGTAGAGCCTTTAGCTTCGGAGGACAAATACACTGTTATCACGATCAACGCTTACGTTTTAATAAAGTATTTTATTTCATTAAAAAATACACGAAGGAAGTATATACAACATATTCAAAATTATTTTGGTCTATTCCTGAAAATGACAAATACTGTCAGCCTATTCTCAGTATTTACAGAGGGCATATTTCGTGAATTAAAATAACTTTGCATCTTGGGGTTGTTTGATTCACCCTGGAAATGATCTAATTTCATTCGCGCGTCAGTAAAAATAACAACAGAACCAATAATGTAACATTATGAACAAAGAAAAAAATTCGGTATAGTATAATGTGAAAAAGATTCTATTTAAGGGAGCACAGAAAAGAAAATTTGTAAAGAAAAGAAAAAGGAACAGCAAATCAGAAAGTTTCTTAGGTACTAATATTTACTTATATTTTGAATGAATTGTATCTTATGCAATATTATCTCACATATCCGTGTAAATTTTAATAATTATATTTATGTAATATTATATCCTAATTATACTATTAGCCTTATTTTTCTAAAGTTCATTACAAATTTACTTTTATACGTTAAAACAATTATTAGAATATATGTTAAATATATATTTTTGTTATAAATTATTATTTATATTAAAAATTGTACTTATGTCGACTGTTTTGAATTAATTTAATAAATATTTTTATCGTTCTTACAGTCCTTATAATATAATATATTAACTAAAATAATGACAGTCAGACTGTCCTTGTTTATTATCACCCCCGATAAACCTGAAATAAAACTTATTACTAAAAATAAATTAGATTAAAAATCAAAATAATAAAATAAAATAAAATAAAAATAATAAAAAGAATAATATAAGGTAAATTATAAATGAAAAAACCTTGGCCAAAACAACGTTTTCAGTATAAATATTCTTAAAATTTTGAAAATATCCAAGTATTTTCATTTATAATTTACCTTTAATTATTAAAACATGTTTCACCAAGTGGATAGCGAGTCTTCAATTAATTAAAAATAATAAACTATATTCTATGTTACTGAAGGACAATCTGACTGCCCCACCGCCTTATTTTCTCCTTTGGTGTCCGATATTTCGAACCTCTACGGTTCATCTTCAAGAACTAAACTTCATTAACATAGAATATAGTTTATTATTTTTATTATTTTTATTCTTATTTTATTTTATTATTTTTAATTTTTAATCGAATTTTATTTTAGTAATAATTATTATTTCAGGTTCTTCGGGGGAGATAATAAACAAGGACAGTCTGACTGTGATTATTTTAGTTAATATATTATATTATAAAGACTCTAAGACCGATAAAAATATTTATTAAATTAAATTATTATGTATAATAATTATAACATATAATATTATAAGTAAATATAAATTATTAGATTATATGTCAAATTTTATGTTAAAATAAAATTTATAGAATATAAAAATACATAAAAAATTGCCCATGACGCCATATGGCAACACGGGTTGTGTTGCCAACATTTGACCTTGGATTGATTTTAACTTGACCTCAGAACACTTTTTTATTGAGATGGAGAACCAACTAATTTTTAAAAATCCCGGCCCTCTAAGGTTAATATGATTATACCAGATGTCCCTAAAATTATTAAACACATTTCTGTATATCTATATAAGCTTTTAAATATAATATGGAAAAAAATTTAGGTAAATTATCCTTAGTTGGGGAGGGTGAAATTCAGAAGATAAGCAGAGACGTTTACTGCCTTAAAGAAGTGGAAGAAAAAACTAGACAGTGATAGGATTGTTTTTTGTCGATAGCGAGAGAACGCATTGTTATGTAGCGGTCGTAATTCCGTCCTCTCGTAAATAAAACTAGGGGTACCGGGACAAAGCATTCATGGGGAAAGTGTTTTTTTACACATTCTTCCTTCGTGCTCGTATTGTTCGATAGATCGGGTTTAAATTTATGACGCTAGTTCATAAACAAAAATATACTATCAAGTGTCAATAGTCGTCTCCTATTTCTTCCGGGACCTGTAAAAGCTCCGCCTATTTTTTCACATGCCATCCTTTCGAATGAAAGTTTTGGAAGATCCGGCATACGAAAGTTATATTAATTTTACTTTAAAAGATTAGCTCAATATAGATGACATCATTAAAAATAATAAATGAAATGTATTGAATTGTATTTCAATTAATTCGTTCAATAGAATCAACACATTTTATTTTATTTAAACATACATTTTTAAAGCTTAAAACTCAAATATCATTGACTCCAAGCTAATAAGAAGCGAGCATACGATTTTTTGTTGTTGATATTTTTACTCAGTTTTCAACAATAGTCGTAAAAAGCATGAATTTATGAATATATTTTTAATAAAATAAAATTAAAAATCTAAAAACATTTAAAAATCAAACTATTTTGTAACAGTAGAAGAAAAGAAGAATTAATTTGTAACTTTAGAACTTAATTTGACTTAACATAATACATTTTTGATGAGCTTTCACATATTTTACATGTTTAATATAAAAGTAAAACTGGAATCAGGCCCATAGGCTATATATATATATATATATATATATATATATATATATCATATCATATCATATCATATCATACTTCATATCATACTTCATATCATACTTCATACTAATTTATAAAGACAAAGCGTGTTTTTGTTTGTACGCGATAACCGAAAAAACTACTGAACCGAGTGTTCTGAAATTTGACATATAGATTCTATATTATCTTGGGAAGGACATAGGCTATGTTTTTTCTTGAAAATCATTTTAATTTTAATAATAAATTAAGTTAACAGTTTTAGTTAATCTCTTTCTCTCTCTCTCTCTCTCTCTCTCTCTCTCTCTCTCTCTCTCTCTCTCTCTCTCTCTCTCTCTCTCTCTCTCTCTCTCTCTCTCTCTCTCTCTCTTCTCTCTCTATTTCTCTATTTCTCCTTCTCTTATAAAATGGTTCTGTATGTAAAATCATACTGAATATATTTTGTAACGACAAATTATATTTTTATTTTTATACATTCTATTAACTGCAGACAAAATAGGATGCTTTACCAACAACCTCGAAACTATGTATATATATGAATAAAATATATCGTCATTTCTGCATAAAAAGGCAATATCCATCGCCTATTTAAAAAATATGCTATGCTAATACCAACATTTTGCTTGAATTTCAGTTAACAGCACTACGAAAATATTCACGGTATTTCGTTGAAAAAACGGAAATATAAAAAGTATATATATATATATATATATATATATATATATATATATATATATAATATTGTACATGTTATATATACATATTTAAAATACGGTTTCTACTGAGTAATGTTGTATTGGCGTCTACGGGCGGTTGATTACGATATTCGGTTGCCTCAAGACGATTTCTATACGCAGTTGTGTGTTCGGATGATAGAATGCGATGTCCAGGTGTCTCTGGGTGATTTCTACGGGGAATATTGTATTTAGTTAATGGAAAACGAGATCCAGGTACGAGGAAATCAACTTCTATGGAAAGATTCAGGTTGGGACTGTAAAATACGATATTTAGGTCTTTCCGAACGACTTCTATGGGGAGTATTGTGTTTAGTCGTTTGGAAGCAATGCTAGCTTTCTCGGGACGACTGTGATTGGGACTATCGTGTTTAGTTGGTAGGAAACGATGTTTAGGTATGTCGGGACAACTTTTAGGGGGAGTTTCCAGGTGTTTTGGAACGACTTCTACCGGGAATTTCGTGTATAGCTGGTGGGAAACAAAATCCAGGTATGCCAGTACGACTTCTATGAAGAGATTCGTATTCTATCATTCGAACACACACTCTCCCAGTAAGAGTCGTCCCGGGATACCTGGACATGGTATTCTACCTCCCCAACACAAAAATCTATATAGCAGGCGTCCCGAGAAATTTCCTATAGTCCGAACATGATACTCTCCGAAAACGTCGTCTCGAGAGACTTGGACGTCTTGTTCTACCGCTTCAACTCGAAAGTACAATTTTCTTCATCCAAGCCATATTTAATATGCATATATTCAGTATATATATGCATATTATATATAATATGCATATATATATATATATATATATATATATATATATATATATATATACTGTATAAAATGGTCGGCAAAATATTAACTTTTTGAAGTGGACGCTACATTGAAGCAGCTTTTTATACAGAAGCGACGATAGGTAAATTACCGTCAATTATTTATAGAAACATAGATTTTTATATATAGAGTACTTTTTACTTAGATATTCTTGAATTGTTTATGAAATCGGTTAAATTATTATCTCGGGCGAAGCCGAGACGGGGGCTGCTGGTATATATATATATATATATATATATATATATATATATATATATATATATATATATGAAGGTATATCTACATAATTTCAAATATTATAATTCATACTTCATTTAAAAATGTTATATTTACATCTTATTTCTTAACAGTTTATTTTTAAATATATTTTTTCAAATAATATTTATATGTTAATGTATGTGCAACAATAATCTCAAACCAATCAACTTTTCTTAAGTTATAATCATCGCTTAAGTAGAAGATTAACGTCTAATTATTGTAATTGCCTGGTAATATATTTTTATTTTCTTGAATATGCCTTTCGATTCTTTATTCTTTTGAAAGCAGAAACTGATTTGTGGATTTGCATTTTGCAATTGAAATTGTTTAAAATCATCGATAAGTGGTTTTGACCCGTTAACTTATTATAATACAAAAATTCATTACAAAAAATTTCTGCAACGTGCTATTTTAGTAACAAAATATAAATTGATGATATATAACAAGCAATAGAAAAATTAAAACTTCAGAATAAATTTCTATAAGATTTTTTTGCACTAATGCATATTTTGTCAAACTGTACCGATAAAATTAAAAAGATAAAATTTAAAAGTAAAAAAAAATAGACCAGTTCTAAAATTGGATGCCCCACTTGGTTTATTCAATTCTACGACAAGTTTGTCAATTTCAAATGGTGAGAAAAATTAAACCTGATTTTAGTTGACTTTATAAAGTATGCAATTCGCTTTTGTTTAATTTTAGTTTATAATTCTTATGCATCTATATTGTGTTATTTATAGAATTATCAGTATGCTTTATGAAGATGACATACACACGGAAACTGCGTGGTTCCTTTTGATGTGTTTTTACCATATTGTACTTTTATCACTTTTATTTCTAACTTTTTTCTAATACTAACAGAATTACTATCGCAATTAAATGCGTACGTAGTGTACCACATGCCAGCACTTTTATTGAAAATCATTCAATTAAAAATTACTCTATTGTAATATTAATTCTGTACATATTTTAAGCACATATCAGTCGTGCAATAACATCATGGAACATTTTTGCTTCAGGCATGAGGCTGCAGTGCTCGTCGAGCAGCAGCAGCAGCGGCGTCAGCTCCAGCGGCTCCGCGGGAGGCATCGTCGAGAGGAAGCCGTACTTGGGTCACGCGGCGATCGGCAGCGGCGGCGTCGGCGGCGGTGGCGGCGGTTCTGCGATGGCTCTGAGCCCGTCCTCCGCGCTGAGCTGCTCGTCCCTCGGTTCGAGCCTCGCCGGGCTGGGAACGATCGGTGGCGGAGTCGGCTTGATACCGGGCGGCGGCGCAGCGCCACCACCGCCTTCGAGTTATTACGACCCGATCAAGTACTCCATGTGAGAGAGAGAGAGAGAGGGCGCTTCGTTGAATATAATCGAAGCGTATCATTTTATATATATATATATATATATATATATATATATATATATATATATATATATATGTAAGTATTATGAGGCGCACGTTGCCGAGAATTCTCACGTTGATGTGTTCTTCGGTACTTTGGTGGATGATCGTTAAAAGGGGGCGGTACGCCCGTTAGCTTTTCGCGCCCGCGTTACCGATTCGTGCCACATAAGCTTAACAACCTTCTTGATTAATAGTGAGTGTGTCTTCAAGAATTTCGAGGACACTTTTGTAAAACTTTTGTAAATAGATATATATATATATATATATATATATATATATATATATATATATATATATATATATACGTAGTCATAGAGAATAGTCTAGTATAGTACCATCCCATCACTTATGAAGGGCGATCATTGATGAGTAATAAGTCGGTTGTTTTTTTTCAAGATTGTCTTTGATTTTTAGAAAAATATTTTTTTTAATTATAAAAAACTGTTATAGTATAAGATGTTGATTTGTTAGCATGAATTTTAATAGCTCGTACAAAACGGCATATATCGATTTTGCGATCACTTTCACAGAAAAAAGCTTTATACAATTTCCAATTGCCGAAAATATATTAACCGGCGAAGAAAATGTAAATATGCAAAATATAGGATTAGAAGGATTGAAGTTGTATATCGTTAAAAGTATCAGTTGGTAATCTAGAAGATGATAATATAGATACATATAATAATGTAGAGGAATGCAAATTTAGATAGCATACGATTCATTTTGTACTTAATTCTATAAACTTTTTATAAGTAAATTATTATTACTTTTATGAATTAAGATAGTAATAAAGCTAAGAGAAAGTGTTTAATTAGGCAGATTAACGACGCCAAAAGCTTTGCCAAAGGTGCTTTAATAGTAATATAAACATTGTGCGCTTTAAGGAGTCTTAATTCAAAGTCAATGTAAAAGTGCTAAACAACCTGTATACTTAATGAACTAATCTCGATATTAATCAAGATTGAAATACATACCAAATATTTAGATGATTATAAAAAATTTTACAAAATTATAAAACGAATTTAAAATTAAATTTTATTGTTAATTCGGCAATTGAATATTTTATCTATAGTTATATAATGTTCTTATTATTATTATTATTTATGATTATTAATATTAATTATGATAAAGAAGGATTCGTACAGTTTATGAAGCCTCTTATGATTTTAGCTAGACGTGCTTCGCTTAGCGGTTGTAAAATAAACTGTTTTGTCTATCAGAGGATATTATTGAAAATATAAAAGCCGAACTATTTTCCGGTTCTATTTATATGTAATATTGAAACTATCCCATTTACGTCGTTATTAATTTAATTTTTCTTTTTTAGCATGTTAAAAATATCTTATATATCAGTCGTATTAAAGAGCAATGATGCGACATAAATGTCTGTACTTTCATTTTTTATATATGCATCTCTTCATCAGCATCCCTTATAACGACTTTCCGCTCTCGGAAAAACCAAATTCCCATATTCATTTTAATTGCCCGTGCCAAACTCATTCCTCTTACAATAATATAATCCGAATTGGTTTTACATGACTGAGAGGGGAAAAAAAGAGTTGACGATCGGAGACGCAACGAGCAACATACTGTCGACAGATTGTCGAAGTGAGAGAACACGCTGGCGCGCGCACTCTTTTTCTTGTCCGGTTCAAAGTCATAAAAGAACACGTGATTTTTACCTCCAACTCGGGAGAGGCAAGAGAGAGAGAGAGAGAGAGAGAGAGAGAAAGAGAAAGAGAAAGAGAGAGGTTTTAATGCCTTCTCCAGTTTTTTTTGACGCTCATAAATTTAGTCTAACGCGTTGACTGACAAAAGCTTATTCGTTTGATTCGTGACTAATTCCAACGATAATGTTATAAACATAACAGTTTTTCTCAGCTGGTAACTTTAAATATTGACAAAAGTAGTTTGATTTATTATATAGCATACTATTTGGACATCTTAACAATGCGCGATATTGGAGAATTCCCCTCTTTATTGCTATACTTGGTTTTTAGATTATAAAGCAATTTTGAAAGATTTTTGTCTCTTACCATCTTTACTGTACATGTAGATATAGCTAGCAAATTTTCGCCCTTTGCAGATGAAATTTTCATCTTCTTTCTTGCCCGTGAGAAAATAAAGTTGGGAACGGCGCGGATAGACCGCAGGCTTTGGCCTAGAATTATCGATACGCGTAACGAGGCGCAAGCTGAGCCACTCAACGATCTCGACGACAGGCGAAACTTCGTACTCGTGTGATGCCTTTGGCAGAAACACGCGGGCGAGGAGACGATTTTCTCCGTTTCGACGTCACCCGCATCAATATATATTATACTCGCTTTCTGCGGCGTATAAAAAGATTCACGGACGCCAAGACTGACGTGCGTTGACGAAAATTTGGTTAAAATATATTTATATATATATATATATATATATATATATATATATATATATATATATATATATATACTGCGTTTCTGAAAAGACTCGCCAGACTAGCTAAATACGATGAGTCAACACAAATATTGATCAGCTAATCACAACGCCCGCAATTCAATATCCATAAGATGGATGTGATTTTTACGCGAATGCAATTCAAAGTGGAATAATAAGTTTTGGAATAATTTGGCGTTTCTATTATAGAGAACCGGAGCTAAGCTATGCTGTCATATTCACTTCTATATGATCGTTTCATTCGATCGCAATTCAAAGTTCGACCTGACATGCATCAGAAACGTATTTTTAAATTATATAATGAAAAATAATTTTCTCCTTCAATGAATGTTATGCGTCAGGATGAGATGATCCTATATAAAGTCGAATCATCCCGCAGCTTGTTCGCAGTTATAAACTCGTAAATTATTTCGAATCTTATTATCACACCAATGATTATTGAAATCGAGTAAAAATTCACACCCATCTTATTGATATTGAATTGTGTGCAGGGTGATTGCTCGATCAGCATTATGCCCTGATTCATCTCGGATTCATCCCATTTAGTTACGCTGACGAGTGTTGTTGGAAACACGGTAAATATTATATGAAAAATAATATGAAAAGTTAACATCTGTCGAATACAACGGGAGTCAAATAATAAATGATTTGCTGGTGAGCCCTTGCAATTTTCTAATTATAATTATTAAAATATACTAGGTCAGTGTAGGAAGTATACGATTTACCTCGCGATTCACAGGATTTCATTGAGAATAAAGTTTTTAATAACATTAAAATTGTTTTAAACCGGTCATAGTTTTAAATCGATGGGTATGATTCCTTATATGGTAGAATGGCGAAATATATATGATCGCATAAACATTTACTACAATCGCCGCGATAATCTCTTATATTCGTTAACATTATTCATTTTAGTAAAAAATCGCAAAGTTCTAGAAAAAGTCTCGAATATTCTTATAGATGGTAAGTTTTTTTTGGAAATTTTATAATTACGAATTTTTTTCTTTAGATTTTTTTAGAATATAATATTTTCTTTAGAAGAAAATATTATATTTCATTAGAAAATAAAAATTGTGTTACGTTACATTTAGGTGTATTACTTCTCTGACAATATATTTGAATATGTAGTATTTATTACAATAAAAAAATCTAATAATTTATATAAATATAGTTTTAGAATACTACATTTCTTGAGGTTAATACTTTTCTCACGTACTTTGAAAAAATTTGTTTTTTAATTATCAACACAGTGAAATTAATAATAGAAGTGACACGCTTTTTAATATTACATTACACGAAACATTATTAGAATATGATAATTTAGTATGGAATTCATAAAACACACATACAATGTTGCATAAAACGTTTGTTCTCGCATTTGTTATTAATGTTAAATATACGCATTATTAAAAATTTTATATAAAAAAAATAAATGAAGAGAGTTGGTAAACCATATTCTTTCATATATACATAAATACTATTTTGCAATATTTGAGTTTTTAATTGTTCTAAAATATTGAATTTACGCTATTTTCTGCATAAAATCAGGTAAAATGTAATAAAGACTATCTTTTTAATCTATAGCACCAATAGATCAGACACTGGTACCTGCATAAAATAGTTCTTGAAATTCTGCTAATTAAACAATACGCCTTTGCCCAGATACAAATATTAAGTATTTTCATGCGCACGCGCACTTGTGAATAAATAAACATGTAAATTCGAAATGTCGAAAAAGCAGCAGAACCAGCGATGTTCTCGCGCGAGCTGCGCATTCTAAGAGCGATTGCAATGGAAATTATAGACGCGGCGCTCTCTTGCCTTTCAGTAATATCGAACAGGAAGATGCTGACTGGGTGGCGGGAAGGTGGAGGGGGCACGGGAGGAAGCGAAAGAGAGAGAAAGCCCAGAGAGCATTCGATGAAGGAAGGGGTTCTGCTCTAAAATAATAAACCTCATTCCGGCGAGCTGCGCCGCGCCGCCCGCGCCGCGGAGGCGAACGACGCAGCATGCGCACCGTTCGCAGTAATTCCAGTTCTCCTCTCTCTCTCTCTCTCTGCCGGTCTCTTCCCCTCCCTCTCTCGTCGAAAGCTCGACTTTACATTACGCAGGAAACATCGAAATTCGGAACCACATCGCGGCAGCCTCCTGCATATGTATGTTTGCTTTTCCGTTTCTCGTCGTTCTTTCTTCCCCTTCCCCCTAGGGCCTATCTACGGCCCCTCAGCCACGAGCGATTCTCAAGGGTTACAGCAGGTTAGAGGTCCCGAAAATTCTCTATATTGAAAAGCGCGCGGAAAAGGATTCAGTGCAGGGGATGGCCTCGATGTATTTCTCCGACTATTATCACTTGCGGCCCGTTCGAGAGAGGCAAGCTCGTTCTTTTTATTTTTAACATTTTGGCGAGCTCGTCGCCGATGACCAGCAGGCCCGATTTACTGCTCGTCCGAGACTTGTAAGAGTTTCGCCAGGGATCTAATACATACATTTCTAATATAAAATATGGATTGAATCAGAAGGAGCACATGTAGGGTTTGAAAAAATTCGATTGCTTCGACCGAGTTAAGACACTCGATCTGAGGCTCGTGGTCACGGAATATAATAGACTTTCCTGGGGTGAATTCGACACTTGTATACTTTACACAAATGTTTATTTCTTTAAGCAAAAGATTTCAATTCTTAAGTGTAAGTGAGTAGGTGGGACTGTATAGAATATACGTATTATAGATACAATGAGAAAGGCACGAATTCTTTATAATTGTTCTATTGTGTATACGATAAGCGTTCCTTTCAAGCGAACCATTCAAAAAAATTTGAACATAAATAAATAAAGTCGTAAAATTGCGTTGGCGGTTCTGTGACAAATAACTTCCTTTTTTAATCGTTAAATAAGAAAAGTGAATGGTTTGAAAATGACATTTTCCGAGGTTGGTGTTTAATGTCAGATCTTTTTTTTATATCCGCACGTGCGCGCGTCCATTTAAGGCGTTTCAAAGGCTATTGTAGAATCTGGTAGAGTATTAAAATTCCTTTAATATACTATATCAGTGTAATATTTTACCGCAAAATTTGGTTCCGTTCGGTTCAGTTTCAATTTAATTTAGTACATATACTTTCATCGTCTACAATAAATTCGACACAACTAATACTAAGTTAATCTACAAAGAATTGTTAGGAGGCCTACGATGGCTCGATCGCTAGAGCGAAGGACTAGTAACTTGGTGATCTGAGTTCAAATCCCGGTCTCGGCCGATTGACACAGGCACCGCTGTAATAATTTACATGCGCATTATTTACAAACACATTGTAGACCTCCGTCGCTGATTAGCACCAATATTTGGAAGCATAAATAGAGCGACGTTAAATAACATAAAAAAGAGTTGTTAGGATTGCATTCTATTTAAACAGCACGTATGCAATTTGAAATATAATGTGTGCGTGCGTACGTGCGTGCTTGTGTATGTGTGTGTGCGCGCGCGTGTGCGTGTTGTGTTATTGGTTATACTCACAAAAAAAATTCCTCGTGAGAATACGTAAAAAATAAAAGAACTTTGAATATCGTCTAGAGAATTCTCAATATCATGGCTATCATAGTTTTGCATTAAAGTGACTTTTTACGTGTTTATGCTTCGAATTTATACCAAAGAAAAGTTCTCCAATTTTCCTTTGTTTCGAAGTATTTATAAATAACTATAATGTTTTGGGACAACAACTTTTTGTAGTAAAAAAAGGTCAGTTATTGAACAACTTACGTTTTTTCTTATCAGATTAAGAACAATAAAGAATAATTTTTTATTTGTTTCTCTTTCAGGTAATATTTACACATTTGGTATAAAATTAATTGTGACAATGTAATGGTGGCGAAAGTTGAAATACATAAGGTAGAATTTTCAAATTCTTGTTTTTAAAATTATTTTTTTCTAATTATAAATATTTATATATAATATAATATTTAATATCGATTAATATTTTTTACTTATAAAGAAAGTATTATTAAATTGTATACTATTATCTAATTTGTAAAATATTTTTGATTTTGAATTTAATAAAATTAGGATAACTGTTCCTTCGATTTTTTTAATTTTTCAATATATTTTTTAAAGTCATACGATATTTAGTATCGAGTTTCTATTGTAAAACATATAAGTAATTTTTATTTAATTGAACTTATGGAAATAATTTTAGGTTCCATTTAAAATCAAATCTTCACTTACTCTATATTTTGTATAGCAATAACTTTATAAAATATTTTCACTATAGATCTATTTTTACTATTAGTAATTACATATTGAAATCATTAAAATTTGATGATATATGTAATGACTATATAATTACAAGGGTGTTCCCAGAAGTACTTGGCCCAACAAATAAAACTCAAAAATTTTGGCAAAAAATATATTTATTTTTCAACATAAACTGCTTTCAACTCTATACAATTTTCCCAGCGATGTTTTATAAGTTCGATATCCTTTTTATAATAAGAATTATCAAGCTCCTCATAATAGACATTAACTGCCGACATCACCTCTTCATTGCTGGAGAATCTTTGACCAGCGAGCCATGTTTTCAAGTATGGAAACAGAAAATAATTCGAGGGAGCTAAATCTGGCGAATAGGGTGCATGAGATGGTAATTCAAACTTTAATTCATTAATTTCAAATACTCAACTTCAACATCTTCAAAACGCTGTTTTTGTTCCATTGTGGGCAAACGCAGCACCCATCTTGCGCACAGCTTTGTCATCTCCAAATTTTCAGTTAATATGCGATGTACCGCACTTTTTGAAATGCCTATCATGTCTGCTACCTTGCGCACTTTCAGTCGACGATCATCCAGTACCGCTTTGTGGATTTTCTTCAACATTTCTGGAGTCGTCACATCGTTTGGTCGACAACTGTGATGCTCGTATTGGCAGCTCGTACGGCTTCGTTTAACTCTGCTACCCAATATTTTACTGTTGCAAACGAAGGACTAGTCACACCCAGAGTAGAATCTAGTTCAGCTTTGATATTGGTTGGGCTGAGGCCTTTCAAATAAAAGTATTGTATCACATAACGATGACCAATTTGAAAAACGTTCACTATTGATGGCTGTCAAACAAATACTAAACATCATCGCGTCTTCAAACTTGAGACATATGCTTTATAGATTGTGTACTTTCTAATACAGTGGTATTTTTTTAGCAACTACCGCCATCTCTAAGTCAGCTCAGGTACTTTTAAAACCATCCTCGTAAAGAAAAATTTAATGAAAAATATCATTCAAATAAATCTGTCAATATTATATTCTTCTCGTTCGTACTCTATAAGGGATAATAATAGTCATCTTTAATTATATACTTAAAAGGAGATTAAATACTGTTCATTAATATTTTAGTAGAATATTTTATTACTTTATTCTGAAACTGAGTCAGATATAATACATAATAGAATGGCATATTTTAACATTTTTAAAGAATTATCAACGAATATACTGAATCAATTCGATTTCGAATGTGAATTCGAAAGTCTAGCTACTAGAGTAAGTACAGCAAAATATATTATATACTCGTATTACTACTTTAAATTAAAACAAAGAAGAAAATGAAATAAATATTTCAAACCAACATATAAAACTGACAAAAAATTATGCATTGAAATTTTTAGAACGTGTTATATCTAACTGGAGAAAAAGTAAATTAAATTGTTTCTTCCTCATAGTTATTTATATTTTAGGTAGAAAAAGAAATAAACTTGAATGATCACTGACATTTCAATTATGAAAAAAGTGTATATCGTATATATATACATATAGAAACATAAACTTTTTAAAGCTCTTAAACTTTGTTTCTAGTATTAAATAAATAAGTGTCTTCAATTAATTAACTATTCGAGTGATTTTATGTTTTGATCGTAATAATAATTTAAGTATATTAAATATTTGATATGAAAATAAACTGATGATTTATGAACATCAGTAAGTGATAGATTTAGCATAAATATAATTCAATAAAACTTTTAATACAATTAAAGAGTAATTCTAATTTATTTCTTTTATATTCAAATCATTATCAATTTTTGAAGGGACAGGTTTTTTATTAAAAATACGGTTTCATAAAAAAATTTAACTGACGAATATTTGAGAAACTTTAATATCTAAATAGTACGTCCGTCCGTCCGTCCGTGTGTGTGTGTGTGTGTGTGTGTGTGTGTGCAATTTTTTCTTTCTCTGTTCTATAATAGACTTTATACATTTTTAATAAAAATATAATAATATCGACAACTGACAGATATGTGCTATTGCAAACAATAGTATATTGGTTATTTTTTTAGTCGTAATTTTCTTATTTCAGATTCTTCGGGGGTGATTAGGGACAGTCTGACTGTTATGATATATTTATAATTATAGTATTTTATAAGAATTGTATGACCGATAACAATATTAGTTACTTTAACAGATATGTGCATTTTAAAAATAAATATTCAATAAAAGTTTATTTTAACTTTATTTTCGAATATTATTATTCTTTAAAAAAAGTGCAATACTATTTGATTAAAAAATATTCGCATTTAAAAAATTAGTTACTGTTTTAATTTATGAATTCTTCTAACAAAATAAAAAAGTTCTTATATAGGGGTTTTCGAAATTCTTAAGATATTAATGTAAATATAAAAACCTATAAGGTGTATTATTTTCTGATTATTACGAATATAAGGTATAGGATTTGCAATAAAAAAATTATAATGCTTAAATCCAATAATAATCAATGTTATGCTCGTTTTCAATCTCGATAGACAGGATTTATATAGACGTGCCACGGGTGTCATTATTTCTGATTATTTCCATGTAATGAAAAATATTTAACAGCACTTATAATTAATATTGATAAATTTAGTGGCATAATCTATAGTTATATATAGTTATTTTAATTTTTTTTAAAATAAATGTACTAAAGGCAACCTCTTTACTTCCCAATGTCACTATTCCTCGCACAATTCACTTGCCATTTTATTCTTCAGTTATAAATACAATTTTATATTTTTTGAAATGAACCGAAGAAACTATCGTACTGTTGGACTAATTATAGTCTTTATAGGCGGTTTGATTGAATATACAGTTTATAATTGTTTATTTGAAATATAGTAGAAGTCTAGAAGTACGTATAAATCTGTTTTGATATTTGAAAATGATTTGTAAATGAGTGAAATCATTTATATTAAATCATTTTACTAATTTTTAGAGTTTCCAAATAAGAAACATATATTATTCATAATGTTATTTTTTATCAAAGAACATTTCGTACTAAACTATTCTTGCATATGTATACTGTTTTAACATTAAATACATTATGTTTTACAAACTAAAATTAAAGTATAAGAAAATGAAAAAAAATCTGTATAATATTAAAAATAATAATATTATTAGCTAATAATGCTTTCGATATATTATTTCTTAAAGACAGCTATCTTGACAGAGTTTAAAATCGTTATATTGCTTGTCAACGCATTCGCGAAATAACTCATTTATAAAATATATTGTTATTATCAATTAAATAAAGTATTAATTATTTCTCGAAATAATTATATCAGACACATATTGTTAATATCAATTAAATAAAAAAGAAATAGAAGGGCGAAATAAAAAAATCAGTCCAATATTTCGGGTGTTATATTTTTTATTTGCTTTATTAACGAAAATAATGCGAGATTTTCTTGCTTCAAGGAGCCACTTGAAGTTGCAATGTATACGGTAGTCAACGTCGTTGGTGGCGCTCGCGTATCATTGAAAGTGGCGCCAAAAGTTGTTTCTTTTTTAGTCTTTTTCGGGCAGTCAAATAAACTGACGCAAATAAAACTCAAAACTCATAAAACAACTCAATTAATATAATAATTCACAATAAATCAAACTTCAGGCGGTTGAGCGCTTTGATATACATTTATACATATATACATATTAGTTCGATTCCAATTTCGTTTGCTTTATTTTCAGCCTTATTAATATTATTTTCATTTTCCATGTCAGATTTAAACTGCAATCAAGAAAATATTTCAATAGGGATATCGGATAATTAGATTTTTTTAAAGCTAATCAGAATTGTGTAGTATGGAACACACCTTTCAAAAAATTTTAAATTGTACTATCAGTACTTTCAATAAACATTTTTAAAAAAACGTGTAGTATCACATGCATACATATATCGAGCATGTAATAGGTACTATTTTTAAAACGCTTTTCTTAAAAATTCGATCAGTAACATCAATTGATTTTCTTTTTTCAAAATCTATAGGTCTATTTATATATATCTATAATACATTTCAAATTGGTTTCATATTATTGTCAGTAATGTGAATTACACTCAAACCTCATTTAATTATTAAAAAAGATGAGAATAATGATTTTTGATTTACTTAATATTTTTGAATTTAATTATTATAAAATGATAATCATTGAATCATACTGTTATTGTTTCTTAAGTACAATTCTTATTAACTTGAAGATTAATTAGTAGCTATAAATATAATAATTTATCTGAAAAATAATTGATTGTAGATTTATGATATATATTTAATTCTATAAAAAAATTTAAACTACAAAAGAATATCATAGTATCTAAATTTAGCAATTAATGAGACAAACCATTTGGAATTATGAAATCAATTTTGAAATTATAGTTTTGAAATTACAATTATATCAGTATATACATATATATATATATATATATATATATATATATATATATATATATATACATATATATATATATATCAACTTTTTTTTAATTTTTATATTTATATAAAAGATTAAGTTGATTTTAATACTGGTTAACGTTTGGAAAACTCTGGTCGATGATACGAAGTCTAAGGTCTATCAAATTATGCGGATACTCATTGCAGACACTCCGTCAGTGAGTAATTGTTTAATTAACGGAACAATGTTTACTACGGCAAGATGGGAAATCATATACAATAGTAACGAAACGTCTTTTATAACGAACGAATCACGATGGTCTGATGCGTGTATAAGATGGTGACGAGACACGCTGTTTATCATCATCAGATGAGGAGTATAAGGAACCAGAGAACCAGAGTAAATTTGAGAGCTGGGGGAAGGAAAGAGAGAGAGAGGGGGGGAAGAGATAGATAGAGTCAGAGAGAGAGAGAGAGAGAGAGAGAGAGAGAGAGAGAGAGAGAGAGAGAGAGAGAGAGAGAGAATGAGCGAGTGAGCGAGTCAGAAAGTGCAAGAGTGAGCAAGAGAGAGGGAGTGAGAGAGTGAGTAAAAGAGAAAAAAAACAGATTGAATTATGATTCATTTTGTAAGTGGTCTCTTAGCATGTAAATTAATGTGCATCCTGATCTTTCTTCACTGATGGATTATTAGATTACCATTCTGTAATTCTAAAAATGAAATTTTTATAAATATCATTATTTGAAACCAGAAAAAATTAAAAAATATAATTATTATAAATTATATTTGTTAGTTTTTAAAATAAAATTAATCAATATCTTATTCATAAATAATGAAATATGCAATAAAATATCAACTACAAATATCGAGACAAATGGGTCATTCCAGCTCGATTCCAGATGATCCCGTCACAAATAAAAGTTTTTGCACAAAAATTTAAAGAGACACGAGAGCACGAGAAGATCAGATCAAATAAAATCAAACCGAATCAAACTGGAATCAAACCGTGTAAAGCAAAAATCTGAACAAATAAGTAATATACATTGCGAAAAGTAATGATCTATTGTAGATAAGTTAATAAATATGACTCTATTTTTTCAAGTCTACATGTGATTTGGACAGACTTCCGAAAAGCAGCTACATGCGATTTGGCTAAAAATTATAAACTACACTTATATTTTTGACGAAATTTTTGAAGTGTTGATTACAAATATCGTAGTGACTTTTGACAAAAATTAAATTATTATTTAACATCCATTTGAAAAGTGCTCATAAAAATTATGATTTTTCAAATTGATAAAAGTTATAGATCTTATCCAAATACATATATTTTGTTTTATACATTTTTTCAGTAAAAACAATATATCTGGAGAAAAATTATACGATTACGTCTCATTTTCTTCTGAAGATTGGCGGTTTCAGCCTGTACTTTTGAAAAGTAACCATACTAAAACTATTCTGAATTTGTTGAAAATTAAATTTTCATGTCGGAAACACAATTTGGCTGCACATTTATAACTGCATTAGCTCAAAATGGGCCAAATATAAGCTGATATCTATCTATATCTAAATTTCAAAAAGGTCCTATCACCATTAAATTATTTAAATTATTACTTACAATTCATAAAAAAACAAACACTTAAATGAATGGGTAAAATATATACTTAATAAAGGTATGAAATTTTACATCTATTATAATCCGATTCCAAAATTATAACTGGTATATGATTTGGCCATATTAAGTGGATATAAACGGATATATTATTCAAACTGTTTCAATCAAAATTCAAAATAAAATTTTTTCTCTTTCATGTAATTTATTAAATGCATAGAAGAATTTTCTAAAGAATTCAATTTTTTATTACTTACGACTATTTTAAATACTATTTTAATTAAACACTACGAATGCTTCTTAAAATACATTTTTCGTGCATCCTACAATGTTTTTCCGCTTAAGTATCAAAAACTAACCTAAAATGAAAATACAAGTCGAATGAAATAATCTTTCATCAGAATGCTGCAGAAGTTAACATACTTCTAATATTATTAAGTTAATTTACTTTAGTTATTCCTCTACTGTATTGACAGCAACAAATTTCAATTGCTCAACTACATAAGGATTATTTAGGGATGATAAGAATTTTTTATTGGTTCTCCTTACATTTCATATTAATTTATTGCTATAACTTTGTTGGAAATAAATAAAGGGTACTTTTTTAAATAGTATGAAATCAAAAAATCTTAACTTAAAAATAATAACATAACAAAATAAGGATTGTACTGACGACACTGGATATAATAAAATATTCTGTAGACCTATATCTTTTGTACTGTAATTGCTAATAATTCTGAAAATACATATATCTGATTTTATCTCTAACGTTTTCTCCAATTTAATGTTTTTTATTTAATAAATTGTTAAATGTAAATACTGTCATTGTATTGTCATCAAATTCAGGAATTGTCAATAAATTTCTTGCGATAATAATTTCCCAAGTTCTCAGCAGATATTTAAAAAATTTCAATATAATACGGTGCTGCCTGCTAATTTGAAATATTAAACAATAATCACTCTATCAAAAACGGTTTTAAGTGTAATGCCAGTTAGGCAACAGCTCAGTCGTAATCTATTTAAATATAATGCTGAAGACATTCCTAGGTAACTTTTGGATACTGACTTTACGTTTACAAAATAACGGAGGTATTTGTGAAGTATGACTCAGTAATAGATTTTTAATATTTATTATTACATATTTTATGAATTATTACATAAATAAATAATAACGTATTGAGAGTGTTCATTAATCGAACAATGCCAATTTCATTTTATATCGTATTACTATAAATTCAAGATCACAAAATCAAAGATTAGGCAAGATAAATACATGTTTCGTGTTTTTAAATCTCTGAATTTACATGTAAGATTGAACAATATTCTCTAACATATTAGGGGTTTTCTGTATTTGCAAAAAATTCAAAATTGTAATACTTTCAATAAATTAAAATAGAAATTAAAGATTATAATATTTTATCGGCAAACAATTTAAAAAATGCAATTCTTGAAAATTCTTCGATGTTAAATGGTTAATTGTTGTTTTTTATTTTGCTTTGGTTAAAAAAAATTGTTTTGTAGTATATCTTAAATTGAAACTGAAAATATTAAAATTATATCAATATAGAATAATTGAATTGTACTTTTGTCGACTGTCCATCTACAAATTAATAAATATTTTTTTATTGGTCTTACAGTCCAATCAATTCAACCCAAAAATAAAAAAAAATAAAAATAAAAATAAAAATAAAAAATAATAAAAAATAAAAAAAAAATAAAAATAAAATAAAAATTAAAAATAAAAATTAAATTAAAAATTAAATTAAAATTATAATGACAGTCAGACTGTCCTTGTTTACATTCACCCCCGTAGACTAATCTGAAAATAAAATATTAGCTGAAAAAATTCTTTGTTAGTAAAGTGTAGTCTGACTGTCCGCAACACCCTTACCTAATTGAAGACTTGTCCAACGTTTCGAGCTCGCTACGGCTCCTCATCAGGGACTAATCTAAACCTTATACTCTAATCTATATATATCCATCCCCACCACCAAATTTAGTAAATTAAATATAAATTCCCCCTCTACACAAATTGTCCAAAACCAATCAATTTAATAAGGAATGATAAACACTGTCCAATCTACCAAACTCTAACATTAAATTCACATTATTTCGATTCCTGGAAATGTGAATACTTTCAAGACTCTCCCGTTTATACTTATTATTAATACCATGTTCCAAAATATCCACATTCACAAAATCAAAAGAATGTAAAAACTTTAAACAATGCTCTTTTAAACCAGAAGTAATATGTGAGCTACGTAAACTATATTTATGCTCATAAATTCTCTTTTTTAAATATCTACCTGTTTGTCCAATATATCAGGTATGTGAATAAGTCTTTCCGGTTTTTTTTTTCAAATTTTGAGCCTTTATTGTGAAAAAATGGTTACAAATGAATTATTGAAAGTATTGGCCATCGCTAGCTACAACTTTTTCCCATCTTTCTGGCAACATACGAATCCCGTTGCGAAAAAATTCGACCGGTTTGGCCTCTATCCAGTCATCCACCCATTTTTTGGCTTCCTCGTAGGAATGGAAGTGCTGGTCAGCCAGGCCATGCGTCATCGATCTGAAGAGATGGTAATCAGACGGAGCAACGTCTGGACTATACGGCGGGTGGGGTAGGACTTCCCATTTGAGCGTTTCTAAGTATGTTTTCACCGGCGGTGCAACATGTGGGCGAGCATTGTCATGTTGCAAAATAACTTTGTCGTGCCTGTCGGAGTATTGTGGCCGTTTTTCTCGCAGTGCGCGGCTCAAACGCATCAATTGTCGTCGATAGACCTCGCCTGTGATCCTTTCATTCGGTTTCAGAAGCTCATAGTAAACCTCACCTAGCTGGTCCCACCATATACAGAGCATGAGCTTGGCGCCATGAATATTTGGCTTGGCCGTCGATGATGATGCATGGCCGGGTAGTCCCCATGATTTTCTTCGCTTCGGATTATCGTAACGTATCCACTTTTCATCGCCAGTCACGATACGATGCAGAAAACCCTTTCTTTTATGTCGCTGAAGCAGCTGTTCGCAAGTGAAAAAACGCCGTTCAACGTCTCTCAGCTTCAGTTCGTACGGCACCCAATTTCCTTGCTTTTGGATCATTCCCATGGCTTTCAAACGCCTGGAAATGGTTGTTCGGTCAACTCCCAATGCTTCAGCAAGTTCTTCTTGCGTTTGACAAGAATCTTCATCAAGCAAAGTCGCCAATTCTCGATCTTCAAAGATTTGCGGCCGCCCGGAACGCTCCTTGTCTTCCACGTCGAAATCACCGCTTTTGAAGCGTCGAAACCATCCGCGAACACTTGAATCATCGACACAACCTTCTCCATAAGCCTCCTGAAGCAATCGATGCGTCTCGGCAGCAACTTTCTTCAAATTGAACCAATAAAGTGAAACTTCCCGCAAATGACGTCGACTCGGCTCAAATTTCGACATTTTCACGATATCAAAAATTTATGATGCGAAAAAATTTTAACTAATGTGTTAGTATGGAATTGTTGACATATGAATAAGCTTTGATTATGACATATGTAACCATTGAATACTCGCACAGTATTGGTGGCGCCATCTCTTACAAAAAACGGGAAAGACTTATTCACACTCCTAATAGTATTTATCACAATCCATGCAATTAATCTTGTAAACAACTCCTGATTTTAAGCATAAATCATCCTTATCTTTGCAATTATTAAACAATCTACTCAAATTATTGCTATTTTTAAAGAAAATTTGAATGTTATATTTCCGAAAATTTCTTTTTATTCTTTCAGATAATCCTCGAACATATGGTAAGACAAGAATTTTGCCTCCGTTAACATCAATTCCTGCACTATGTCTATTTTCGGTATTATAAATGTCAAACAATCTCTCAGCAATTAATCTATTAATAAATTGAATTGGATAGCCATTATTAATGAAAGTCTCTCTTACTATCTGTAAATTATTTTGTCTAAAATCTTTATGTGACAATTTAATTGCTCTGTCAATGACACCTTTCAATGCTCCAATTTTGTTTCCGAATTGGTGGTGTGAATTAAAATCCAAAAACCTACCTGACCAAGTAGGCTTTCTGTACCAATTAAGTTTTACCTTATTATTACTACATCTAATTACATTAATGTCCAGAAAACTTAACTGACTATTAACTTCAACCTCCCTTGTAAATTTAATTCTGTCATGTACAGAATTGAAAACATCCACCATATCATCCACAAAAACTTCCGGAACAATTGTAAAGATATCATCAACATATCTCTTAAATATCATTGGTTCAAAAAGCAATTTTGACAAGGCTATACTTTTCAACTTTTCCGTAACTAAATTAGCTATAACCGGTAACAAAGGCGACCCCATTGGACATCCGTATTTTTGTTCATAAAATTTATTATCAAATGAAAAAATTGTGTTATTAAAAACCAAATTAATTGCTTTAATAAATTCATTCATTGTCAATTTTGTATGCAAATTAATTTCATTCCACTTTTCCTGTATAATATCATTTAACAACTCTAAAGGTACATTTGTAAACAAAGATACTACATCCAATGAAATCATCTTGTAGTTTTTCGGAATAACAATATCTTTCATTTCATTGTAAAAACACCAACTATCCTTAATGTAAGAACTAGTTCTTCCAACTATCTTAACCAATATATTAGACAAAAATCTAGCAATATTATAAGTTGGGAAACCTATGGAAGATATTATTTTAAAAGAGAAAATAAATTTGATAATTTTTTAAATAGTAATTTTATACATGATTTAATTACCGCGAAGAATTTTTTGAAAAATAACCCTAATATAATCTTCCAAAAGGTCGACAAAGGTAATGTAACTGTAACTTCCAATAAAATGGATTACATAAATTGTATAAATAATATATTAAATGATGATAGTACTTATTTGAAGATTGGTAATCCACATATCATTAAGCTGCAAAATAATTTGAAAGAGTTATTAAATAATTGGAAAAGAAATGAATATATAAATGATACTACATATAAGTATTTAAAATGTGAAAATGGAACTGTAGCAAAATGTTATGGGCTTCCCAAGATTCATAAAGAAGATCATTGTACTATGCTCATGTATTATTCATTACTTATTGTCGGAAATGAAATTGGAATATTAGTAGTTTTTTATTCTAAAAATTATTTCGAAAATCATCTTTAAAAACATTATTAACAATAGTTAATCAAGTATGAAAAATATTTTATTTCTCATGTTTTTAAATTAAACCCACATTATTACTTTGAAAATCGCTCTGATTTTCACACTTAATCTTGTAATTTATTTGGTAATTTATATTGCAATTTACTTGTTACTATTCCAACACAGACTGGAGACTCTGCGTAGTTCAACAAACACGCACGCCAAATTATTGTTGTCTTTACATATTGTTACAATATATAAAAACTGGCCTTTCATAGCTTTTCCTATTTTGTAACATAATCATCTTTAGGTCCTTTGCATTTTCAATACTTTTCTCAAAATATTTAACTTTTGAAATTAAAAACCTTAATAGTATAAGGTAAATTATAAATGAAAACACTTGGATAGTTTCACAATTTTAAGAATATGTATTCTGACAACGTTGTTTCGGCTGTGATGCTTTTATCGAAGATTGATACAAATTATGATCAAAGGTCGATACAAGAGTGTTTTCATT
The DNA here is from genome assembly GCA_018907035.1 of Sycobia sp. Sy_11. Classification (NCBI taxonomy): domain Eukaryota; kingdom Metazoa; phylum Arthropoda; class Insecta; order Hymenoptera; family Epichrysomallidae; genus Sycobia; species Sycobia sp. Sy_11. The sequence goes on from JACCIC010000311.1 coordinate 70,248, forward strand.
TATATTTTACCTTATATTATTAAAACATGTTTCACTAAATGTAAAGCGAGTCTTCAATTAATTAAAAATCTTGATAAAAACTGTGCAAAAGTTTTCCAATATTAGGTTATACGAGAGTAATTCAAATCATTGAAAAATTGAACAGTCAGTGTTTTACAAAACAATATTTTAAATTTTTGAAAACAACTAATCTTTGTTTTTGTGTTTAATTGTTGTGAAAAAGTATTTTAAATATAGTATCTATTACATGGCTAAAATGTCTGTAGATGATATTTTATTGAAAGTGTTGTAGCGGGTATCTTTCATTAAAAAATGAAGAGTGAGCTCTTACAGACATCAGATATCGATCAGAGGCCCACGTTCTCTTCTCACAGCGGTTTTCACGGGTGAGATGTAGGGTGATAAAGTGATTTTTTAGTCCGTAGAGATAGCGATGGCAAATTGTCCGCTTTTAAATCAAACTTATTTAGGTCGTAACATCTATGTCTGACATTTACATTATACAGTTACATCTAAGAAGGAGGTTCACCTGAAGCTTTGAATGCGTTCATTATGGAGAAGAAAAATCTTCGTCAATATCTGAAGGATATGTCGAAAAGTTCCTTAAAAGCTATGAAATACGACGACATGATAAAAAGTATTGCAAGCTACCACACCACTATAAGAGACCTGAGAAAATGTCCTCTTGTTTGTTGTGATGAAAGCACTAGATAAAAGTATACATGAAATAAATATGACTGGTTCTAGGATTTGTATCAATAATCGTCAATCGTGAATGGTGTACCTGGGCTAGCCACACCTATACATCATACATGCTGCACTGTATCTTCTTCGTATCTAGGAGGAAACATTCAGCCGCTGAATTAAGTACTTTTTCGAATGCAGTAGAAAGCATAGAAATTTATTCTACTTTATAAAGAAAATAAACCAACATATGAACCATCATCATACAGACTTATATGCATGCTTGACTGAATCTGCAAAGTGAATGAGAGGATTATATGAGCCAGACTGGAAGCTGTCATAGAGAGAGACTAGACTGTTTAGCTAAAAATTTGTTAGATTTCTGTAAATCAAGCCCAATCATAGATATTATTAAGAGAGTAGTGTATATTGAAGTATGTCTATTTTTATCATATACGATATACGGAATGCACTTAATTTTGAGATAGGTTGCTGTTCTGCGAGTTTAGTAAAAATTAGGATCCCATTATATATTCGAAGCTATCTATCTCACTGAATCTTGCATTATGACACTAACAAAGGCAGACATTCTTAAAGCATTTAAGCATACCACACGGTTTGGCCAGTGAAGTTGTACTTTTGAATATACTATATGACGGTTTCTTCAAACAGCCTTCTTGAAACAATATATCAGTGATAGCATATGGTGACATTATAGCCTTAGATAGCATAGCTAACAGTTTCAATCAGTATTCAGTAACTCGCATACAATTAAATACAAGTAGTAATAAATTGTCTAGCAACAGAGAAAAATATCAAGATAATTTTTTCATGAACAAAAGAGGTACTAAAATAGTACCTTCACAATAGAAATCGCAAGTATACGATGAAAGAGCAGAAACAGATACCTTGGTATCACCTTAAATATCAGTGTGTCCTTTAATGAACATTTTCTGAATATAGCTCTGAAAGCAACAAATATAAATATACTACTTACAGACGTAATATTTAATATCAGAGAACCGATATTCGTTACACATGCCGTTTTTATCGCTGCTGAACTCAATAATACTCTATGGAGTTCCAACATGGGCTGATTATATGTTTGTAAACTATAGCTATAGAATTGTCTGACGAAGTATTAACCGCATAGTTTGCATATTATTATCGCTTTCTCTCTTTGTTGCATGCACGTGCGATTCTCTGTTTCTATCCGTCTTATCCTACGGATGCCGACTACCAATCACTATGTTATGAACATTCATCTTCGTAAGCCCTTCACCATAAGTGGGACAGTATGTAGAACCCAAAATAGCAGTTTAAATATATATATATATATATATATATATATATATATATATATAAATTTAACCAATTTATTAAAGAATTCAATAATATTTATTTTAAAAATATCCTATGTATAAATCTATATTCCAATAGATAATTTATCTATCGCTGCCTCCATATGAAAAGATGCTATCTCAGGGTTTGCATAAAAAAAGTACTATTTCAGAGACTATTTTTTTGCTTCAATTTTAGTTGGCACTACTAACTAAATTTTCGCAGTTTTTCATTTAGAATACGAAAATATACATCTTACATACGGCTTCTACGGGGAAATATTGTACTTTGATGTTTGAACAATATACAACTTCTAAGGTCAGTTTTGTGTTCGAACGATAGAATACGTCTTCAGAGCAATTTTTTAGGCAGCTTCATGTTCGGAAGGTAGAATACGATTTCCCGATACACGTGGATTCATGTTTTGGAGCCTGAATATGAAACTTTGAGAAAAGTCATTCCTCGGCATTTGAACATTGTATTTTACCATGCGAACACGAAATTCTCCACAGAAGTTGTCCCGATACACCTGGATATTTTATTCTATTGTCCAAAGACGAATCTTCCGGTAAAAGTCATCGGGAAATACAAGAACGTCATATTCTTCCGTCCAAACCTAAAACTTCCCGTAGAAGTCGTCCTGAGTCACGTTGATGCCATCGTCATATTCAACTGTCTGGACATGAAATATCCCGCAGAAGTCGTCGCGAGACACATGGGCACCGTATTCGAGCACCTGAACACGAAACTACAATATTTCCCGTAGGAGCCATATGTCAAATGTAGATATATTCATATTTCGTATATTCTCGTATTTTATATTAAATATCACGAATATTTGTAAATAAGAAATATTTTTATCGATCATCCAGTCTTTGTACTATTATACTTTATACTTTCTACAGTCTTTATACTACATTCTAATGCTGTTTGATCAGATGGTGATATCAATCACCTTAGCTCTAACAGAATTGTGAAAGGTGATATCGTTTCTGAGTTTAAGATATTCAAGTTCGTCAGCTTCGAAAATTTCAGTAGTTCTTTCTGATTTACATTGATATACACTGCTTACGCACATTATATGATAGGTATTAACAGCGTAACCAATGAGAATGGGCAAATTACTTTCAAGACAATATTCCGCGAGCTTTATAGCTTCGTTTGTTGACTTTTTTAAACTGCCGTAGTGATATGCTCAGCCAATTATCAACCTGATTATCTCGACCCACTCTGATCACCACTAACAAGTGATTATAATGAAGATCCCCTACATTGAAATCCAGAAGTGGAATGACCTTGCGCCTTTTATCAGGATTTGGTCTCTGGTTTTCTCTACTTTTGGACATTTGTCAACAGAAAATTGCATTAACCACACCAGACCCCGAATGATACCACTAACTAACCAAGGTTTTTTAGTTTATTTTTAAAAAGTCAATATTTTTTTAATATAAAAATAATCCTGGATAAATAATCTTTAACTTTCAATCAATATTAAAAAGGCAGAAAAATTTGATTATTAGTTATGAATCATTTGTCATTCACAGTCCAGTAGCTACCACCTAAAATTATAATTTTGAGATTTTTTTTCTTCATATTTTTATTGTTTACCCTAGTGTTGAATGAAAATTAAAATCTGATTACTTAATATATATTATGAATTTTTTTTATCTCACTGGTAACATTTAAAAGTCGATCAAGCCACGTGAAAATTGGTTTTCTATGTGTACTTTAACTGTAGTTAACTTTTTATACTGACAGTACGTAATCATTTAAGTCTATTTTTTTATTTACCTAAAAAAATATTACTACTTATTCTTTTCTTAGCTTTACAGTTTGTTTAATATTAAGTAATATATTATTCTATGCACTGAAATATCTAGACTTTGTTATCAGTATTTAACATCGATGTTATTCAGTATTATTGATAATTATTTAAAAATGTTAAAATACATCATTTTATTATATATTATATTATTCTGCGATCCAATATTAGGGTAAAGTAGAAAAATATTCTATAGCATTTAAAGAAAACTATTTAATATACTTTTAAATAATTACTTAACTTAATAAAATGTTAGGAAATGGTAATACCATATGTAACTTTTAATCATTTAAATTTTTAATTCTAATTTTTAACTATTTAGAACTCATAATATATTGAATATTGATTAGTTCAATTATCGAAATTTAACTTAGATATATAATATTAAAAATATGCACGTATAATCAGGTTGCACTTGATCAAAGCTATATATAGAGACACCACCATGTACTATCACACATTTACGAGCGCTCGGATAATAATTGTCTATTCTACCAAAAAATTAACAGTAATAGAAATATATTAAAGCAGACAAGTAGAAGAAAAAAAACGTCTTTGAAAGGATTTATTGACTATTAATACAGATGTTTTCGATCATATGCAGAAAAATTCATGGTGTTTTTTGTGCACTCCTCACTCTACTATAATACTATGTATCGTTTGTATTTAGCTTAAATATGATTAAAAATAAACTTTTAAATCTGTATCTTCAGTTATGAATAATGTTATTAATGCTTTGTATTCGGATTTTATTTGGGATTCTATTTCTATTAACAAGATAACTGAATGATATATCGATTATAATCTTCTTAAAAGTAACATATAACCATAATATCCTTTGCTTTGATTTTTAGGCTAATTTATATAATTATAAGAAACCAGCTTTAATATTAGTTTTATTTATTCTGATTTATCCAATGAATGTATTTTATTATTGATAGGTGATTATCACCAATTGATATTAGCGCAACATTCACCCATAACATCATTTTTTACATCGATTCGAAGTATAAATATGAGTGCAAATGAATTTTTGGAATATACACAAGAACATTTGCCATTGTTTGATGCTGAAAAATGGATTATACATGGATTATAGCCTATTGATTCAAACTACAAATATCTTAGAGAATGTGAGATATCTCCTGGGATAGTGGCGACATATAATCATGAAAATCTGAATCCGGATTTTATTGAAAATTTGAAATGAAATTGGCCGAATTTAAAACTAAATGAAACAGAAGAAATACTTTGGGAAAGAGAGTACAACATGTTTGGATCCTGTGTTAACGTAAATACTCTAGATTACTTTGACACAGCAATGGTATTGTTTCAAGCATATAACGTAGGAGAAATACTTGATGATTCAAGAATTTTTCCTGGTCACAATTATACATTAGATCAAATCATACTTCCATTTCAAATAATATAAAAGTACGGGTTTACATAAAATGTCTTCCAGCTCAGGTATAATAGGATAAATAATAAATTAGTTCTAATATCTTTATATTAAATATATTAATTTATATTGTACTTCTCATTTTAGAATGCTCAGGAGCAATATCTTTTAGAAGTCCAGATATGCTTCTTTAGACGCTTACGTGAATTGGTAAACTGCTATTCATCTGGCAATCATGATTGTGATCCAAGCAAAATCATTATTTATCCTGGTCCGTCAAAAACTCGACTATAATTTTTGTATATCTTTTGTAATATAAATTAAAGAATTATATATGAATTAATCTTATATTTATGCAAAATAGTTTTAATTGATTTCTTATATTATTCATATAGTATATATAACAAAGTTATTTTACAAAGAGTACACATAGTAAAGTTCAAATTTGGACAATTTATTGTTGCAATTTATTGCGTGATGTAATTGACGCCTAGATTGATAGACTTGCAAACTTTTTTTTAAATAACTGCTATGGTTTGCTAATGGAAAAGCATGCCTTGAAGCTTTACAATCCAAGTAGACGAATCATAATCCAAAATGTGCCACTTTTCCTCCTAATGAATCTATGCTAATGGTATTGCAAGAAAAAACATATTGCGTTTTGCTATAGTTTGCTTTATTTTTAGTTAGCAAATTACGGCTTCAAACTCGTCTTCAAATTAGTAACTAAAACACTGGTAGTAGGTCTTCAAATATGCCACTGTTTGTCATGAACGATCTATGGCGAAAGACTGTTAAGAAAAAACTTTTTTTTGTAAAAAGTCGATCTACTTTGCTAATATACTCTGAAATGCTTAACTTTAAGAGCAAATTAGTAAACTCTAAACTTAATCTTAAAATTTGTATATTTAAATTTGAGATCAAAAACCGTAAGTTCTTAAAATTAATTTCTATTATTTAATATCATACATTATAAAATTCGGTATATCTTCTAATTTTCAAAGAACGTGTAAAAATTATCCTTTTTTTTAATAATAAAAATTATCTTGTAAATATTGGCATATTGGTTCCATATTGGCATATTGAGGTATATATATAATTTAAGGTATTAATTATTTTTATATATCAAGTAAATAGATTACATTTACAATTGATTCGCATACATCATTATAATTATAGTATTATTAATATTGATGGTAATACCATTTCTAATATAGTTAAAAAGTACGTTCCGTGCGTCCAAAATTTTCCCTAACTAGTAATATCGAACTAAAGAAATTGATTCATGAAATTATTATACCAAATGTTCATATTTAAATTTCTTAAGATGTAGTATTCTTCTTTGTAAATCAACACAATATTTGAATTATCAAAAGCTTAAAAAATAAATAGAAATATATTCAATATTATCGCATTAATTTAACTCATGATAAATTTTGAAATCCAAAAACTTTCAATTCGATTTACTGAATAAAATATGTAACTTCGCCCATGTGTCGGCATTAGCTTATTTTAATATAATTTTTTATTTAAATTATGGAAAAAGAATAGTAACTTGAAAGATTCCATTTTCATATATGCATGTTATTGTAGAAATTTTTTGAAAATATATAATAATAATATTTAAAATAATATTTAAAAATTTTATACAGAAATGCTCTTAAAATATTTAAAAAGAAATATTTAAAAATTTTGTTTTATTAATTACCATTGATACTAAATAGCCAAATCGAGCCAGATACTTTTACTCCTTGAAATAAATGTCGCTCTATGATAATACTAAAATATTTACTATAAAATATTTTTAAAGGATTCCAAATATTTTAAGATTCTATTTTATAGAAAAATATTTACAAAAAAATGTTTAGTTGCTAGCAATATTTCTTAAGTATTTTAGTTAAAAGTAAATTGAAAAATGATTTATTTTTATTATATATAGTGTACGAATAATATGTAATAATAATAACAACAACAATAATAACAGCAGCAGCAACAACAACAACAACAACAACAACAACAACAACAATATGTAACATATGACGAACAAGTTTAAATAAAAATATTTATGAAATAAGTATTTATTTTATACGCTTTTAGAGTATTGATATTACACACATAATTCAAGTACTACTCTACAGATAGATATCTAATGCAATTTTTCATCACATTTTGGCCAAGAAATTACATATAATTATTTATATTATTATATAAACGATATCTATTATTATTTGTGCAAATAAATAGTATCAAGCAATTATTACATATGATTATTTTAGATTTACAAAAAAATTTTAATATAAAAAACATTTATCCTAATTAATCTAAATTTCAAAACATAATAGTATAAAGAAATTTGATTGTAAACATAAATTAGAAATAATAAACTTAAATATTCCCAGATAGCAGCGTATGCCAGGCATGATCATGCACGACATCTGATGCGTATTCATTCGTAATCTGCGCGTATATTGCGAGATTTGTTCTGCTGCGCAAGATTGCGGGTAATATGAATGTACGTGTTTGCGCAAAATCTGGAGCAAAAGAATGGACTTATTGCCAGCTATGTGCGAGATCAAATTTTTAATATACTAAAAATATTTTTAGGTTATAAGTATATATATATATATATATATATATATATATATATATATATATATATACATGTATATATCAATATATAGTTACGTGTGCCATGTGGATGTGTCAGTATTTCAAGTTTGTTTTGAAATAACTTCAGAAATTCTATGAAAATTATACATATTATGTTACATTACAATATTATCGATGAAGTATAATGTAATGTTAAAAAAAGTATGCATTTGAAATTCTTCCATTTTTAAAATATTTTATATAATATTGCATTTCTTTTTTATTTAGATTCCATCAGATATATGGACTTTTTCTTTATTTTGACGATTATTCGAGAAATAATTAATTGATTTATAATATATAATAAATAATTAAATGATTTGAAAATATATCTTATTTTTTTGATGATTAGGACAAACCAGATTAATGAGTTTTTAGGACTAGATTATATAAATATAAAGATTTATACCATACATTTTATTATGTTCATTCATATGTAACTATTATATTTTAATTTATTTGTGTAATTTAGTATAATTAATTACATATAATTGCATTAGTTTAATTTTATGTGTGAAATAAAAGTATTTTGAAAATTAAACTTTTAATTTTTTTAATAGATGAAAATATGATCTATTATAATGTTTTGAATAATATTTATTTATTTATTATTAATGTTTTTACGACTTATATATACACGAATATATATTTAATATGTAACATATTCTTGCATATTTGAATTTTTATATTTTCCCGCCTCGGTACTACGCAAGCAAGTCCGCGTTTTTTACCGTTACATTTTAAACGTTCCACGAACTTTTTGAAATCTAAATTCAATTTTGGTTGTACTTATTAGTATATGTACAAGTTTTTTCCTATAATAAATATAATTTATTGTTTAAACAAAAAGAAAAAGAAAGACTTAAATTTATATTGAGGAATTTCAACATTTTGAGATTTAAGAATTCTCTGATTTTTAAATTATACAAGGTAAGTTTCTTTAATTATTAAATAACATAGGACTGAATGTAATTCTTAAAAAAGGCCACTGAAAGTAGAGTATACACATTTTTCATTTAGCATTACAATTTTCTGAGAAGTTTAATATTGTTAGTCACTAAAATTTTGAAATTATTTAATTTGAGTGTTATTGAGATAACTAACATGATTAAATTTTTTGTAATTATTTCTTTGTTGATTTATTTTTTTATATTTTGAATAATTATAATCAGTTACATAACTAATTAATAATCATATCTGTTCTAGTTCATCATCGCAATTATGCTACTCATACTAAAAGGAATTTCTGTTCCTTCTTATGCAAAAGAAGAAGATGCTTGACATTAATTCCAATATTTTCACTTTACTTTTTATTATGCCGTATTGTGGATACCATAAAAAAGGTACAGTATAATAAATAGTATAAATAAAAATTTAAAAATAATTAGTAATAAATTGTAATATATTGTAATATTTTAATATATGTCTAAATTTTATATTTAATTGTAAATAAAATCTGTTTTGTATAAAATATAATTCTTCAAAGTTTTATATAATTTGCTTGTTTCAGAGGCCTAGAGGATTGGAAAAAAAGATATGCAAAACAAAGAATGTACTGAAACAGGTTTGTTTGAATTTATAGTTTTTCTTATTGTAAAAGAAATTAGGATAAATTATATACAAAAAGTACAAAATATTTTGTATACCACTGAAATTTTTCAATTAAGTTTTTCAGGTTATTGTGATTAATTGAATATCAAATAATATTTTTTCAAACTCACAAAGTGAGATTGTCTTAATATTTTTTCAAAAGTTAAATATTGTTGTTCGCTAATATTTTGATGTTATTTAATGTAAATTTCATTTTGATAACTTGCAGGATTAAATTTTTCTTATTTATATCACTGTAGATTTTTTTTTATATTTAGAATAATTTTAATCAGTTACATCACTAATTATAATAATCATATTTGTTTCAGTTGATCATCACAATTATGCTGCTCAAACTAAAAGAAATTTTTCTTCATTCATATGCAGAAGAAGAAGATGCTTCTTATGAATTCAAATAGTTTCACTTTACTTTTTATTATGTCGTATTGTGAATAGCTTAATAAAAAAGGTACAGTGAATAATGAATAGTATAAATAAATATTTAGAAATAATTTCTAAGAAATTGTAATATATTGCAACATTTTAATATATGTACAATTTTAAATATATGTATCAATTTTAATATATGTATCAATTGTAAATAAAAACTCTTGTATAACATATAATGGTTTATTTATTTCACAAAAAAAAAATAGAAATAAATTTAATTTACCTACTGAGCCTAGCAATGTTACCTGCACGTGCACGATCGTGCCTGTAATATATCGACACTGTACGCACAATATACGCGCAGATTTCACGCTTATTACGCCGGCGCAACTATGCGCGAAATCTACGCGCTTATTGTACGGTACCTGGCAAGCAGAAACAGCGATTTCAAGCCGCTTGCAAGCGCGCAATCTGTCGATAATCTGCGCACTCAATGTTATCTGGGTATAATGCTATGTGGGTGGGTAATGATATACGCTGCCATATCTTATGGTAATATATATAAGATTATATTATCGACAGTGGATTATGTATCGGCAGTCGATCTCCATATGATGTGTGCGGGTTGTTGCAAGTAATCGACTGCCAATATAGAAATCTGCTTTATCTATTAAGGGGTACAAAGTTACACATATGCGCGCATACTTAATTTAATATGTATAAATACATCCCTACAGTATAGTGCCATTGTTAACATCATCTTTTAATAAATAAGTATTAAGTAATTAAGTTAAGTACTACAACTTGATTATTATTACTCTCTCTCTCTGTTATATTTAAAAAATCATTAGAACTAAATAATATAATTATATTTTTCATCAATGAATTAGTACCTATTTGTCACTATTTTATTTCTTTAATACAGAATATTTATTTCCTTCAATTCAAGTTTTTTCAATGAAAAAGTGAGATTTCGCAGCTAACTATATGTACTGTAACCCCAGACTAAATAAAAGCATTGTTGAACCACTACGTATATTTTCTGAGTCAATATTGAAATCCTTCGTAGCTTTCAAAGAACAGGTATATCTACTTTTACTGATCATTTTCTCGAAATTCCTTAAAATTTAAATTCTTCGCATAATTTAATGCCTTTTTCTCGATCTTGTATCGATGCACTGTGCTTTTTATAATTACAGAATAGTAATGTTTGTTTTAAGTTAAAGTAAATTTCTAATGTTTAAAGCATAGTTAAAATAACTAGAAAAATGCCTGAATTTAAGAATCCTGGTATGGGACGATGAACTAACTGACTGAAAGTAAATAAAGTTGTCATTTACACACATTCTGCAGTGCAATTTGCATAATCGGTCATAATTATCGTAACGAGATTGAGGTAAATTTTTCCAGTTCATTTTTTTCTAATAGTCATTTTTCAATGGATATTTTTTCCAACGAACGATTTCTCCAAAGATGTCCAAATATGCATACTATATAATAATAAATTTTAGTATTACTAATAGATACAAATTTGGAATAACATTATAAATTATAGATTATTAATTTTATTACATGTAATTGTTAAAATATTTAAATTTGTAAGTTTAGTTTTTTTTCAATTATTACATTTTTTGAAATGTTTAATAACTACGATATATAATGATAGTATTATTCAATAATAATAAAAATTCCATCATGATCAAATAAAATATTAACCGGGCTATGAACTTTTATTATAAACTTACTATGGTGCGTGGGTTCAGTGATGAATACAATTTTTATAGATACATCAGTACATGTTTTCATATAAATAACTCTATGATCGTTTTCTACTATAAATTATACGAATTAGCTCTTCTTTTTGTACTTTTTTTTGTCCTGTTCATTTGTACTGTTCCTTGAATAGCAAAGGGTATATAATATGCTTATTAAATAGGGAAATCCCCCAAGAGTTTCCCTCGCGTTACTTACCCCCAAATTTATCGATCCATACACGAATAGTAATACATCACCATAATAATAAATATATATATATATATATATATATATATATATATACAAATATTGGTATGCAAGATTAGGAACGTTTACAGAAATTTGTTAGTACTTGTTACATCGTCATTGTTTATTTTTTATTTATTAATTAATTAAACTAGAATAATTTTAATAATTTTTAGTATTATAACACATTAAATAGATGCAGTACAGCTTACGTTCGAAAGATAATTCAATTCTACATCAAAGTATTTTTAAAAAATTTTCATTAGTAAAAAACAATTTGTAAATTTTACTTCCACACCATTGCAGGAACACTTAGGAACGTTGAGACTGATTCTAATATACGAAATTACTACCTTTATTGGAAAAATTTCGTCCGTAAACGGGGGAGAAAGTAAGGGAGGGATAAATTTTACACATGTGAATATAATTGTAGAATGTTTCTTATTTGGCCGATTCATCGAGGGGGGTTTCTCTTGTTCACGTAAACTGTAAACAAACTTACAATTTAATTGAAACATTTTCAATTAATATAGATTATAAAAATAATTGTATTGACAAATATTTTTCCCGAATTTTTTGGTACATATTTATTTGTAAAATGCTATAAAAGTTTGAACTTTTTAAAATTCATGAAAACGCTACGGAAATTCTCGACAATGCTTGAAGGTTGCGTTGTTTTATCAATTTGAACAATAGTTTTCTCTTATCACATGTTGTTTTTACAATAATCCCTGTTTATTAAGAGCCATAAAATTATTATATATATAAACACATCCATAAAGACGAAAACATATATTCCGTTGCGATGGACCACGTATATTTAACAGGGAAAGTCTATTTTCATAAAGAAAATTAATGTACAACTGTTTTAATTAAACTTTACAAATGGTGTTTTCTTATCATAGTAATAATAATTTACTGATGGATAAACTATTTTTATTCGTGCCAAAGAATGTACAAAAACTATATAATTTATAAAAAATAAAAAGTTGTATTTTTTTTCTATATTAAGTGTTCTTTTCTGTCGCAATATAACGTAGTTGACATTTTAACCAATACGGATTATTTAGTTACCTACGTAAATTATTTGAATTTTTAAATTAATTATAATTAATTAATTAAAGCTTCATTATTATTGAAAATAATTTTTTAAAATAATTTTATTTAATTTATAAAAAAATAAAACGTAGAATATTTATTTGATCTTCCAATCCTATTGTGTAGGTTATTATTTAGAATACAAAATAATTTTTCATTTATTCGTCTAACTTACTATAAAGAATTATTACATGATTATATCTGAAAGTGATTGGTGACATGTTTTCCAAAGAGTATTTTTAGAAGCAGTCAGTTCTTCAAATATAGACATGTTTTTAATTAATCAGTTTTCAAAAATTGGAAAGAATAAGAATTACTATATCTGCATGTTTTATTGTAATTATTACGATATGTAATTTCTCGAAAATATAGTTCTTCCTAATAAAGAAGATGTGTGCATTTTAACTTCTAGTTTTAATACATACAATACATATTGAAATGATTAAAAAATTAGGAACTTATAAAAAAATTATATCTTATTGTCTAATAAATTTTATAAAATTTCTCAAAGCTATATAATGTAAAGTTTTTTAGCGTCACAACTATTACAATACATTAATAACAACAAAATTTTATAATTCAAAACCTTCATATGAGAAATAATTAAAGCATCCACGGATGGATGGTGCTATATATTGTAGTCAATGGCTTGGTACTACAGAGTTTTAGCATTTTCTATATCAAAACCCAACTTGTCAATTTTAATATAACACATACATCCAAACCGAATCAATTAAAATGAATGGCACTCTAAATTATCCTATAATCAAGACATAAAAATTAAAATTTATAAATACCTATTAGAACAAATGTCTATTGGGAAAAATGTTTAAGTGTAATAGATTTGGAAAAAGTATCGCCCAATATAAATGAGAAATAAATCTATAACGAAACGATTGCATCTCTGAATTTATTTTTTAATATTTATTATATAATTTTTGTTTTAAGTTAATAAATATGCAAAATTATGTAAACAATTCTAAGTATTAACGAATCTCAAGACTAGCAATGTTGGAAGTATCTTTAGAAATATATCTCAATCTCTTGAGCTTGAATCATATTTGAACCACTTATTTTAAAGGAAATACGCCCCTGTACTGTTGTGGTAAGTACTAAAACTCTCATCAACGAGTAGCATATTTCCAAATATAACCTTTATTTATTCAGGCTTAGAGGTTAATTATGCCTATCGCGAATACTTCGATTGAAATTATTTTTGATCTTTTACGCGCAGCTCTATATAGTTTATCGCTCAAAGTCGCAAAATGACTTATACTTTTCATAATTGGGCGTCATCGTGAATATTTGTTTTATCTTAAATAATATTTCAAGTTAAATTTGTCCTATTTTTTTCAGCGTAAAAATAATATTGATACTTGAAAATTGTCCCTGCGCACTACGATATCGATCTTTGTCTATACGTTCAAAAACATATTTTGTTTCAATACGTGTTTAATCCAAATTATTGTCTGTTGTTACGAAGTACTTGAATTATACAAAGTCATGTGAATTTTGAAGAAATTTTAGAAACGTAAAGTTAACATAATCAAATTAAAATTTAAAAATTCATTCCTTGATTATAATATACTAAGGCACATATATAAATATTTATGATTAATTTCAAATATTAAGAAGTAACAAAATTAATAAATATGATAAAAAAAGAATTAATAAATTTATAATACTCAAAGTGGGAATTTAAACTATATAATTTTTATCATTTTAATTGGCAGCAAATTAACGCAAAAATATACTGCATGCATGAAATGGCTTTTCCGCTCATGAAATCTGAATTTAATATTAGCTGTTCTTGGTTTACTGTTAAAAATAATCCGATATTTAGGTTCCCTTTATTTACGCACGTGAGGCGTATTAAAGTTTTAAAATTTCTTCATTCTCGTCGTAAAATTATTTCAGACGATCCGATAACTCGATACTATAAATCATAAAAGTTTCGTACTGAATATACTTTCGTCCATATAGAAATAGTTTAATATAATGTTTACTTATCAATATATGATATTATATACGAATGGAATCAAATCGATTAATAGAGTTGCGCACATAATGCAGAATTTTTCAGCTTTAAGAGCCAAAACAGGATCAAAATGAACAGAGTTTTTTCTGTATTGTTCAATGGTGTTAAAAATGATAATGAAGTGTAATCAGTTAAATAAAAACTGCAGTTTAAGATAAGCCGAAGCAGTTCGGAACGTATGACAAAGCATCAGTTTATGTGGTTGGGGTAGTCAAGTTGTCGTTACTGACTAAGAATATTGATTATTATAACGTTTTTATTTTTATTTTTAGTCTTGCTCTGTGTGTACACACACATGCACACACACACACATGCACACATAGGTATATATGTTCATTATTAGCCATGTTTGGAAGATTATTTGCAAAAAAGAGGCGTGAACTTCGGAACGAGCTCAAAAAGCATCGCATAAAAGGATATGCTTTTTGTATATTTAACTCTGCGGTGGATCCGCCCGATCATTTGCGCGCATGCGAGCGCGGTGCCGACTCACGTGCGCGTACAATAACGAGTAAAGACACGATTATAACCAATTTGCAATTCCCGCTTGGGTAATTCGTACGCGCACCCGCATAATAGAGCGCCCAACGGCAAGGCGGCCGATGCGGCGATGCAGCCGCGCCCTGCACGCAGGCTTTGCGCGTACGCACACGTACAATGTATACACGGACATTTGTTTCGGCTTTGCCGGAATCCCGAGATCCCGAGAGTCAGTCCAGGTAATAGGTCCGGATGCCGACTCGCGCCCGACCCTCCCGGAGGGGCCGGCGGATGCCGCTCGGGCCACACTGTGCCCGTTGCGCGAGGCACGCGTGCGTGCGCACGGCCGTCGCTGTCGTGCCATCTGGAAGGACTTACAAAAGTGCAGAGGAAAAAATGTACAGGCCCTGGTGCGGGAAAAATCTCGGAGCCGCCGCGCGGAGGGAGTTCCGTCGGGAGAGCGAGCGACGGGTCGAGGGAGGGGGGGGGGCGACGTGCAGGAGCCGAGTCCGCGCGGATCTCGGACCTGCGCCGGGGCCGCCGCCGACGCCGCCGCCGCCGCAGCGCGCCGGCGGTAACGGGGTGAGCTGCGGTCGACGCGCGCGCGGCCAGGCGCGGCTCGCGTGAGCCCCCGGCGTAGATTAGGCTCTCGGGGAGATTATTAGCGGGCGGGCCGGAGAAGGCGCCACCAGCTAAGACCGTCGCTAAGACCCCGGAACGGCGGCAAGAGCTGGAAACGGGGCTGGGGGGAGGAGGGGCCGGCCCGCCGCATCGGTATACATCGGTATACATCGGTGTATAGGCGTTCCTGCGCGTACACGAGTGCATTGCAGCGGGGCGCGCAAATCTTTTTCGACGCCTGGTGGCGCGACTGTCCCGGGGAATTCGCCCGGACCGAGATTAGAATATTGTGCATGGAGCGGCCGGGGCTTCTTCCTCGAAGGGCCAGTCGAGCGGGAAATTCCCTTAAAAGCGCTGGGGATTTCGAGCATTTGCGGAATTTGACGTATTTCCCCCGCGTCCTGCACCATTCGATGACCGACGAAAACGGAAGCGAAGTTACAGTTTTAATTGGAAGCTGCTCGGAGGTCTTTCGATTTTTCCGGGGGATATGGGTATCGTGGTTACGCATCGGTTATGCAATATTTGTTCAGTTTAATTTTCCCTCCGACCACAGGACAAACATTCAGAATGTTTGAGAGATGTTTGTCTTCTTTGGAAGACCAAAATTTTTTCCAAGACTCGCTTTAACTTGTTGACACTTTTTTCGCCCTATTTGACTGATTAGTTCTGCTGGTTTCTATTTCTAAACAGCTTTATTTTTAGAAATTATTTTACCGCGCTGCAAAGGGAAGTTTATTCCTCTTTTTTCATTAAAAACATCCCCGCCATTGAGGAAACGTCACGGAATATCAGGATCAGCTCGGAAATTCAACGAACCTCGAGAAACAAGACCAACAATACCATTATTATGATATGTGATATATGGTATTTTTATAGTATATAATATATAGTAGAAATTGATTTGAATAATAAATCTGCATTAAATAGAAAACTTTATTTCAATACTCAAATAAATGAAGTATATTTAAATACTCATCATGAAATTCAAATAAATTCTTGCATCCTTCGCCCTAATTGGCGGGCTGAATTTTAGTCAACTATTCTTGATAATTTTAGTACTAACTTGAAGAATTTTAGTCAATTATTCTTGAAAATTTAACACAATTTATCGATAATAATTGGAATTATTTTATAAATAAATATTCTCTATCTTTCCGAGTTTCGTCAAGGCACTCGTGTTTTACACTGTTTCACAATTCAGCCCCTAGTTTTGTATTCGCTGCTATAAACATAACAACTGTTATAACAACATAAAATAAAATTCCGCTCAGCGTTCAAAATCAATGGTATCATGAAGTAGTATCATTGGTAAGTAGATCATTTATCAAAGTAGTGATCAATGGACGTGAAATTGCATAATCTTGATAATTCTATTTCTGTCATATTAATTACGGAAAATCAAAAATTTTAAGCAAAAAATAAAATATATGAGAACCAAGGAGGACCGAAAGGGTACAAATGAAATTCAAAGAAAACATGAACGTATTACACTTACTGTATAGTTTTTGGTCCTTACTGGTTCCCTCTAATATTCTTTGGTTTCTTCTGATTGTCACTATTTTTCGGTTTTCACTATTTAAGTTTTCGGTCACTATTTAATTTTCACTTGTAATGTCTATAGTTCTTTCTGCATCTATAATTTATTAATCTACTATGAAATTTGAAGACCATGAAGTACAAATGGGAACCAGTGAAAACTATAAAATTATTATATTATCAGAACTCGATGAGAACTGAGGGCATTTCTGAGAATTTTCAGTGGTGTTCATAGTGGCTCAGCACTGTAGACCGTTATTGTTAAGTGAATATTCTTAAATATTGATTGTATATTAACTACTGATATATAAATCTTATAGCTAAAAGACTTATTTATAACTATAAACATATGATTAAAGAAAACAAGAGGAAATATGAATAAAAAACTGACACTGTGTATGGGCTGACTTAACTCTTTGATGACAGATTATTTTGAGCATTTTGTATATAATTATTATTTAAAAATTAAAAAATTTTCCTTAATTGGAGATAAATGTTGAATGCTATAAGGAAAATTGTATGTACTTCGCTATGCAGAAGAAATATTTAATACATAAGTATTAAAATTCTAGCAATTAAAACGGTATATCTTATTCTGATTGAAATGTCAAATATGTAAATTATTAAATAAATATCAAGTGCTATTCAAAACTGTAAGTAGTAGAAGAAACAACAGATCATAGGGATTATTTGGAAAAAGATTGATCGACACGAAGAAGTCGAAGACTTTCCGCAGTCACGTTTGCTGAGCGAGCGATCGATTATAAATCAAATATTTTTATTGGAGGTCATTCAAGCAACGGGCTGCATCATTTTAGCCTCGGCGTATACATCGAGAGAGAACCCGTTGCTATATTATATATATATATATATATATATATATATATATATATATATATATATATTTAACAGCTCGCGCCCGTTCTTCGAGTTCACACATATAGTTAGCTCAATATATAAAGTATTATAGTTATTTCGGGAATTGTTACTGCAGTCTTATCACGAGAATAGAATCGTTAGTCAGCCTTCGAGCGCTACGTCATAACAGCTTCTATTAAAGGATGGTTTTCTGAAAAAATAAAAGAATAGGTAGCGTGGCACACGACGGGATTGCCTCGGCACATCAATCATTATAATCTTCTCGAAACAATTGTATTTGTATACTATATATGATGGGCGATTATAAGCGCTCGTGGCAAGCAAGCGCATATATATATATATATATATATATATATATATATATATATATATATATATAAGTGGGCGAGAAGCAATAAATCCTGAGGATGGCCGCCCGCTGCACCGAAACCACGTGTACATACTTATGCACTTATTATACCGATGCCCGTGTATCTGACGTGCACAAATGATATTTGCGATACCCGTACAAAAGCCCCGACAATGGGACACTTTGCGGTTCGTCGTTTGCATCCTGATGGACCTTTATTTAGTCAGTCGCGCGTTCCCACCGCATTTATTGAGTATACTACTGTCTAAGTAATATAACGATTATATTATATTCATGATAGCTTGTACGGGTCTGTCCCACTCCAGTTATATACCTATGCCATGCAGGCGTCTGGCGAAATACAATGGAGAGGGAGCGGCCGATATATATGCCTATTGGGAACTCAAATGGGGGCGTGGCATACCAATAGCATATATACCAATATGTCTTCGTAAGCTAGCAGCTGCCAACGGTTTCTTAGCGTTTATATGGAGCGTCGCTAATTTCTGTCGAAAAAATTAGGAATTTAAAAAATATACGTGATTACGCCATTATAACAGTCCAAACGAGCGTAAATTTATAGGATGTCGTGTTTATTGTAGACAAACGTCCAATAGTCGTAGACCAGTCATAACAAGTCATTGGATCTCGGGGAGCCATGTGAAATCTCCAATTTACATAGAAATTATTTTATATTGGAAAATACATGAGTGCAATGGTATTGCGTAATATTCCAGACCGTTGGTTGGTTTAGGTGAATTCCGAATTTCGCCTCGAGAGGTCGTGGCAGCGCTTTGAATTCCCAATATACAGCCCGATTATGCTCGAGCGGGGAGTGGGGCGCCGTTGGACGAGCGGACCGGGGCGGGGCGAGTCTCGGCCCAACATTACCTGTGTCGGTCTGCCATACCTTCTCTCTCATTGTCTCGTGGGCTGGCACAACGATTATCATCCGATTCTCAAGGACATTGTTCCCATAATCGCGGATGTGGATCGCATTCGTCCTCTTGGATATGATTATAGTTACCAACTCGACATAGTACTGTAGTCTAGTGATTCGAAGGAACTACTGTCTTCACACCTTGTTATTACTTCGATTTTCTTGGATTATTTATACATATATATATATAATAAGGTACCGAAAACTCTACTGATAAGAAAATAGAAAACTGATTGTATAATTAATGAGAAAATTGATACATACTCGAGAGGAGCTATAAGTTAATATATTCAACTCTCTCGTATACAAAAATAGATTTTTATATTAAACGCATTTACAATAAACAATTACATAATTATATAATAGGATATTATAGGAATGTTATTATAATAAACTTCAAACAATGTATCTTATTTTAACTTCAAGGCTGGAATATCACGAAGATTAAGCAGCTAGAAGAAAACCAAAAGATCAAAAATCGAATTATTTAAATAACGAATTGAATTTTTAGACAAGACTTCGAGGCAGGCCCTAATAAGGACTTACAGTGAGAAATTCAATGAGAAATCATAGGTCTGACTGATTCTGTATTTACCTGAATGCGAACTCTATGCAGCTAGTCTCTTCATCGTCATTCCTTTGAGCAAAAAAAAATTAAAAAAAGACAATGATAGAAATTCAAAGCATTTTCGAAGAAAAATTTTGTGTATAAAATTTAATTCAATCACTAACAGCTTAAAAATGAGATATTTAAAATATTTTAAGCGTATGTTGTTTAATTTATAGTGTACATTATACTGATTAAAATATGATATTTATAAATGATTATAACACATATTTTATATTATTTTTTTTTTAAAAATTTTGAATTTTCTGTTAAATCGAAATTTTTTGGAAAAAGATTAACAATATTAACAGTGGCATGACGTTAAGCTTATCATAGATATATTTATAGAAAAAGCATACAGTTATAATAGGTGTATATAAAGAACATAATGTTGGTTAGGGCAAAAACTAGTATTGGATACAATTTTCGAGCGATTACAAATTCTAATAAATGTTGTCATTATTTCATTATAATTTTAAATTATTTAATTACATATTGCTTAATTATACTATATAACAATAAAATATATCGGTATATTTTAATCTTAGATCGAGAAAAGTACGATCCAGAAAGAAACGAAAATAAACAGAAACGTATATGCGTCGCTGCTCTTTTAGCCCTGCAACCCGCTTATAGAGAGATTGTTAAAGCTGCGTCGATCCCGATCCGGCAGCATCGGTATAGCAGAAGCAGCAGTAGCAGCAGCAGCGCCAGCTCCTGCCAGCCAGCGCCATCCTCTAAATCTACAAAGAAAAATAAAGCGCTCGGATTCGGTCGCGCGAACTCAATACAGCTCTACCAAATATACCTCGCGATTCCGAATAAATATCTATATTAAAATTTCAACCGAACGATTTGGGATCGGCGGAGGCGCGAACGCGGCAGGCACTAAGCCCGTCATCGTGAGTGCGTGTGTGCGCGCGCGCGCGCTTGTGTGTGTAAATGCGGGCGGCATCCTCGTCGTCAACCGGTCGACGGGTTTATATACGATCTCGCGAATCTCCTAACCCGCGCCACGCATATACTGTATATTATCTATACGCGGAGAGGATACGCACGCCGCGATGAAATCGAGCGAGCCCTAGATATGTATGTATATAGAAAGCGACCGATAAAGGCGGCCAGGGATCAAAGGCAGGCGACAACGGATGCGGGAGCTCGGGACCCCTCGCGCATCGCATCGCGGGTCGCGAGAGGAACTTGCGCGCGCATATCAAAGGCCCGCGGATGGATAAATGTAAGAGGTCGTTTAGCGCGAAGCCGTCGCTAATTTTAATTGCCGCCTGATTTACGTCCCTCCCCCATTCTCGAGTCCTACGAGCTGGTGCACGGCTGCAGCCCCGCCTCCGTTCCCGCGAGGTCTGAAAAACAGACATTTCTATCCTATACCTCTGTAATATAACCTTTACTCACGCTTATTTACATATTAGTACATAAGTAGCTTGGAAGAGCTCTTCTGTGAAGTTATTGTTCTTCGTGCGCGTCCTCTTTTTATAATTGTAGAACAGTTGCGAATTATAAGTATAATATCGAGAGCTATATATATTCACGCATACATTATACCTACGCATCGGCAGTACATGTAATGTATAGTTGGATTCCTTTAAATTAATACTGTTTCTTAACACACCTGTTGATTTAAAGAACAAGATTACATCGCACATAATTCAAGCGAGGTATTATCTCGGATATTACAATCGTTCAGCGATTCATTATTCTTAAGTGAGGATATTGAATATTTTTTAACACAATACCGTTAGGAATCCTGCTTTTTAGTAATTAAAAAACTTACACACAGACACACGCACACACATACGCGTGCGCGCAATATAAATATTAAGTATCATAACAATTTCATATACTTGAAGTAAATTCAAGCAGATTCATGTTTATCAAAACGGACAAACTAAGTACTTAATGAATTTAATTCGCTTATTATAATAATATATTAATAGAAGATTAAAGTTAGTAATTTATACGTATGTATAATATTTATGTTTGGGTTATTATACATCTATAGTTAACACAATTCTAATACGCTTGTATTTTCGATACTAAAACCGCATCATTTCTATTTGACAAGTTGAAATTAATAATTGATCCATTGACTAAAGTTTTTTTATTATTAATTAGTTGTATTAAATTGAAAACATTGCTATAATATATTTGTACAATATTACTACAGGATTCATGTATCTTGTAGAACATTTTAAATTGCAGCTATAGGATTAAATTGCAGATTCAAGTCTTGAAGTGTTGCTCCGAAATTGCAGCCTATAGGACATTTCACATAACGGTGCAGCGATCTTTCTGATATGTTACTATTATACATAATATCGCAAAGGTCCCGCAGAGTATTGTGGAAATATTGTGACAGTTTCGATTGTAACTTATATGTATTCGTTTTAAACTATTCTTGAAAAGTTATACTTATACAATGAAAATATATATTTATTACTTTGCTTAAATGTACTATTGTAAAAACTGTCAATTATTTATTAAAAGATATAAATATCAAAATATGTATCGGCCAGCGACTGTTTTTTTCCAATACTTCTTCTATTTCCTCCTTATTATACACATACGCATACACAGACGTGCGCGCGCGCACGTATACTCGTACGTAAGCTGTATTATATAAATATGGAATGAAAAATAGGCGAGGTCGAAAGTTTGTTTCTGAATAGAAATTCGCACGCGCATGCGCGCAATATATTCGGCTATCGTTCGAATGCTACACGGTCCGTCGCCCCCGCGGCTGTTTTTATAGAAAACAAAGAAATGGATCCGTCGGCGATATCTCTCCTTCAGTACCGGTTCGTCTCCGATAGTTTTCCTCCCCGATGTTCCCTTTTTGCTCCCTCGTCCTATTTTCTCCAGTCTGTGACGAAAAATTATTTTATTTGAGATAAACACTGAACTTTACCTTATATTATATAGTGTATATATATATACATATACTCGAGCTCGCTAATTTTTCCTGTTGTGAAATTGCCATGTTACGTATTATTATTATATATTTCCTTTATCATTAATATGCATCTGATACAGATAAAATAATTTTTATCGGTGATTCTTCTGAATCACTTTTCAACAATAAATACTGAAAATACGTTATTATTCAATTATTTAATTGAATTTTCTTAGGGAATATTATATTTATTATTTTAAAGAATGATAATAAATATACGTATATGTAAGTTGAATATAAAATGTGAATACATATGATGAAATGAATACTTATATTCATTGAATGTATAACAAATTGTATAGTAGAATGTATAGTTATTGCACGTATATTTCTTAGCCGACATGTATAATTTATTATTGTTCTATACAATATATTGTCACAATCATTAATATATAATAGCATATTTACCATTCAAGCTATAATACAATATTTTGTATATAATTACGACCGTGTATTAATATTAAAATAAAACTGTAAGCAATATAACAATAAAAAGATTCAATAATTATACATATATTCGCAATCTTATACATTTAACAAAAACGGTAATTTAACATAAAATATAAAAGATGCTTAAATTATATATATATATATATATATATATATATATATATATATATATATATACATATTAATCTAATATAAAGAAAATATAGTGAAACGAAAAATTTTTATTTTCATATAAACGTTGAATCAAACATTTGATTAATTCTCGTGATGCATACTCGTACAATAACATTTAATCCAATTCAGTTATACAAAAAGACGCGTGAACAGTTCCGAAATTTCCTGGGCACATTCCTCTTGTATAATAATCGCTCGTTACAGGGTGACGCCCACCGTGTCATCGGCGAGATGATCTCGCGGGCGATACAAAGGGCGCCGAGATCCCGCCGAAGGAAGCTTGCGCATGCCGCAATTTGCGGAGGCGCGACGCGTTTTTTCTCCTTTCAACCAGCACAACATCGGGTCTGGAGTTCCGCCTCGCTTCTGAGTCGCGCGCCCCGGCACCGGAATAGGACCATTAACGGTCCTGCACCAATACATCGCCGCGACGGGTCAGAAATACACACGAATATGCCCAGCATTCGTGAAGGGGGATAGGTGGGGGCGAACGGGGGCCGATGGAGTAGCTACAGCGGGAGACAGCGTGGCACCATCATCGCATACGTCAGAAGGCGCGAGCAATAATACATAAAGAGTGTAGGGCGGCCGCTTGAAAAAACAGCGCGCACGCGCGGACACCCGCTATAGAATACATCGGCCTCCGCAGCCTGAGAAAACACTCGGAGCTCTGGGGGCTTATACATACGGGGAATCCCGTGGACGCGATTCCGGAATTTAAAGGGCCCTCGTCGAATAAGGAGGGGGGTGAGGGATTATTGGGAATCGTATTGTTGCCGCAAGTCTCGGAGTTCCTCGAGGAGTTTCTCGTTCAATCGGATAGTCGGGCTTTCACGTTCCTTTTTTCTAAAATTCCTTCTCATATTGTTATAATTATATGCGTGTATAATTATAGTTTTTGTTAAATCCAAATATGATTAATATTCGGAGAAAAAAGAGTGTATATACATATATATATATATATATATATATATATATATATATATATATATATATATATATTTATTTGGTAGAATTCTAGTAATTAGCCTCGTGCTTTACCGATACAATTCATTTTATTTTAGTTCACATCTTATTGTATCTGTACCGTATTGAGATATTCGAGATAAAATTTTAATAATATTGGCGTGAGATATTTCAGCACGATATATCGCAGCCGTATTCCATGCTATGCGGGATTCTGCACTACTAGAGCCTCCAGGTTACTTTACATTTTCGTTGGGTCCTCCGCATTTAGTTGGTCAAGCTCCTCGTCAAACTCCCACTTACTATATATAGTAGCACTTTCTCAATGATTTGGACAACATTTTACTGAGAAAATAATTTAAACTTGAAAATGGTGTAAAACTACGAAATTCTGAATTTTTGGTTTTGTAACATTAAAAGATAGAAAATTGTAAACGTAAAAGCGTTCTATAAATATATAAGACGATCGAATCGAATTTCTTTTCAAAGTAGCGTTTTTATGTTTAGTATTGAATAAATTCTATGCTTATATAAAAAATTACAAGTAAATGAAACATCTTATCAATGTTAATGTTGCCTCTCATGCCATGTTTATTAGATTTTTTAGGTAACCTAAAAAAGAATTTTCTCTAGAGAGTTTAAGTCCTATAGGCCCGTATATGGAGCAATCGATATTCGCGCGAGTGTAAACTGTCAAAAGTTACGCGACGAGTGAGGTCAGGCGAATATCTTGGAATCCTACTTGCGCAAGCGCGTCGCGTATGCGCGCGCGCGCCGCAACATGGAAATGGTATCGCCTCTCCCGCCCACCGCGGAAGCGATAATTTTCATTCGATCCGGTAACTGGAGCGGCGACGATCCCGTCTAGCTGATGTTTACCCATCAGCCCCCTCAGAAAACGGTGCCGATGACGGGATTGCCACGTGGGGAGGAGTAGCGCACGCAGCTCCGTATCCGCGCGGGGAAGTCCCCGTTTTTCCCCTCAAGGAACACATCTGAACACGTGTGTATGATAATACATACGTACGCGTAAAGGTATATATCCCGTCGTAGTGCCGGGCACGCGTCTAGACTTTCTCGGGCCCCGCGTGTAAGACACAACGCGCGTCGGTAACAGTCGTCGCGTGCGCGCGCACCATCGCGGCAGATCGGTCACGTATATCCGTAAGCCGCTCACGCGTAAAAGTATTTATATATGCGCGTTATGGTGGCGGGGGTGGAGGGCGCGAGAAATCGAGGGCGCGTGCGCGCGTCGGCACCTCGGTCGGTACCCATCGTCGGGGACCGGCGGGCGTAATTTTTCTTTCCGCTTGCTCGTCATCTCGAGTCCAGCAGATTACGCGACGTACAAAGCGATGGGATTAGGGGCTCAGCCGAATCGAGGGGGTGCAAAGTAAAGTGGCGACTGCACTTCTTGATATATATACGTGCGCGCCTCGTACGCGCAACTGTTGAAGGAATCTCGAAAATTTCCGAGGAAATTTCAGCCATTTTAAGTGAGAGAATTCATTAAAAGTTCAGAGCTTCCGGAATTTCCAAAAGCTTCTGTTTAATTCGATTTAATTTCAAGTGAAATATTTATAAATGTTCAGAATACGTCTCACGATTTTTTTTGCAATTTTTAATAAAGTACATCAATTTACATATTACAAAATATTTGTGAACGTTCGTATAAAAAATTGAAGAAAATGCATCAAGTTTAAATAACGAGATAGTCAAGCTTCGTTTCTTGCAAGTCGATTTCTTACCTTTACCGATGCAAAGCATCTGCGATGTGTGATATTTATCGTACATCTAATATACCTTAGGTGATATACGTATGTTTATATAAGTATAATATTTACACGATTGCATTATAAGTTCAAAATTATGAGAAATCTAAGAAAGATATAAATGAGATTTTTAAACTTATATACTATATACGCATGCAGTATAAAAAATTCAGCGATCTCTCAGCAAGAGTAACTTAATTCATTGTTTACGCGAATGATCAATAGAATATTCCACATTATTATAAAATTCAATCTTAGGCTTTTAAAATTACATTAAATTTTTATAAATACTTTCTTAATAATTTTGTTCTTTTAACTGTTGTTGAAAACTCCGTGCATACATTATGAAATTTCAATTATTTAATTAATTTGCCGCTTATATGGAAAAGACTAGAAGAAGCCGGGAAGAAATTGGGAAAAAGGCATTCCGTTTCGCTCGGCTGAAAATGGAGACATTCGAGACGATACGGTATTTCTTTTTTTGCCGCGTATCTGCTCTTCTCCCGTGCGACGTCATATGCGAATTTCTTAACCAGCATTAGTTTAACAAATTCTTAATTTTATCATCTACTGAATAGATTTCTTTATTACCATTAATTAACGTATATTAAACGTACTTAAAAATTTAGTACTGATATTCAATTCTGATGCAAGTTATATAGGTAAATTATATAATTTATATGGATTATTCAAATATTGACTTTATTGAGGAAGTCGATAGTACTTTAACGAATTTTCTTTTTAAATAAAAAATTTTGAATCTTCCAATAATAGAATATAGAATATTGAAATTCGCTGTTTTTTCATCATTGTGGCGAACATTGAATGCGCTTTATTACATGTATATCGTTTCATACGGCTGGTTATTATTACGGTTACTATTAGAATTAGACTAATCCAAACGTAATGCCTAAAATTCCTATTATAATTGGAAGAGTAACGAGGCTAATAATTTTGAAACTGGAAATAATAATAATAGTTATACAAGATGCTAATGAGCAAATTAATTTCCCCATTTTTGTAAATTATATAGAATATGCATATAAGCCATTAATATACTCTTAATTATTAAAACCAATTAGAACAAGCTTATAGTATAGAAACTAGCGCAACGTATTTAAGTAAGTCAATATATAAATACGCTGCCACTCTCTTCCCAATTTAATGATTGCGTCAATGTTCATTGTCGTATACGAAAATGCTCTAATGTGGTTTATGTACCATGGTTTATACATTCATATAATTATTCCTTGAAATGGAGTACTCCCGATTATTTAATATTATCAAGCTATGATATATTTAAATAATTACGATTATATAGTTATTTTTAAGTCTACGGCCAAAATTTATATAAACGGCATGTGTATATAATCATAGAATCGAATATAAAGGTCGAATAAAGCTTCACCATAGGCTACCATAACTTACGATAAAAAATAAAACTGGAAATTATCTTAACTATTACGAATGGTAATATGGACCACTATAATCTATCAATATTTTTAAATAGACTTGTTAAAATTAAAACATTATAGTCGTTGTAACGATTAACGAAAAAAAATATATATATAATACTTTAACAAACAGTTGTTTTTGTAGGAGTGCAAAAATCACAAAAGTGGACGCAAATCTTTTATACTCTCTTTTAGAACCATCCGCCCCTCCGCGTCCGTCCACTTGCTGATCATCCTAATTAACGGCTTGACGAAAATGACCGACCGGTTTTCCGCTCCCTTTCCTTTTCCTATACCATTCTACATTCACATTTCGAAGGGCCGTGCTCGTTCGCTCCCCGATCGTCGGACCGCGTAATCGCGCAGTAACCGACGACGCGGTGGAACTCCGTCCCAAGCTGTTCACCGCCCGCGTGATATGGGAAATCTCGGCGTCGACGTCGCTACCGGTCACGTTTTCTATCCAAATCCGCTGGGAACGTTTGCAGCTTTAATTGAAATAAAAGAGCCACACATCAGTCGGAGAAAATGAATATCTTGCCTATCCATATGATCGTCGTTATTTGCTTAAATCTATATGGAGAAAGTATGCAAGGATTATATATATATTTAAGGAGATTATATAGTTTCAATCAGGCAGTTGACGAATTCTTGATTAAAACCCGTGTACATTAGTACAATAAGTTTATAAATTTTTATTGTATCAGTATAAATATAACTTAGTAATAACTTTTTTATTCTTCACAAATTTTTATACCCCTTCAAAGAATAATTGTCATAATAATAATAGTTATAAGTAAATAATAATAATTATTAATTATTGTTTATTAATTATGTAATAGTCATAATAATGATAATTAACCATAAGAAATTTAAAGACAACATATATAATTTTTATTTTTGTAGAAAATCGCCGTCTACCTTTAAAAAGAAGAGGTTCAGTCAGATTAACACACACAACAGAGTGAATATACGCAACTTCGCAATATTTCGTATATTATAAGAAATTTATTCTATTCTTATGATATGAAAAGTATTTTTTGTCTAGAAAATTTTTCTCTTTATCTAATATTCTATATGATCAGACAACAAAAGGACATTGTATCAAAAACATGCGCCTGCTTACGGATTTACGCTTACTCGATTTTCTTCGATTTTAATAGTGTTCAGTTATCATGTGCAAAAACATGGAAATTTTCTTTATGTTGCACTAAAAAAAGAGAAGGCTATTTTAGAATCGATCAATAATTCTCTTCATTGATTTAGTTCTCTTGATATAGCTGTAGCCAGATTTTTTAAGAAAGCCATGGATAAAAGCAATTTATAATTTATTCTAACGATTTATGTATTTATGTATTAACATTGTATCTTTTTTCCTGTTCATTGTATTAGAATTATTACAAAATATGTATCGAGACTTGCTCATCCGCTGTAGAATTTCTTTAATGTCTTATTATATTTGGTAAAAATTGACTAAAAATATAATTAATTTTGTGTTTATATATTTTTTACCAATGAGGCAAAAAGATATATATTTACTATATAGTTACTATACACTTTCTGTGGTAGAATTCTAAAAATTTATAATTTTTTAAAACATTGTAGGGTTACATTAAATGGCCTTATTGCCGTGTACTAAATTCGTCGAACGAAATTTTTTAATTTATTCAACATTCAGTAAAACGTTGTTTTGCTATCGAGTACCTTATGAAGTAACAGGTATTGTATAAAATGTTCAAAAATATAATTCTCCAAAAAATTCTTAAGCTGACGAGGATTTGTACATTTCGTTGTTATTTTTTGTTCGATATAAAGGTGTTTGATAATATACATATTATATAGGCTTCGGCGTATAGTGGCTCGGTATATAAAGAAATAAGGTTTGTGTAGGCATTGCGTTGTGTCGAAGTTAATTTTTTTTCTTAATCTGAGTTCTGGATTTACAGGGTCATTCTCAAGGTTATTCGTAATCCAAATAGAGTGACCCCACCACAGTTCTGTATAATGTGGGGATTTAGCGATTAAAAAGTCTTTTAATTTTACAGTAGATTCAAAAGTTCCTATGCATACATCTAACGTGTACACTAACATCATCGGTGAACGACGATATTAGAACAATTCCACGAATGCACGGGGAAAACCCAGGACAATCGAGGAGGCTGTATTTGTAAGTGTTTCAAGTCGAATCTAGCGAAAGCCTCAGCGCGTCACCGGCGCACAAAAAGAACACCGGCCCCCGTTGCATTTAAGATTGAGCTTGCGGCTTAACCTTAAATAGAGCTGTCCATCCTCGCGGTTGTGCTCCGCTGCCGAGCCTCGCGTCCCGAAAGAAAAGAGGAAAGGAGAGAGAGAGAGAGAGCGTCTTCGTCTTGCCTCGTCTTTCCCATGTTTTCTTTTTCTCTCCCTCCTACTGGCCTCCGCCCCGCGCTCGCTCGCTTTCTCGAATCCTCTTTATATATTTCGGTAGCCGCGGCGCTGTCAGCTTCGGATGACGGCAACGAAAGCGCCGCGTAATTGCGCCGCACGCCTCGACGTTTCCGATCGAACCGTAAAAATAATACGGAACACGCGCCCCCCGCGACATCACCGCTCGAAATGGGCGCGACTGGAGAGGCGAGCGGCGGAGGCCTATTGTCACCACTGAGATATACATACATACATATATATATATATATATATATATATATATATATATATATATATATATATACATATATATCCGTATATACGGCGAGAAGAAAGGTACGAAGAAATAGTTGCGGACGTTTTCTTCATAGATAATTCATTATATAAATGCTCGGATCTCGGCCTGTTACACGTTATGTAATGTATTTTTTCATGCATAGACACTACTGCTGATGTTCAACCTGTAAAATATGGTAAATTGGCAGCGTTTGGCGTACACACTGGACAGATGATGAGATGCACTACTTGAAGGATAAAACGACAAGGAACCGAGAACACTTGCACATGGTACTTGAGTATAAACTTACATTAGAGTTGATTAATTTTTATTCAAACGTTTACACATATTCCATATAAAGTAATAGTTCCCATATTTGGCTCAAACGCCTAGTGTACGTGATCCAGGACTTTTGTAAAATTGTAAAAATTTCTGTTGTAAACTATTATTTGAATTTAGTTTGACTAAATGTACAGCCTAATATTTAACCATTGCTTTAAATTTTGACCATGTTCAATTGTCCATGTTGCATAATTAATGATTAGGAGATTTTTCTGAGAAAATAAAATATCTATAGTATAAAATATATAGCATAAAATATCTATAGTATAAAATATATAGCATAAATTATAGTATAAAATATCTAGAGTATAGAACCGAGAAAGCTATTTATTGTTTTTCTTTCAACTTACTTAAATAAGAAAATTCAAAGAATATGAATAATGCATGCAAGATCAAAAAAAATTTTTTTGCAATCAATATAAATGTTAATGAAATGAAAAATTATTTACTTAAAAGTAATTTTTTGTCATTAATTGAATCATTTTCTAAATAATTTTGGACTTATTTCGAAAGGTTTACCCATTCTGGAAATTTATTATTATTTATTATTATTATTATACACAAAAAATCTCTATTTTTAGATATATAATATAATCTTAATATAGAATATATAATATAATCTTAATTTCTGCACTGGAAAGTGTAGCTTCGCACTTTGTTCCTCTCAGCGAACGTTTAGAAAAAGTGCGTCTTGCACAGTTTACGCTCCATTTAAACTCACGAAAAGGACGAAGAAAAATACGGCAAATCCAAAAAATAAAGTTAATTTTCCATTGTACGAAAATTCCATCATGAAGGGGACTCCCCGGTGGAAAAGCCCCCTTTAACGTCAGCGAGAAAAATGGAAAAAGCTGACCAGTGCCAGCTCAGTAGTTGACGGGGTCACTGGGTCGATCCGTTCCTTCCTTTAAACATCCTACCTCTCCGTTCTTCCCTTGTGTAGCTTGTCCCATTTTTCACATTGTCTCTGCTCTCTTCTTTCACTCTCTTTGTTCCTACTAATTAACATAAACACAGCATTTTCCACCTCATTATTTTTACAGTTGCCACGGGATTGTAGTCATGCAGGTCATTTAACATATTCGTATTAACGATGTGAATTATTAAAATTGTGAAAACCGAATTACAACTCGTTGCTGTTCATTATTTTCGATTACTTTAATAATTTTATACAAATTATTGCGTATAATTTTATATTATATAACTTTTAATCTGAATATGTTACTCCAATTACTATATTATATTTTAAGTTTATTTACAATCGATATTCTATAACACAGTGATTTTGTCAAGAACTTTCTCGTTTTTACATATCTTATTGTCTTAGGGTCAAGCTTAGCGCACTATTGTTGTGATTACTATTACTTTTTCCAGTGAAAAATTTACTGCATTTCCATCATAAATTTGTATTTATAGTCAAAGTCTCACTGTTTTAAATACGAGGTAATACGTAATTTTTGGCCGTTAACGACAATCCGGCAACGTGCTTATTAGCTGAGAGTAATTCGATTAAAAAAGCAGACGATAAGTCCTCGCAAGATCTAGCAATATCCAGGCACAATTTTTTCCCGATAAATACCGTTGAACCGTAGCGAAGTCAAATTATGTTCCGGAATATTAACGAGAGCCTGTGTTTTGACACGCCGGCACCTTTAGGGCTAATCCGTTAAACGTCGCGCCCCGGGCGGTCTGATCTCTCCTTCCTTGTCTCTCTCTCTCTCTCTCTCTCTCTCTCTCTCTCTCTCTCTCCCCCTCTCTTATTTTTTCCATCGTTATACAGTGGGGCCTGGTGGGACCTGGTAGGACACACGAGTCCGCTCTCAGAGCTTTTGCGTTAACCCCGCGGAAACGGGCACAAAGCGCACACTCATAATCCTGCAGCGAATTGTGCTCTGTGTGTGCTGTATATAGTTGCTCGAGGATACGGAGGACACGCGGGGAACTGGGCGCGTGTGTCTCCTCTGTCCTGGACTTTGTGTCTTTAAACTGTCGCGTGTGCTGCTGGTGGGGAACTACCGGGGGCTCTCCGTTGGCTTAAGCCGTACGTTCCGGGTGGGTGGGGGGTACAGGGAAGAAGCACAAGGAGTAGCACAATGGCGTCGACGGACTGTATGCCTCTTCTTTCGCCGCTGGATTACAGGGGAATCGGGGGATTCCCTTTTCCCTGTGGTGCAGCGAGCGGTGGGGGAAGCGATTTTCCGCTCTCGCTGCACCGCTGCAGCAGGCGGTGCACAGAGGTCAGGAGGTCGGGAATCTGGCGTGCCAGTGCGTGCGCGCGTGCGAGATCTCGCGATTGACGACCGATTGTATTATATAGGCATATAGCTTTGTCGCTCTATCTGCGGTTATACGCCAGTCGTGTTTACCGTTTACTGGTGGATTTGCCCAGCAGGTACCAATGACTGGATTTTCGGTAATATAAGCTGCTTTTCCGCGACGAACAAAGTCTTCGAGAGTCGCTTATGCGCGTCGCGTGCAGCTATAAAGGTTATCCTTGGACCTTTTCATCGATTCGACACAGCCCTATAATATGTACATCATAATTACACTCATTAATTCGTCATTGTTACCTTGTAAATTCAAATGGTATAATAACAGAAGTTAATAATTTAATTACTACACGGTATTTCGATTACTAATATATATTTACTGTAATATAAATTCGGAATGCTATAATTTTTTTGTTATAAGGCTTGCAGTACCATAAAACTATATTACAAACTCGGAATGTTTAAAAAATTTCTTTTCACCTTTCATTTTCCAATTCTAAAAGAACCAACACAACAAAGTATAATTTGTATATATTTTATAGAATTGTTTACGGTTAGACTATTATAATATGCAATATTTATACAATACAATACATCATTTCATAAGGTTCAACATTCAAGAAAATTCGTAAGACAGTGCCTAAATCGATGGTGTGCAGTACATATAGTCTAATGAATTTATAATAATATTTTATAATAATAATTTATAATAATTTAAAGTAATTTCTTAGATCAAATTTGGATTAGAAGTATATAATTAAAAAGTAGTTCATTCTTTTAAATATTAATACAAACTGACTAAATTAGGCAATTATTGTCATACAAAAACTTATTCCATTATTTAATTCCAATTATAAATCAGTCGTATTAAGTTTTTTCTTTTTTATTTTTAATTTATGAATTTATTAATTAAGAAATACAAATCAAAGAAACAGAAATTTTTAAAAAATATTTTGCTAAAGGATTTTGTGTGCACCGAGTACTTTTAAGTATATTAATTATCTTTATTTTGATATTCTTGTATTGATGGAAATACAATTGTTTCGTTCAAATTTGAGAATGCGAACTTAGTTTCCCACTACTTCACATAAATGCACATTCGTTAATCCTTGTGTGGGTTAATCCAATGTAAAATCACAACCTTAATCCCACCAACTGTGAGCCCTTCCACCCCAAATCCACATCTACCTTGCGGCTTACATACATCGTAAGCCTATACGATCCTTTGACCCATTATTCCAACATGAAACAGTTTTCACTAGTTTCAATTACTAAAAATCGATCAAATTTTCTTATTAAATTAATAGAATATTTGCTTTACACTTGGTGAAACATAATTTAAAGTCTAAATTAATATAGTGTAAGGAATACTTAATAAATATACTTAATAAATCATATATATATATATATATATATATATATATATATATATATATATATATATATATATATATATATATATATATAATTAAAATGGAAAACCAATAACAGATAAAATACTTTGCTCACACTTCGCCAACTTTACACCCGGTTCAATAAAATAACTTAATCAAAATACCTTCAATCAAAAAATCTGATTCCATTACTCTACTGATGATTTTAATAAATACAAGTAATTTAATTAAAAATGGATTTCGATCGCTTTTTAGTGTCCACAATATTTTTCAATGAAAAAGTATTGATCTGTTTGAGAAGAGTATCAGATGAGGTGTTAGAGAAGCCAAGAAGAGTCTGAACTGAAATTGAAAGTTATATTAATCTTTAATTAGTAATAAGAAGAAAGCTGTGATAAAAACTACAAAAGATTTTTTATACTTTTTTATAAGATTTACCATCACTTCCGCTCAAATCGTATTTAACTTATTCCTTTTATGCGCCTATATAAATAAACATTCAGTTTAACATATTATAAATTGTGGGACTAGTTTAATTTTTACTGATACGAAATGTCCTATGTCAGTACTATTCGATCAAATCAGTAAATTAGTATATGCAAATTAGTATATCCCTCTTCTTCAGATGATGATTGTATTTTTACCACCGAACTTCTCTTTTATATATAATATTCTTATAGTTTATAATAAAGAAAATTGAAATTCTATTTATACTGCAAATAAAATGATAAATGTAACGAGGTCAAAGCTATACAATCTGTATAATACTTTTTTATGTATTGAATATGTATTTATATGTATTCTATGCCACAAGTTTAGTAATCAAATCATAAGGAAATTATTTTTTATTTTAATCTATTTATATTTATGAACGTAAACGCAACTAATTTTTGATAATAAACTATAATTATTACACGAAATAATTTTTGAATTGAAGAAAATTGTACTCTTTTTCCAGTGAATGATGATTTAAAATCGTATATTATAAGAATGTTTACTTTAATTGAGATAAACAATTGACTCAATTAAAAGAAATATTGGCTTAAAAAATGTTTATATTGTTTTAAAAAGTATTGAATCATTGTGTTCTACCAAATGATAATTGAAAAAATAATTCGATGAAATCAATAGACATCTTATAAAATTATTATAAAATTATATATATGTATATGTATATATATATATATATATATATATATATATATATATGTATGTATATATATATGTGTGTGTATTTATTTATTTATTTAGATACTTAACATAAATATACTTTACAATATTAACAATTATAGATTACTTGTTTGATGCCTTGCAAAGTAGTTTCTTGATCATGTCATGTATAAGAAAATCATTTCTTAAAATGGTAAGCTGCTTATTCAAGTAATATTTTACTTTTTTAACTGGAATCAAAATCCATACTTGAAGAATGGTCTTTTTTCAGCCTTTCGGACACGCGCACAAGTTGAGAGTCCGATCATAATGAAATCTTTGTACTCATCGGTAGCATAGTTCTATAGAGGATGGTGCAATCGTTTTTTGTCAAGTGTACGTGTGCGTGCCCACGCGCTCGCGTGTGCATGTCTTTGTGTGTGTGCGAGAAAAAGAGAGTAGACATCTGTGGAGCTAAGATGATATACCATACGCGCAAATACGCGTGTACATAAGTGGTGCCTCCGTAATACCACCCAGCATCTCTGACGAATTATAATCCCGTATACAGGGGTCGATTTTGCATGGTCATCTTATATTAAATGGTGCCCCCCTCCGTTCTCTCTGCCTCCTATCAATTTTTCTTCCAACAAGCTCAAAATCCATGCTTTTAAATTAGTCTCATATTTTAAGGGATATTAATGAATTGATTAATATAAGACATGATATTAAATATTTTTTACAAAAACATTAAATTTTATATCAGTTGTCATTCATTACATGAAATATTTATTAGCGTAGTTGATATTAATTTAATAACAAAATATTATATGTATTGAAATACTTATCGTTTTCTTTCTTTTAGCAGTTAGTGCTTGATTGAGCTCGTGATTGAGCCTTTTATGAATTTTGGTATGTCCATACTAAATCAAATTCATAAAAGAATAGTTCATTTGAATTTAAGCGAATCAAAGCGTCAGGTGAATTTGAGGTGTCATTATTATTTTTTTTTAATACTTTTGCACAGTCCGAGATTATGGTACATAAATAAGAAAGATCAGGATATCATGAATACATGAATAATATCCAATATACGAAATGTAATTTTCATGCACTACACGATATATATGCATCGACAACAATTAGTAATAATAATTTAAACCTAATAAAACTTAGACGTGGTCATAAGTAACGTAGGATTACATTTACATTTAGAGTGTACAGAGTGTTATTTTAAGAAAGAATATCATTCCTTTACAGTTCTTCCATCCGGTAACTTTGCCGTCCCTTTTCACTCCCGTCTGTCGGCCTCTCTCTCTCTCTCTCTCTCTCTCTCTCTCTCTCTCTCTCTCTCTCTCTTCCTCCTCCCCTCCCTCTCGTGCCCTCTTGTGCTTGGAAGATCATCTCCAAAGTTTCCTGAAAGACAGGAGGCATCCGTTCTGTCCCGCTCGCGCTCGCGCGCACGCGGGCTTCCTCAAACTCAACTCTCTACGTCCCGTCTTTCTATATAATCCGCATGTATGTATATATAGGAGCCGTCTGTATTTACTCAAGACACCTATTCACCCGACGCACAGCCACACAGAACCACATGTACAACTCATATATATGTATGTATATAACTGTACATTATAACCACCCTTCGACCACTTTGACCAAGAGGATAATATCCAAGCGCAAGAGCTATGGTGAGAGTTTAAAAAATATATGGCTTCTCTATTCGGCGGCGCAACAGCGAGAGCGCTTCCAATTAATAAATATATGTGAGAGGACGCAATCACACCAAATCACGCAACCACACATCAAGTTGGAGGAAATCGCGGGATGCACGCGTCTTTTGTATTATACAAGTGCGATCGGCGGCGAGCGGTACATCTTGTTATAATGAGGAACGTTTTCGGAAACTCGTCATTGATATTACACGGCTCTCGAGCTCGCTCTCAAGTGCAACATCGGGGCTTTTTTTCTTCACACCTAGCTGTCTTTTTCTATATTGTACATAAGGATTTAATGTTCCACAGAAACCCGTGAATTTCGTCGAGCGTAATCATGTTAACGTTAAACGTTAAGTATAGCCTGGTATAGCTAATGGATGTTTGAGTTCATCTGCTTTGGATAATATT
Organism: Sycobia sp. Sy_11; assembly: GCA_018907035.1. Lineage (NCBI taxonomy): Eukaryota > Metazoa > Arthropoda > Insecta > Hymenoptera > Epichrysomallidae > Sycobia > Sycobia sp. Sy_11. The sequence goes on from JACCIC010000311.1 coordinate 108,423, forward strand.
TCAGTGGGTACTTTGTAAAGCGAATTGTCGCAAAAATTATTAAAATTATACCGTTGATACATATAAAGAAGGAAAAAAATTTAATCAGGTTATTTTATAATCTTAAAACTATACAGGAGAATGGTGAAAAGAATCGTCAAGCAAAAATCTCTATAAAGAAGCAAATTCAACAAAAAGTAAAAGCAAAAAAAGAAGCAATGAACAGAACGCCTCGTGATATTGGCCGCGATCGATCGTACTATTAGACCCTGTGATGATTATATATGCCGGTGACACGTGTGACATTTGTCTGGGTTGGTTTGGGCGGCACGTGAACCCTCCCACATTATATCCGACACCATTCCTTTTTCAGAGGAGAGGGAGATGTCAAATTTGTCTTCCTCGACGGGGACTTTAGAGCCGCCGGGGGCGCATTTTAGAAAGGATCGACGACAGAGATAGCGGAAGCCGGGAAATCATTTCTAACGAAGTCGAATATATTTTTTATGTTTTCATTTAAGGCCTCTCCGAGAGACTTTATAATTATATGTAATACTGGGTTTACGTTCAGTTTTGGGAATTTCAAAATAATTAATCGGTGTTCAAACTGTTCGCGTAATACCATGTCACGTAATACTGCTTTAAAGTTAATTATATCGAATTAGTTGTGCTACCCCACGAACTGAATACTTTGTAAAATAACTGTCTTTGCTATATTTATTCGTAAACAAAACCTCTTGTGTTATCGGTCATATTTATTTAGGTTAATTTATTGGTGACATTGAATAAAGAAACTAAATTGAGATCGAATAATGATAAGTAATTTGCGAATAGAAATGAATATGTTTAAAATTATAAGAGACATCCTTAGACACTTTGTCTGATTTGAATATAAATTTCATTGGATTGTTATTTAATCACTATTTAAATTCACTTTATTCCAAACAATAATTTCCTTATAGCTTTTTTATTACAAAGAATTTTTCCTTTCTTAGAATGCCGCTGGAAAGTAGGTATGACTAAAGTATTAGTAAATATGGATAGTGCATTAGATATAGATGGGCATACTGGGGTATGTGTAATAAATGCGGAGACAAAGAAAGATCAGGGGTTTTTTCGGCGGTACTTTTCCCGAGCCCTTCGCTCTGCAACGAGCTGTGCGATCCAGAGGAGCAATAATAAATTTATATAGAAACATTTCATCAGATTTGAATTATGGGTATCGGCCACATTATATATAGATACTTCGTGTGTAATATACGAATTCTCTGTCTTACGCTGACGGGACATCCGGTTCTCGCTAGCCCTTATCTAGGGAACCTTACAGAACCACGTGCATTGTTGACGAGCCTGCGCGAACCACAGTACGCCGCACACGTGTGCACCACGTCCTCTTGCGCACGCCTGACGTCTATCCCCGATTCTTTCCCCATCTCTGCTCCCTCCCCTCTCGTTCTCGTCCCTCCTCTTTTTTCCTTTTCTATGCTGGGACTCGCAACTATAAACTCACAACTCTCAAGAGGCTTGCCTGAGTTTGAGATCCATCGTTTGTCAGTGTGACAAAAAATTTTTAGGAACGAGAAGGAAATTGTAGCCGTGATATTCGGGATAAAAAAGCGTGACTGAACTGTAATCCGATTAACGGAGATTTTTATTGCTATGATTTCAGTATTTAATGCTTTCGAGACTCAGGGATTGTAATGTTTAAAACGAAGTCTTCAATGACAATTCGCCAAAATAGATAAAAGAAGTTGTAATGCGAAGAACTATTTGGTGTATCCTATACTTAACGAAGACTATATATATATTTGTTCGGAATATATGCAATCTTATTATATAAAAATTCATTTAATCGTAGTTAATGATGAGATACTAGATAAAGAGTTATTAAAAACTTTTCTTATATAAAGATTATCTATAAATTTAAATATAGACTTAGACTACATTTGAACCCTTCTCTCCTTCAGCTTTTTTACACTGCATAATTTTGTTTTTTCTACTCACTGGTACGTTAACTCAATGTTTTGATGAATTATCTTTTACTTATTGTATTTATTGAACTGTTATTTTTTGATTTTGATATTGTTAAAAAAGGAAGAGGATGTTAGATTTTTTTAGATTTTGTCTAAATGGAAAAATATAAATGACAAAATAATAGACTTATATAGACGTTTGATAAAATATTTTAATTTTTTTGTGTAATAACAATTATTGAATGATTTCATTCTTAAAACAAACATGCTGAAGAACAACTCAATGAACATTGAACTCATAAATCACTTAATTCATATAAGGGAAGATACATTTATAAATTCAACATAAATGTGAAAATCCAAGGAAATTAGTAAACTTTATTCATTTTTTGATATCGTACATTACCGCAAAGATATAAGCAAATAAATAAATTTCGTTAAATTAAACAAAATAATTTTGGAATATTTTTGAATGGTAAATCCTATTAAAAATGGATGTATTAATAATCTACGAAACTCAATGCAAGCTCAAAGTATATGAGATAAATTTTCAATAAATAGATTGTGTTGAATTTGTCAATATTTCGATTGCTCTATTATATACTTTTCTATATCTAATTTTGAAAAATTGATGGTTAATTTGTAATAAACGATCTTGAATTCAAATACATAGATTTGGAACAAAATTGAAGACACTGTCTAATTTGTCAAATTATTTACCTTCATAATAATTTGTTTGAAATTTTTTAAATGAATAATGTTAATTTTCTTTAAGACACTTGCATATAAAAAAAAGAAATCGATAAAATAGATTAAATAGCACTTATAAAGTTATGTGAGGACACGAGGACAAACAAAGATAGACGATGACATAGACAACGTTTTCTGTGTCGAAGCGGAAAGCGACGAAATAGATGCAATAAATTTTATATATTTTCCTATTAATTTCCTAAATTATTCTAATTATATTCTAGAATTTTTTCTCGATCTGGGAAACTGAGGATGTCTGAGAAAGGTCCCATTTATATCTAGTACAATATAGAATAAATAATGTACTGCGAATTTTAGGAAAAAAGATGTTTCCTCGGTCTTCACGAGCTGAAGCATGACTCCAGCAAAAAAAATTTCTTCAAAACGAACAAAAATTCTCGGATCAATGGAAGAAAATGCTTGATCCAAGTAACGATTGTTCAGTGCTTTAATCTGGTTCGTGTAAGCTGGGCCACGAAGAAGGAAAAATTAAAAATAACAACGTAATCAGGGTCCGAGTCAGATACTCTTTTTCACCAATCGATCAGCTCTATTTATATATATATATATATATATATATATATATAGACTCGTTGAATTCTCGTCGAAATCCTGCACCTCGGCTCGGAGACGCGCGAGTCGAGCAACAATGCAGCGGTGACAAAAGAGCGCAGTAGTAGGCCACCTCGCGAGTGGGCCGATGGCGCATCCCCGACGGCCAGGCGACGGGCGGAGAAAAGGAGGTCAGAATGTAGCGCGCTTTACTATATACTTTTAATTTCCTAATAAACGAGTAAATAATTTCGGTCACGTTCGGCGCGGCTCTGGGCCGATACCCGTCAAATGGGATTATATTAAGCCGTATAGGGCGACGACGCAATGAAAGGGGCCCGGAGTCGAGGTGTCTATAATAACCAGCCGCACCATCGTTCGCGGCGGCAGCGGTGTTTTGATAGGGGTATACATAGCGAGTAAAAGGAGCCACGCTGGCTGCGAAGAGAGCAGCGTAGAAGAGCTCTCGGAGAGCTAGGCGAGAGGGGCGGGGGAGGGGGGAAAGGAGTGAGGGTGACAGGTGAATGGGACAGTGCGCCCGAGACGGCGGAGGCGGGGGCTTCTTTATCCTGCGCGGCATTTCCCACGCGTTTCCTCGCACCGGACTCGCATTAGACTCGCTCGAGCCTGTATGCACGAGGGCGTAACCAATTTTTTCCCCAGCTACCTAACTGCGCTTCACAGGCCGGATTCGCAAGGGCGCAGAACGAAACGCAGAGGTTACGATCACGGTGTCAATATTTTTACAACTCTTTTTACTTATCTTTTGACCGAGAGAATCGAGCGGAGTGGGCGAAGCGCGGGTCAAAACAGGAGATAGAACGGTAGTGAAACGAGCTCAAAGAATGATTTTATTGTTCGCTGCACAGCAACACGACGCGCGATTTGTATTTTTTTCAAAATTGTTTTTGCTTGGCAACTGTTAGAAAAACGAAAACTGATGAGACTCATCAGGTGTATTACTCGTGTATGCTTAACCATCGATTTAAGCATCTTTAATCTAATCTGACGGCTCATACCTGTAAAAGCTGTAAATTAAGATTTTTAAAATCAAGACAATTTTGAAGATTTTTATTCGGTAGTAAAGATTAAGTGTTAAAAAAATTAAATATACGTATTTTTTACTAGCTAATATTTACTTTTATAATAACGTCAATACAAACATAATATATTACATAAATAAATAAGATTATAAAACAACATTTGTCCCAATCGATCTCAATATTTATAAGACATGATTATAGAACATCTTCAATCCTAGCTTGATAATTTAGAAAAATAGTCAGTCTCAGAAACAGTTCAAGAAAAGTCGATGTGAGACAAATCCCCATATGAAAAATCGACTTTGGAAAAATAAGGATCGATCTTTTAGATTACAAAAGAATACATGCTAATCCAAACTTTGTTTCGTTGAAAATTATTTATTATAAGCCACGAAGATATTCATTCTTAAAGTGTAAATTTTTATGATGTACAAGATAAAATATTTAAAAATCGTCCAAATTAGTAATTATTAATAATGGTAATTAGTGAATTTCATTCCTTCTAAGTTAATACGTTGTTATAATACATTAGAGAATTAACAATAGCAATATAATTCGTTACATATTTTAAATAAATAAGTAAATCAAGTAAAAGTAAGAGCCTTGAGTACAGTCTAAATACTTTAATAATCAAGATAACTTACTAGTTTTCTAGAAATTTCAAATTCAGTTTATAAAATAATAGATAATTTTAGATGCGCTATATTGTTTTGTAGAATGAAATTAAATAATTTAGATATATTTCTAAGAATATAATATATATTCTCACTTGGGTGATTCCACAGATTCCACAGCCGTTCTACTGACGAGCCTAGCAGGTAACTGAGGGCGAAACGTACAAATAGTATTTACTTCTGCTAATAATTTGAACTTATTCTTCAAAAATTAAAAGTTATATTTTGCATATATCGAGGAAAGAAAATCTCACATCTGACCTAATCATCGGTGAGATAAATTTGTCGATGTTGTACATCGCAGAATCTGTGGAATCACCCAAGTGTGAATATATTGTATTCTTAATATATCTTAATTATTCAGTTTATAAATGCGATGCAAATATATAATGAAAGAACTTATACTCAACTTATATTTTACTTTAAACATAAGTGGGTTCCTTCTGTCAAATTTTTCGAGGACGAATTTCAAACTCTATACAAAATAGACGCGTTGGAGGCTCCCACTTCTGGTACGACAAAAATATCGCACCCTCCGCCAAGAAATGCGATGAGGTCGAGGCATAAGCTAACTTACTTTTCTCTCGAGATGCTCACTACTGTATCATTTATGATTAAACCATACTCGACCCCCCCGCATGAACACTTTACGTTCGTTACATTCTCGGAATGTATAAGGATTTTCTTTATCTATACACACCTATAACCTTGATTTGACTCTTATTTAAGGAGTAACTGCATTTAAATTAAAAAATTTCAAGACAGACACGGTTTCTCTTTCTCTTTATGTTAAAAAAATATTTTTTTTTTTTTTTGAACAAGTTAATAATATTCTCATTCTTCCAATTGAAGTAATTTCAAATTATTTATATACTCTCTACTCTTTAGGATATCAAAGCTACCATGAACAACTATAAAAGAAGTTTTTGACAAAAAATCCACAGTTATGACATGATATAGAAGATATTACTTGTTTTCTGGAATAACGCTTTAGAAACTCGTTAATTTTGTATAAAACTTTAAAATACACGTTTAATGACTGGAAAAAAGATTGGCCATTTTTAAGGCAAAATTACAGCTTAGCTCAAAATATTTCTTATCTTTCTTTACTAATCAATATGATTATGATAATTACATATAATTTTCACATATGTTAAACATAAGCCTCGAGCAAAATACGTTTGCAGACAAAAATATGTATATCTATCCTAATTGTACTCAAGACGTTGCACAAAAAAACACACAAACGGAATAAACAGTTTGGCGAACTCGTGCTACCCCCTCCCTTAAATGCAAAAAAGGAAATCGAAAAATCTCAACAGACGCAATACTGCCAGGTAATTCAGAAAGTGCGCAAGCGGCTCGACTGCATTGCGCGTCTCTAGACGACGCGTCAAATTATTTTCGCGGCCGATATTTCCATCCGTTCCGCCACCTAAGCGTGGCAAGCAAAAATTCCAGCTCCAAGCCAAAATCAACATTAACTGACAGTCACGGAGTGCACGCCCGCGTACTTGTCGCTCTACCCCTTATCGCCCCCCTCTCACTCACTCCCTCTCACTTTCTCTCTCTCTCTCTCTCTCTCTCTCTCTCTCTCTGCCTCTGTCTCTTCCTCTCATCCTCAACTTTTTACTGCTTCTATATTCTGCCATTTGCAGTCTTTCTCAGTCGAGACCGGTTGGAACATTTTCTTCCGCGTAGGGCTCGGCTTTCATCTCTTGATCATTCTTTAATTCTGAGTAACTTATTGCATTAATTTTCCAGAGGTAGAAAAAGTTGATAATCTAATTTGTTTGTTATGTCGGAGCAATATCTATATCACTTTAAATTTAATTATGGAGTAGAGAATAATTGTACACACCTAACGAAAAGTCGCATACTTCAAGCAACTAAGACTATGAGATTCGAGGATATTCTAAATTTTCCATAAGAAGTTCATATATTTCATATTTTTGCGCAGGCCAGCATAAATTGCACAATTGGTTAATTTAAGTATAAGACTAAAAAACTTCGTAAATTTGCGTTGAAAACTATGCGATTCAAATTGTATTCTACTCTCATCGCTAACAATGAATTATGTCGTTGCTTTGCCGCAGAGTTAGCTAAATTTGTTATCTACGGTTACGGGAATTTCATTGTACTAGTTTTCGGTACAAACATTGAGACCACTCGATGCAAATGAATTATGCTAGTCTTAATTCGGGGACGCTGAATGAGTATTATTTATAATGATGAATTGTTAATGTAATATAATATAAATGTTAATTACATTTAATTTAAAAACAAATTGTTTGCGAAATAAACCAACAATGTGTACATGGAACTCTTGATAAGCTAAGTAGTTTACAATATAATAATAATCGAACCATTACATTAATTTTTATTAGAAGAGCTAAATACTCAGGTCATGGTTTATTTAATAATTAAACTGTTTGTTTTTTACATTCTCTTTTTCTCGTGGAATAGGTATATCTTTCAAATATCTCTCTATTCTCCCTAGATGTTCCTCTTGTTATACTATTATAGCCGTAGCCCTTTTGGATGTTTCGCGTTATTCCTATTCGTCTCAATTTCCGTGTTTCGATATTCTTATAGGATCTGTATCGGGATCTATACAAAAAGTATTTATCGAGATATTTGTAAAGATTTTTGCGAGTGTGGAATGTGTCATGTCTATAATTAGCTTAATTCTGACGCATAGAAAATATATTATAATTTACTGATAAAGAATTAAATAGTCAATGCAAAATTCACATATTTATTTTTTTATTTGTCCAAACACAGATAACAATAGATTTGTAACGTACAATATATATATATATATATATATATATATATATATATATATATATATATAGAGTTTCTTTAATGCAAATATTCATAATTGAAATCAAATAAAAAACTAAGAAACGTATTATAGATAAATTCGACTACTCTCATTTTTTTATCTATTAATTACATATGATCCTACCTCAGGTTTCTGCATGTGGAACCGGAAAACCCTATGACAAGAAATCCAGTGGGATAAATATACGGATTTACGTAAACTCACTACAGATGAGTGGTCGGTGCTTTGAAATTATTTAATGCACTTTCCGCTAAAATATTCGAATGGTCATCCATTTAAAACTCTACTGGCCACGACGAATACATCCAAGGTATCGTATCGCAGCATTATCATTATGCTTATATGAGACACATTTGTCATTACTTAAGTTATAATTCTTTTAAAAAAATTTAATAAAATGTACAAATTTCAATAAATAAATAAATAACTATACAAATAAATAAATAAATAAATAAATAAATAAATAAATATACAAATAAATATATATTAAGCATATTAGACATTCTCAGATGAAAGTCTATGCTTCTTAAGCATTAACCACTAAATTTGCTCGGCCCAGAGTTGACGCGAAGGCTTTTCGGTTTCACGATGAATGTACTTCCTTCCAGTTACATATTTTTTTAAAACTCTCCTCGTATAAATTTATAAATAGTTTTTTGGCCTTATATTTCATAAAAGAATATAATTATTATTCTCTTCGTTTAACCGCAACACTAACACTTATTTCCGTGTCATATATAACACTACCATAGTCTTCACATTTGAAACAATTAAAACCAAAAAATGCCCGGTAAATTTAATCACTGGTTAATAAACAGTATATTTTATTGTTTTGGAATCGAGAACCGTAAATTGTCTGTAAAATCCTGAGGGAAAGCCAATATATATCTTGGACAGTTACAAATCGTTTTTGTGTTACGTGTACAATATTCCTCAACCAATCACGAAATATATTTAAAATACTGATCATGGCTTGTGAGTATGAAAAATGAGCAATTAGCAAAGCTGAAGAGGAGTTAGAAGAAATGAGAAAAATCAAGAATAGCTTAGATCTAACGAGCACGATAAGGGCGAGTCTATTATAATATCATGTTCAAAACGAAGTTTTCATAACCATCGCAGTAATCATGCGAGTGCGCGGGCTAAGGGGGCAATACTTTCCACTTTGCTTACATTAATCTACTTTCATCGAATTTCTCGTTTTCTATGCCCAGGAGCAATAACCAAAATATATGTATTCAGATTAGTTTTTCGACATAGGTATTGAACCTGAAAACGATTCCCAATTCTGAAAAATACATATTAATTTCACATACAGCTTGTCCTTCTGCATCCCAATCTGCTGCGTTGATCAATTGCCTATGGAACGACATGAATGTGCATTGGTAAATTGCGCAATGTGCATATATTGTCAATTTCATTAGCAAGTGAATGAAATGTTCCCGGAATCGCATTAAAAGAGTATGACAGTATATCGACTGCTTATTTATTTTGATTTATATGTGCAGAATAAAAAATTTAGCTCGACATCTCGTAACGATTTGCTCAGAATCAAAATTCTGTATAATATTCATAAGAAAGAGAGGGAGAGAGAAAGAGAGAGAGAGAGAGAGAGAGAGAGAGAGAGAGAGAGAGAGAGAGAGAGAGAGAGAGAGAGATATGTATCAACTAAAAGGATCTTATGTATTTAGGTTAATAGAGTTTCAATTTGAAGTATACATGAAACGGAACGTTAGGAAACGATATATTTACTTCTAAATCATCGAAATTTATTTACTGAATGCTAATCCGAAAAACGGAGAATTTCAAAACCCCTTAAGCAGATCAACCTTACTGAAGATGCAAAATAACGTTCGCTTATGATGTTATAAGAGCCGCCAGAAAGTCCACTCGGTGCTATCTTCTTCGTATCCCCCTCTTCAATCTCTCACTCTTCTCCTCTCACCCGTATATTGCACCCCGTTTGAAAGTGAGTCCAGGAAAAGAGAGAAAAGATCCTGGATCAAAACGTTGGCTTATGCGAATGAAAGAATGAACGAATGCATGAATCGTGGACCAACTCGATACTTGAGCGCGGTGTGCTCGTCGAAGACGACGAACTCGAGTCGTCCGAGAGCTCCATTCCAGTTCGCCTCTTCACCACACGTGCGTTCACACAAATGCACGAATCCACAAAACTTACACACACACACACGCGCGCGCGCGCGCGCGCACATACATTCTATACATACTATGTGTCCGCTTTTTTAAAGAAAAGCGAAACAGATATGTAGTTATACAGGCATGTGTGCTTCGTCCCTTTCTCGCTTTTCTATATGTATATAGAATATACACACACACACACACACACACATAAAGCAGTCTTGCTTCGGACCCTCCGCCCTCCTGTCCGATCCTTTGCTCCCTTCTCATTCTCTTTCTAGCACACTTCTCTTAGGCATACTACATGCCGAAGGACTTCTTAGTAGTGTCCGTTCTGACACCGCGTTTCATAATTAAATTATACGTCAGGAAGGTGTGGAGGTTGTGCCACTCGAGAATCAACTCGTGCGCGTTATCGAGCCAAAGCGCTGTACATCGTGTGCGTTCCATTTCATTGAAATGAAAGTTCTAGGTAAATACATTAAGATCCACCTGTACAGAGTATCTAATGCCCAGAAAAGAAAAATATTTTCTAGGAAAGAACAAAATATCGAGGACGATTACTTTATATTACATGTTTTCATTCTGCAATAATAAATATGTACAAAAACAATTGTCCACTGTCTGATACATGAAAATATTTCCAAATGATTTGAGGTCTCATTTAAAATATTCTGCTAAAGATTTTAATCGTTAGTTCTTCACTTCTTTACGGTCTCAGGCGCACAAATGAAATGCTCTCGGAACTACGCGTGTTGAAATCATCTTCGATTCGTAAGAATTACAATTTCCGAGAATAATCTTTTATTAATCGAATTTAGAAATGCCATTTAATCGTCGAAAGAATGCAAATAGCGAATTCCTCAAGTTTTTACGAGCGAGACAAAGGAAAATGAGAAGAAACATTTTATTATTAACAATATCATCGAATGACGTTCAGTGTCCCTAATAATATTCACAATAAACTCAACAATGCCACAAATAATCCATCATCTTCCTCCTCTCCTTATGCCCAACCCACTCTCTTGATCACGTCTCTTACTGTTTTCTCTCTCGTTTTTTAATTTTGTCCCCACTCCCTTACTCTCTCTCTCTCTCTCTCTCTCTCTCTCGTCGAACTCGCGGATCCGTGCTTATGACGAGTCCTATGTATAGTCCTATGTATTGCTGTGTCATTCCCTCGCGAGCTGCGCGTGGTAGTTGGTGTAACCCCGATGGCCTCTCCCTCATCCGTAGCCACTCTATGGGCCACGGTCTCGATTTATTTTCATTTTTCCGAGGAAGCTCGCGTGACTCGGTGCAAACGAAGTGGCCAACGTCATTCCACGCGTCCGTTGACGGGATCGTTTTGAAAGGGATACGGCTTCTTCTGCGGGGGCTCCTCTTGCACGAGGCGAACAGGTTTAAAGACAGGTTGGGATAAGACGCGCAGGAAAGAATATTCTTGATATGTTCACTTCTCTATGCTTATATACGCATACACATATAACTATACATACGACTCAGCCGAGAAGCGAAAAAGGAGTTTCTCTTTTGAAGGGGTGTGACATCAAGCGCGGGGGGCTGCCGTGAAAATATTGTTATACTTTGAATGGCTGCTGCCGTCGAAGTCGAACCGCAGGGCCGGTACACATTCTCCCGCGTTCTCCAATTCTGACTTTCTTTAATGTAAATGGCTTGCGCAAGGTGAGATTGATATTTTTCTTCTTTATTAATCAGCAGTTTCTTCGGGTCCTCCATGAGATTTTCGCCTCTCCCCTCCTCCCAAAATCCGAATCCCTCTCCAACTTATAAATCATACGAGTCCTATACGGTCCGCGCCATAACTTCAATTGACATCTTTGTTGACAGAACGACGTGGCTATATCGTAAGCTATTTCGATATATTGTGGTGAGAAGAAAGTGATTCAATTTCAATAATGAATCGTATTAAAGACAGGATAGTAAAGATATAAGGTATGTTAATAGGGAAAGGGAGATACATCATATTTATTTTTTTTAAAGTAAGGAATTATCGAAAATAATCGAATGGAATGTCATACATATACTAATATATATTATTTGAAGCATGGAATTAAGTTCTATATTATACAGGTATCTTCGATATAACTAAGCATACTAACAAATTGGTAAGAATCAGGAGAAGTGGTGTGTTAATATCCATATATATTTTGAACAGTTGCAAATAGTTTTTGCACTACTCGTGCTAATGTTGCTCAGCTGATAAGAAAACTATGATTCAGTTGTCGATCGAGAGTAGAAGCATGGATATGGTGGGCGGAGCATTGCAAAGCTTCCAGCGGGAGATAGAAATTTGTCGGATGGACATAATTTGCTTCTCATGTATATTTATGTATAGTAGAAAGAAAAACAAATACACTGGGTACGTTTCTGTATAGCTTTCAAGCGTATCGGCTATATATACGGCTGTAATTCATCGATTGCCGAATCGAAGCATAGGGAAAAATTAGATCGCATCCTCACGCGCGAAGAAAGTGCACAGGAGACGCAATAAGCAAGAGCTGGGACTTGTAGCGCACGCGGTGGTGTGTGACGCGAACGAGATTAAAAAGTAATAACGCACGCACGCAACGCTCAAAGCATGGTAGCGGCAATGAGGCTTGAAAGTGCAGCAGTAAGAGGGCGCGGCAGGGGGGATCTTCAGTTCGGTGACAAGAAGAGGGGTCGACGAAGAGCCGGAAAAAGGAAGAGGAGGAGCGACGCAAATGCCTGCGCAGTCGTGAAGACGAGAAGTCAAAAGAAACCGTGAAAGCGTTACACGAGAGGAGCTCGTGCGTGGCTCGTTTGTCTTGTGGGCCGTTTAAACTTCCCCTCCCTCTACCCTTCCCTCCATGCCCTCTATTTCTCGTTTTCTTCCTTCTGCATCTCACACTTTCTGATGGCTCGATTTCGTCTGCTGTAGCAGCTTTGCGCGACAACTATGACAAATAAAACTTTAAGAAATTAGCAAATCTGACGCTTCTGTAGCATTTATGGTATATATTTCGAAAATATTTGAATTAGAGTTTGGACGAAAAACATTGATTTAAAAATTATTTGTTGATTAGCGTATTAGAAATAATATATCGATGCTTTAAACTTAGAATATGATGATTTATGTTATGATGAAAAATAGCATCTTAGTTCTTGCATTTTCAATTCCATCATGAACAGATATCAAATTTTTCTACATCCAAATTCTTCCAACCTTGATAGCGGTTTTGCACACCGGGTCCGAATCCCAATAGAGTAGAAATACAACTTTTCAATAAAAGTAATAATTTTTATGTTATATTAATAAAAGATAGCTGGAATCGAATCGATACTGCTTCTATAGTTGTATAAAATATTTTGTTTGTAATTTATTTAAGTTCGACGATGTAATATATTTCAAAGGGAGCAAAAGTTGTATACCATTTCTGATAATATATTTATTAGCTTGAAAGCGGGCAGAGAGAATGGTAAAGCAGAATTAGAAACCTTTGAAAAAAATTCTCGATACTTGTAATATTGTAATAGTTAAATAAACTTAATAACTCGATAATCTCAAATACTGTAAGCTCTTAATGTTGAAAGGTCAAGAATAACATTTTCTAGAATTACGTATCTGAAATAGAAATCAATGCGAGTCACAGACAGAACTGAAAGACTGGATAGAACATGCGATTGACTACTTGCCATTTCGCAAGGGAATTTTAATCATCCCTTAAAATTTAGAATTAAACGCCCTTTCAGTTCGATAATATCGTTATGTTTCAAAGTAAATTAAAATATGTTAACCTTTTATCAGATTGTTTGAAATATGCTAGTTTCCGTCAGAAACGACAAAATCTTAAAATATTAAATAATTATTATCTTATTTAAAAAAATGGGAAGATAATTAAAAATAAAAATAATTCAATATATAAGATATTAATAAAAATAATTTCCAAATATTAATTTAATTCAGTTCAATTCACTAAACGCGTGTATTCCAAATTAAACGGAGTTACAACTGTTTTATACAGAATATCAAGTATGATAACAATTTACTCATCTAAATATTTCTTCTCATATATGCAACTTTTGCACAATTTCATATAACCATTTTATATAGAGTTCAAAATTCGTGTAGTTTTAGATACTCTTTAGTCGACTATTTTTCATTCAAGCCATTGAAAATGAGACATCCATAATAAACATGTCATTAAAACAACGATTTGGAAACTATTAAAGTTTAGAGACATTCAAAGAGCGTAAATCATATAGAAATACGATTCAGGCCGATCATCAGCTTTATAGTTATAACAGTCGGCAGTAGGTCGACAACATCGAAGCTCCGCCTGCTTCATCAATGCGCCTGAAATTGACATTTCACCCTAAAACCTCGTATAAAAACCTGTCGGCGGGCCATAACCCAAGAGACGAGCCTCCGCCTGCGGAGATCAAGAAACGTGCCGGGGACCGAGAGGCATCGCTCTGCCTTGTCTCCGCTGTTTCTCTGTCTGTCTGTCTCTCTTTCTTTCTTTCTTTCTTTCTCTCTCTCTCTCTCTCTCTGTCTGTCTCTCACTACTTCTCATATTTTATTTTTTACTCCAAAGACACGTACGGCGTCTCCCCGTTTTTCGCGTTTTGGTCGATCGGACAACCGGACCGCGTATGCGTATTATATGATCAGTCGCGAGAAGAGCACGCGCACGGAATTGATCGATTGGAAATATTCGTGATCGTTTGCGCGATCATTTCATCGCTCGGGTAAACCTATTATGATTCTAGCGCATGCAGACACATAAATTATCACTGAAGCTTTGGGCGCTTTAGACAACGTCGTGGAAAAAGTCAAGGAAGAAGTCAATTCGAAGAATATATTGCTTTTAATCTACCAAACGCATTTATAGGTTTACACGAAAAATTTTTTGAAAGCCTCTTCACTTTGATGAAAGTCTGTTTTTCATTTTCATGTTTCCATAGTACAGTTCGAAGAAATATTGTAATGGGAAATAGTTTGTTAAAAAGTTACCTCGGTGAATAGAGAATATAAACGTTGTTACATGACTCTTGCTTTAATAATAATTTATGCAAAGAGGTGGTCACTAATATTTGTCGGAATTAAAAAACTGAAATAGAAATTCCGCATGTTCGCGATACTAATATATTATGTGTTCTCAGATTTACTGGAATCCTTATTAAGTTTCTTTCTATTTAGTTTAGCATTCTAGGGACGGCAAGGGAATTAAATCAGAAATCGAAGTTAATCTAACAATGTAGAATCGGTTGAAATTCTGTTGGCCAATGACAGTGCGAACGTGAAACTTATTATAGCTAAAGAGGCTGTTTGTAGTATTCCTTTTTACTTCGAGGAGATTCTTTTGAAGATTGATGATGTGCTTTAACAAATGGCCTGATGGAGAAGACATTTTGGAAGCATTAAAAAGAAGGATTTACTGCATTCTGATCTATTGTATGCTTGATTATAATTATTTTTCGTAATAGACGAATATGTTATCATGTTTTGACAATAAAAAAATAATTTTTCTTTTTAAAAGTCAATAAAAGTCAATAATGTTTTCTAGCTCAATAATATTAAAAACATTTATTTGTTCACATTGAAATCAGATTTTAGGCAGGTCTTGTGTTGCCTTATTATTTAAATTCTTCGATTTATTTGTAAATATGTGAAAGCCTTACGAGCAGAATTTTAATTCTCTTAATATAGTTAATATTCACTCAAAAGTAAAAAGTAATTTATACTCAGTTGGCGATGAATCCTGCACTCGATCCTACTCTTTCTCCATTTTCGATTAAATTCTTATAAATTCCGGATAATATTTATATGAAAATTTGGTGTTTGTAATTATCTGACTATGTAGTTTCAAGAGAATATGTGTGATATTGTAATTTTTATTAGAAATGCATTTCAAAACTCAAATGATAAGTCAATAAATTGTTGAATCGATAGTTGAAATAAGGTTAACAATTGTGTATATCAGATTATTAATTAATTAGGTTATTAATTTATCCAGCATATTAAGGTTGCTAAATATTCTTTTATTGATAAATAAAGTGGATGAATCAATTAAATTAAGTCAATGTAATATAAACATTTACTCTTGAAATTATGAGCTGAAAGTTATCATAAAACAATTGCAAAGAAAAATAATATATAAAATTTCATCTCAAATATTTAGAGTAAATACTCAACAACAAACGAGTACGACAACGTAGCAAGATTAACAAACGATAAGGGGTTGAAAGCTACTCTTATAAACAATGTAAAACAGAATATACCGATCTCGAGAGCTCTAGATTTATGATTTGTTTACTGACTCGTGAAAGTACGTCAAAGGGAGTTCCGTTCATACTGGTCGGCAGCCCGAGGCAACCGATTGATGCGAGAGCGCGATCGGCGCCCGCAAGCGCCAAAATGCGAAAAATACATAGAGCGCGAGATCCGGATGTCCGTAAGATAATGTACGCGCGCAAAGATGCCCATAAAGTGCGGCTCGCGCGTTAGGTCAACACGCGAACAGTGCCAGCATCAACAAGATACGGTTACCCGCGCACGCGCGCGAGAGGCCCGCGCGTACAATAGTTAAAAGATGCTTCAAAGCCCATCAGCTGGTGCGATTTAAATTAGTCCCTTTTTCACTCTCAAGAACGGCAGCCGGTTCGTTATTGGCTCGTGCTTCGGGGCGACTGCGCGACGGTCGGTGCAGCGCGGCGTGGCAGTTGCCTCGGCGCCAAGGAGAGCTTGTGATTTTGTTAACTGGGTTAAACGAGTCCGCGTCCATGCCCACTTGTGCAAGATAAATTTTGCTATAGAGTTTAGCTTCGGGTTTACAGGGCGTCAGAAAAATAATTTGATGTATTCATATGTATTTGGACAGAGCAAACGAATGTATTATTAATTAAAAGTAATCAGCATTTTACGATGTTGCGTATAATTTAGCGTTAGTTTGGGTTAAAATTTATCAGCCGATTACCACTTCCGCCTGTTTTTTCAAATCGAAGATGTCTCGAACGATAATCGGATTCAATTTGCCGTAAAGCTTACCTTTAATTAAAATTAATTGACTTTAGTTAAAGTTTACCATTAATGGTCTGTATACTTATTACCGGACCACTCATTAGTACACTTTTCTTCAAATTCAAAAAAAAAAATCGAAACATCTTTTTTGTATGTGAATCAATTTATAGACTTTATAATCTGTACATATATAGCTGTCACATCGAGAAAAATTTACTAGTAAAATTTACATTATAGCCTAGTACGACTTAGTAATTCGATCACACCGTGCAAAGAAATAACCATAATTCCTTACACTTTGTACAATATCGATGGTATTTTTCAAATGGTCGCTTCTAGAAATCTCAAAACTGTCGTAATTTTTTTAGATGTAATAAATTGTGATAAACTTAGTCGATATTATTATAATTATTATTAGCAAATTCTTCTCCGTTCATTTATCGATAAGTGTTTTAAATCTTCCACGTGTTTATTTAGTGTAAGCGTATACATTCTAAACTGTGAATTTATTTTGATTTTTTCCGAGTTGGAATTTTGAAAATAAGCGAAGAATTGCAAGGCATTTTTCTCTCAATTTTTCAAACTCGTGTTTATTATATTACCCGTGTAGAAATTCATTCTCGAATCTAACTAGTAATCTATCTAGTATCGGGTTAATTTTTTTTATTAAATGTTCGGATCCAGAAGGGAAATCTAGTCTGATCTTAGTTCTGATTTGTCCCACTTCTAAAAGCATTTTATATAGGGAATGAGCTTAGATTTTGGTAGGTCTACTATTATTCACTATGCTAAAACGCAATTGCGATTACCATACTATACTTTGCATACGACCATACAGCACTTAAGATCATAAAATAATTTTATAAACACAAGATAAATCATACATAGTAAATCAATTTTTTCAATTCTTTCCCATGTTGGAAAGATCTGCGGGTGTTTATATATAAATAAATAAATAAACAAATAAATAAATAAATATATATATATATATACTTACGCGATCGCATACACACTCACACACTTATAAAAACACATTCGTTTATAATATATATATATATATAATTTTTTAATAATATATAATTCGTTTATAATATATATATATATATATATATATATATATATATATATATATATATATATATATATAATATATAATTTTCGTACTCATAAGGTCTTGACTAAAGAAGACATCGTTCTTTCCAATATTATAAAAAGTTGAGGAAATCTAATCTGAATCAAAATAGAAAGCCTAACCATTAAAACCTAACCTAATCCTTAATTCACCTACTTGGCATATTCCGCCTAGAAAAACGTCATTCTTTCCAAAATAGGGAGAAGTTAAGGGAATCTGACTAGATTCAAGATAGAAAGCCTGATAATTTCCTTAAGTTTTCTGCTTGTAAAATATTGACTACAGAAAACACGTATTTCTTTCTAACGTTAGTAACAGATCAGGAAATCTGAATAAAATCGAGAAAGTAATAATTAATTTAATACGCTCATTAGATTATCGAATGGAAATCTAACTCGGATCTGTCGAGATTTACCTACATGAGGAAATCATCAGTAATACTGACTAGGATCTAGCCCGAACTAGGGGCTTGCCGAGTATATTTCTGCACGGTTATTTTTTAATTAAAAGAACGTAATATATATTTATATTAACATTTGGCATGAAAACAAATTGCACGAACAATACGAGGTACATAAGAACTTGTGTGAAATGAAAAGCAAAACATTTCTTACACTCATTTCTGATTATCAATTTTCTCGTTTTTTCTTTAAAATGTTCAACTCTCATTTATTAAACTTTTCCTTAAAACATATTTAAATACATCTGCACATAAGATACGTATAATATATTAGGTCGCTCTGCATAAAATTGCCGCAGCATTAAAGCTCATCTCGTTGTCCTTCGAGCATTCGCACAGTCCGGTACGCTTCTTTCGGGGAATAGAGACGCCGCGGCCGCGCATGTTCACATCAGCGGATTTCGCAAGCAGGTCGGCCGAAGGCCCTATTATCGCCGCGCACCGCTGCCTGCACCCTCGCCCGCGCATCCTCAGAACGACAAGCCGCCGGAGAATTCATCACCCGCGTTCCTCTCCGCTGTTTATATATATATATATATATATATATATATATATATATATATATATATATATATGCACACATGCGCACGGGCGCACACTAACATTTATGTATTATGCGCAACTCGCGCACAAGCACTTAGAATATAATTCGTCAATCGTCAAGTCGTTAGCGAGGGCGCGCGCGTGCCGCTTCCTCCGCCTTGGCTGCTCGAAATAATATCGCGCGAATAATTCTCTCGCCGCAGCCTCCTTGCGTGCAGCCGCGACATGCGCCGCACGCGCAAGCAGCGGAGAACGAGTCCCGAGGCGAGAGAGGCTCCGCAGCAATTTGACGAAGCGCCTTTCGTACGGATTAATATCTATATACTTTAATATTTCGTATTAGAGAAGGCGAGAGCGAGAGACAAATACGCAACCGTAAATTTGCAAGTGACTTGGTTTTCTAGATTAATTTTTCAGAATTTATATGGATTCGTTACTAGTTTTTTTTAGTTCAGGTAGATATTATAAAACAAAAATTGTTAGTATTGGGGTCTCATTTCGATGTTTGTCTAAATGGTATTAAATTTATTCAGCCTTCTCGATACTGGGATGTCGTACATAGATTTCTCTTGAATGCACTGAGACACTGAAATTCAGAATTACTCGTGTAGAAATTCCTTCTCGAATCTAACTATTAATCTATCTAGTATCGGGTTAACTTTCCTTATTCAATGTTCAGATCCAGAAGGGAAATCTAGTCTGATCCTAGTTCCGATTTGTCTCACTTTTAATTAGCATTTTATATAGGGTTGGTCTACCAAGTTAGAAACTAGACAGAATCTAGTCAGAAAATCTAGAAATTAAGACGATTTATAAATTATTCTATTTTTGTTTCCTCGATCAAGGTAATCATTTTTTGACTCTTTAATATTTATTTATTTAAAATAAAAAATATATTTACGTATTTAGGTAACACACACCATTTATTTACAATTTATTTTCTATATGCATTATTACGTATTACGATTTACAGTTAACAATTAATAATTATTAATATATTTTTTATAGATTAAATTTTGTAAATTTTAATATTAAACACCTCCGGTGAACATATACATTATTTTATTTCAATGAAAAAAATCCCGACCTCCGCTGAGTATCGACCCACGACCCCATCGTCCGCTTAAAATATATGCTATTCGTATACCAACATTTTGCTTGAATTTCAGTTGGTGTTACTACTAAAATATTCACGGTATTTTATTGTATTGGCGTATATGGGCAGTTGAATATGATATCGCTTTGCCTAAGGATGATTTCTATTGAAAGCTTTATGTTCGAATGATAGAATCAGATATCCAGGTGTCTCTGGGCGATTTCTACGGGGAATATTGTATTTAGTTGATAGAAAACGACGTCCAGGTATGAGGAAATTGACTTCTATGGGAAGATTCGTGTTGAGATGGTAGAATATGATATCCAGGTCTTTCCGAACAACTTCTACGGGGAGTATTGTGTTTAGTCGTTAGGAAGCGATGTCTAGTTTTCTCGGGACGACATTTACTAGGATTATCGTGTTTACTTGGTAGGAAACGATGTTCAGATATGTCGGGACAACTTCTACGGGAAATTTCGTGTTCGAACGATAGAAGATGATATCCAGGTATGTCGGGACGACTTCTATGAAGAGATTCGTATTCCATCATTCGAACACCGGTACTCCCAGTAAGAGTTGTCCCGGGATATCTGGACAACGTATTCTACCTCCCCAATACGAAACTCTATAGCAGTCGTCCCGAGACATGTCTTATCGTCCAAACATAATACTCTCCGTTAACATCGTCTCGAGACATTTGGACATCTTTTTCTACCACTTGAACTTGAAAGTACAATTTTTTCCCATAGAAGCCGTATTGAATATGCATATATATATATATATATATATATATATATATATATATATATATATATATATATATATATAGTATAAAATGGTCGACAAAATATCAGCTTTTTAAAGTGGGCGATGTTTTGAAGCAGATATACAATTAATATAAGACGATTATTAGATGATCGTAGGAAGATCTAACTCGGATCTGTCGAGATTTACCTGCATAGGATCTAGCCCGAACTAGGAATATGCCGAGTATATTTCTGCACGGCTATCCATAATATTATCTTCCTATAAATTTTAGCATGTACTAAAATAAATCATTATACGCTTCAAATTTTGAAAACTTTTATACAGTTTTAAGCAGAAAATTAATTGAACTTAAAAAGCAAATTAAAAAATTTAATTGAATTAATAATTTATAATATTATTCCTACTCTGTACACTTCCAATATTGCAAATTAAAATATTTTGATTTTATCGGGGCTAATAATATTATTATCAATTATTATTATTATAATTTGAAAACTAAATAAAATGCCTCCTCTATTTATGAGATAAAATTTAATATTTTTGTTATCGAAGCAAAATTTTAAAATATTTCAAACGCGTCGACTTGAGCCGTCTGCTGGATTCACCAGAAAAATGAACGGTCATCTAGTGCTAGCATGTATATCAACATTGATAAGTTAAAGTCAGTATAGTATGAATTTATAGATTTTACTTAGGATAAAGTAATGCAAAAATCAAAATTATTTTAATTAGTACAAACCAATAGTTATTTTGTTAATAGCGAAAATACTATTTGCATTTATTAATTCAATATTCGATTATTTCGACTTCAAAATGGGTTTCTGTCTAAATGAAAATCCGTGTAATAGACAAAAGTAAAACAAAATTTGTCTCAATACATTAAGATATAGCGTTCTGAAAAATTAACACCTCAATAACAAAATATATGAATCTTATGATAATCGGTAAGACAAATATCCTTAATGGTAAAGTTATTATAGGATCTCTCATGAGAATAATGAATTTGATGCTTATTATTATAGAATGTTATTTTGATTCAATAAATATATCTTGATTCACAATTAAGAAATTTAGTCGGTTCTTATATCTCAGGGACGATTATGGATATACAACACATAAGAGAAATACATGGCAAGGATTTATTTTTCGCAGTTTATATGATGAATTGTTATTTTCATGCTTACGTATAAACCAAATGAACAAATTAGCTGCAGCAAAGTCGTAGTACGTCGAGGTCTACGTCGAAATCTAAGGTAGCTTCGAAACTTAAGGTAGGTCGATATCCGCGAGACCCTCGCGATCTTAGGCTTCTGGCTATAATTCGTAGATATGTCTTCCTAGATCACCGAGATCCCCTCGGGTTTATATTCACTCGCAATACTTTCTAACAAATCGGGAGCTTCTAATTACTTTAAGCATCCCAACTGCGTTCTGTCGAATAAACGCTGTTACAATACTAATGTGTCTCTCCTATCCGTCATGGTAGGGATATCCTAACGATGCATCACAATATCACTCCAAATTCACGCAATATATAAATAAAATATATATATATATATATTTATTTATTTATTTATTTATAAATACTGATCTGTCACAATCATTATTAAAAACTATACATAGTATTTTCATAAATTGTTTTTAACAATTTAATGTTGATATTGTATTATAGAAACACGTTAAAAACCTAAAATTTCTGCACTAAATTAAATTTAATGCAAAATATATTGAAAATTTTTTCATACACATGCACGTGAATTTTCAGTTTCAATGAATCCACGTTTTCTTTAAGTTTGCGAATGTAGCTTCGAGTACATGTAAATTTTATGTAAACAGTGGATATTTCATTTCATCGATTCATAAACATTTTAATTGTGACACATGCGTGATACCATAGATATTTATTGTATACTGTTGGGAGTCTACTATTGTAACTTTTAGAGGTCATAAATTATGTATTTGAGATTATTTAACTCTTTTAAATGCTTCGATATTACTTACAAACTATAACTTATATATTTTTATCGCATTAGTGTATTACACATACGTCCGTCGTCTTTGTATGTTTCTAAAACAACTTATATATGAGCATGCATAAAATCTATTACGAATAATAGTATTTGCATGGGATAAAGTATGAATAGTCTGGTGTCGATTGGTTTTTGTGATATTTAATCGTGTATTCAATAATTTTGCTGTAATTAATGATAAGGCGTAAAACCGATAAAAATATTTATTAATTTAAGCTACTTAGCAAGCCTTTTATAAATTACTAAAATCAAAACAACTATTATATGTGCCAAGCATTGATAGTTATAATGACGCATTGCCAGAAAAATCACATAATTTATCAAAATGCAGATTATACTTGTAGATACAACGGTTACTATTCCCATAATACCGATGTACGATTAATTTGTATACAATTATATTTTTAGGACTTAAAAGGCATCTTATTATACACAGTATCAAGAACTTTTAAGATATGTATCGTTTTAATTGTATAAAAATTTATTTCATTCAATTGCCTTCGAAATTAAAATAATTTTATCGGTTGCTCATTCGTGTTTATTAATTAATCTCTAAAATATTTTTAATCAAAAACAACATAAATCTGAGTGGCGATGCCATTTGTGCTTCCGATAATCTGATTATATTATTATTATCGGTATGAAAATATGCTGTAAATTATAAAATAACGAGAAATATTATTTACTTAGATGATTAATTACACTAATGGATCGAAATTAGAAACATTTACGTTTCAGTAATCATATATTAATCATAAAATTACTTTAATGGTCATGTTATCATTAAGGTTGGTACTTATCGTCATCACAGATGTATTATATATATAGTAATCATAAATGAAGTCGCATCGTTGTCACTTGTCTCACAATTCATCATGACCTTTGAAGTTGATAAGAAACATAAATAAATTATTTCTTACTAAAAACCAAGTGTATATAAATAATAATATCATAATCAATACGATCTATTATTTTTTTAATGATTACAATCGTTAATTACTTGATAATTATATATGTCTAATTGAAGTTCGACTGTTTTATCTTTATATTTATAAAAAGTCTGTCCGAGTAGATTCTAATTCAAAATCCCTATCCGAGTACTACGCCAATGAAATTGTTTTTACGTGAATAATAAATGTTTTCTTTAGGTTTTAATCTGATTCTTCTTTTTTTAAACAGTGCATAAAAAATCTAAACAGTATTTAAAAAATAGTAAAATTATAACAAACAAAATATTTTTATCAAAAGTGAAGTTTAATAACATTATATTTCTAAAAGCGTCCAAGTACTAGCTACTTTACCTTACGAAGGTGATCACTGACATAATGCATGGAATCTTCGTTCTAATAGAGGTTGGATTCTTACATTTAATTTCAATATTGATTAAATACTCAAACAAACTATTTAAAAAATAAACAAAAATATGTAAAAACAAAAATAAGTTACTGAGAAATAATTTTAAACTAATTTTAGTTGCCTAAGTTTAGTTCCCGAGAATCAGAAAGACTTGGAATAATCAATAAACCTGATTTCTTTACTTTATATTGCATTCTTTCATTTGGTACTCTTATTTTCAAACAAGTTCTTCAATACCTCTAACCTTATATAATAATTCTATTACATCTCTTACAATTTAAGACACTTAACGGTAAAGTTCTATCACGAGCAGCTTCGTCTCGAAGCGGAGCAAAAATATTTTCGTCTCTATCATTCTTCGTGCTCGGCGATGCATGCCCGAGTTCGAAAAAAAGACGATTACCCGCGTCCGCAAATCCCGCATGGAACACACGGCCAAGCTCGCGATCCACCGTTCTCTAGGTGATCCCTTCGTTTTCAATCTCACCTCCGCCCCTGCAGCCCAACTCCAGCGATCCGTCCCAATTTCGATATAGACCCTTAGGGCGCGTAATGCGACCGCGCCGCGGATCGCCTCCGTCTACATATATACGCATATAATATTCGCATGCCCGCGCGCCCGCGGGCGCTGCCGGGAAACAATGTCCCGGCCATTGTATTTTCGCATCCCAGCGGAGCTAATACGGCTCGGCAGCGGGAAGAGCTACTACTGTCCCCCTCTCCCCACCCGCTCATCCGCAAACGTTCCTCTCGTTTTATTGGAATATAATGGCCCGAGCGACGCGCCAGCCCGACGCGCGCGCGGGCGGCGCTGCCCCGAGCATCGCCCAGTGATCGTTCGGGCGCGAGCGTTAATGCCCCGTGTAGTAGGCACATACAGACACACACAATTACAGCTAGTTCATAGTGTGTATATATATGTATATATATATATATATATATATATATATATATATATATATATATATCGTGGAAGCTCCCTTGGGTAGCGATACCTTTTTCCTTTACGGAATCGTTCGCCCGTGCTATATATACCTACACATACACATACAAATATAGACACCTGCAATGCATTATGCGAACGCGGTTGATGCTCTCTTTTCGGTGGAAGGCGAGCCTGAGCTTGATTAAGCTGGATTTCATTTTTGGAACGCTTAACAGCGTTGAATGCAAGGTGCATTTGAACCATTTGGGATTCTTCGCGGTATCTTTTTAATGTCGTTGTTGTAAGTCGTCCGTCTACGAGATGTCTATTTTAAGTGCGTGTTAAATTGACAATACTTCTAACAATACGGGTTACACGTTCTCAATGTTGCTTTTCAATATTGTAAGACGTATATTTAGCCTTTTACCATTGGAATGCAATGAAATGAAGGTGCCACTATAATATTATTATATAGTATGCAGTAGTGCAAGTCCATATAGTTCTATCAGTTATAAAGGCTTCAATAAATAATGACACGTAAATGTATTATGTAATAGCTATAAATTAGATAAATGTATATGACATTTGTTTACCTATTTGTTATTCGGAACTTATAATTTTTATTTATAGTTATAGAAACGATGTCAAAGATAAATTGTGTCTGGAGGGAAGTAGATCAGTATGATGAATAATAATTTATAAAAAAAAGATGCCTTCAGGAAATAATTATTTGTATGAACTCAAATAATATTATTTTTAAAATAAGTGAGCATCAAAAATTACATTTTCATGTTTATTAAGACGGCTGACTGCAATAACTTTCTTTACAATTCTATATCTGAACATTCTATATCTATACGCTTTGCGAATTCAAAAAAACTTAGGAAATTAGAAATTCCATTTTTGTACGACTAGAGAATGAAAATAGTATAAGAGAATCCTCTTGTTTTTCTCGCCTTCGTTTGAATCAGACTGTAAATTCGTTCATGCGTCAATGACCTATTTTGCAAATTTTTATTAATATTTGTATTATTACGTGCAGAATATTTTTCAATCGTGTTAAATTAATGGCAGATTTTGTATAAAAAATTTTTGCTTTGGTGATATATCAATCAGTGATCTATCCAACCAAAAAGAATTATATATTTTCTATAAAATTATTATAGGATAGTCGAACTTCTAATTGATCGTATTGTCCAATAGACTTTCACGAGACTGAGAATTGTGCATCGAAACACTCGCCTACAAAATCCGCCTCCCCCCAAAGAAATCAGAAATCAGAGCCCAGCAGCATCTCGAATTCACGCATCAGCTACGAGAGTAACGTGAAAATTCGCCGAAAAGATCGATCCTACCGGGAGGGAGGGGGCGAGGGTAAATAATCCGCGTGTTCCCTTCTTCGTGTATCAAAGTATACCATAATAGCTTTGAACGTGAGTAGCGCTTACGAAGGGTAGCGTAGAAAATCAGACTTACTTCCCATCCCGCGGTCGTTTCAATTTTCCCAGGGCAAATCGAGCGTATATAGCCTGTAGCCGTGTATGCACTTTACCTTTGCGAGGCCGCGGCAGGTCCGTATCTTTCCTTTTCAATGATAAGTACTCTTATACGGCTTCGATTTTTGCCTGCCACGATGAAATAATTGTGAGCTCGACCTTTCCTCTCGCTTTTAGCTCAATGTTCTGATTTTCCACAAGGATTGAGAAATCTCAGAAAGAAAATACAATTCCACGCTAGGGTTCGATCAAAATGGTAACGATTCGCCATATATGATTTAAGTAAATTACTTCAATTAATTTATTTTTGGAGATTAAGGTACCTGATCAAGAATTACATTTTAATAACGTTTCTGAAAAATTAAATTCGTCATTATTTAATTAAATTTAAAATTATTAATTATTTTAATTATTTTTAAAATTAGTCCGATTATGTTCACAAAAAGTTCCCCTTTTATTAGAACACTTATATTTTTTTAGATTTTGTAATTCTGTACGAGGTATTATTACGGTAAAAATTATATAAACTGATTTATGACTTAGAATTACTCATACGAAGTATTCATTGTTAACATGTTTTAGGTTAATGTTAAATTAATTGTAATCAGAAGGAAAAACAGAATTTTTGTTGAAAATTTTTAGTAAAACAATGAGTTTTTTTTAGAAGCAATCAAACACCATATTTTTCAAGAATCACTTATAATAGTTTTTTATATGAAACTAGAATTGCAAAGTAAATGTTTCGTTAATTTCTAAAATAAAATGATAAATTGATAACGTTAGTATTAATTGATAATTAGTTAATATTAATTGATAAGTTTCGCTTTAAACAACCTGCTGAGTTCGTCCATAAGATAATGGATGGTCTAATTCTTAGACGTACAGGAAAAAAATTTAACACTTTATCATATTTCATCATTCCTTATGACCAATGAATTGTAAAATATCAACTAAAACCTCGACTTGAGCAATTAAAAATTATTGAATTCAGGCATATTGGAGTACTTGGCACGATACGTGCAACCTGGTTGGTTACCGTAGGCGACGAAAATGGGAGTGAGGACGAGTTCCCGCGCATCTGTTTAACCTCTTGTCATTGAACGGGAAACAATTCCGGGAAGCGAATGTCCCACTCCCTCCTCGCCCACGAGATCGAGCTTGCGCGTCTATAACGACTATCTGCGAGTATATAACGGGGTTATAGAGGATGGGTCGCGTGCAGGGTGAAACTCTGGTTGAACACCCTAAAATTAGCCCGCGGCTCGCTCGCGCACGTGTGCGCATCATCAGTGCCAAACGGTCGCGCAACGGGCCCGACGAGAGTGGGTGAAAAAAATGCTTACATTATCATCGGTAATTTCGTAAACAAGCGGCATACGTCCGCGCTAATGGCTCGAGCCCTCTCCGCGGCTCGTCGTCCTCGCTCGTGCGGATCCTGATGCTATAGTGCGCGCGCACCCGCGAAGCTCCGCGTCATAGCTTTTTACACTTGGCGGCGGTCGGCTTTTTTTTATCTTTTTTTTTACACATATTAGGATGTAAACGTTGCGGGTGGCCCCCAACGTATCTCTCCTCGAATTTCTCATCGCAACAGTCTCTCTATAATACTCGTCTGCTTATCTCGGATTGTTTCTTTTGTTTTTTCTCGGCCAATTCATGGGTAAAAAGTATAGTGTACGATTAAAAGCTAAAAAAAATTTATACAGAAACATAAGTTTTTGTCTTCGATTTTTTTCTTACCTTTTTAGTAGAAAGACTGTAAGATTGATAAAAATATTTATTAATTTAATTCAAAACGGTCGACATAAGTACAATTTTTCATTTTTAGTTCTTACCTTTCTTTATGCGAAAAATGCGGGAGAAAAATCGATCATGACACTTAAAATTTAGTGGGGATCAATATTCGGTAGACGTGCAAAGTTTATTACGAAATCGACGTATTTTATAAAGACCTATTCACATAAATATTGACACGGAGCGCAATAATACTTCGGAGCTGTTCAAAAAGGATCTGTACTTTTACCCATAGCTTTTTCATATCAAACCCAACTCGTTATGTTGATCAGTTATGTTGATATACTTTTATTGAAACTTGTATGTTATATTCTATGATGAAAGACTCGAAACAAGTTGAACTGTAACAGTGTAGAAAATTGGAATTGATTAGTGATAATAATTATCGGATAATAAGATAATAAGTATTTGTTTAAGGAAGTCAGAATTACAATTTTAGGCGAATTTAGAAACTCTTATACTTTGTGTTTCCGAAATGAACCGCCAGTCTCACTAAATGGGATGAGTCAGAGCGTATGCCCATAAACCAATTACAGTGTACATAAATAATTACAATAAGGTGGATGTGAATGTTTACTCTGGCGCAGTTAACAATACGATAATAAGTTTCGGAATAACTTACTCATATGTATTCTGGCCCCGATAATAACAACCAAGGAGGGCGATGACATTCGATCCTATATGATCATCATTTTCTGACACATTCAAAATTAAACCTGTCGTACATCAGAAGAATATTTCAAAATTATAAATTAAAAATCATTTTTTCCTTTAATGAATGTTATGCGTCTGAATAAGATAGCCTAGGCTGGCGACGCTTTTCTGAATTACAGTGTATTTGTATACAAATCGACATATAAACAAACATTTAAATGAAATTATATTTTTTACATCTAATATGAAGTACATAGATGAAGTAGATCATTTAATGAAGGAGTAACTATATTTGAATTAAATAATTTCTAATCATTTACTCCATTATTCTACATTATTTGAATATTTTATGAATACATTATGACGTTTTAACGCTCATCTGCGCACTAGAAACAAATAGCTATACAGCTGACCATACCAGCATGATAATAGGGAGAATAATAGATCTTTATTATCTCTGTTATCAGTATACACAACTACACATCAAATCTCGATTCCGACAACATATTGACTTACTATTATATGATAATACTCAATATAACTTTTTTTGTTCCTGACTCACATCCTACTACTGTGTGTACAAGATGTCCATAACTAGGTACAACAGCTCGCAGAGCAGCTTATCGCTAATGATCAGAAGAATTTATATGTTAAGATAAATTTGGAGAAATTGCAAATAGTTTTTACACTACATCCCAATGTTGCTGGTTCAGTTCACGTTCGTCGCATAGGGGAATTTGCATGATAGGGGGAGTATAAGACAGTAATCTAAAGAACGAAAGAGGTCTATCGACGGTGAATACGTAGTATAAAAACAATATTTACACATCACTTGTCCTGATCATTAAAAATCTACTATTATCCCTATAATTATATCAGGACATTGTCTTATGAAGTTTGACTGAAATTCAAAAAGAATGTTCTCACCGACTTTGATGAAATTTTGTGGATTTACGATACATTTTTGAGTCTGTTGATTACTAATACACTGTGTTTCTTAACTAACTTTCCAGCTTGACTAATTCAGATAGATCAATACATAATTATGTTTATCAATCAATCAGAGTACACAGAATTTAGTATTACGAAATGAGAAGAGGGCCAGGGGTTTTCAGACCATAAACGTATTTCAAACAGTGTGTTGGTAGTTTAAACTGAGCTCTCGAAAGATTGAGGAAAAAAGGGAGTGTAGAAATCAACACAGGGCCTAGTCCGGCTTAATCACTGTTGCGGTCGTATATCCCGTATATGCTTTCTCTTTGTTGATCAAAACTCCGTGAAAAAATCGACCTATTTTCTCGGAGATTTTCACGTCTAACAAGGACTCATGAGTAATAAATAAATTATGTGCTCTGTGATTATACGTGATTAACATATTTATGCACTAATCGATCTCAATTTATTATGTTGGAAAATTATTTCCGAAACGTAGTGTATAATAGTAGATATTAACGCAAATTGGATTTCCGTGATGAAACTTCTGTAAATCCTGGTGTATCTATCTATCAATATGCATCCATGGTATATCAAAGTTTTATCAGCGCTGAAAATAAAATTTTTCTTTCTCTAACTAATTGTTTTCGGTTCTAATGAGAAAAATATATTATTTTCCTATTAAATAAATCATTCTTTACGTTTATCTTGATCATTACAGCCCTCGGTTTTGCCTCCGGCGGTAAGCCACTCATTTTGTAAATAAAGCCTTAAAATAAATGGTTAGAAATACAATATAATATATAAATAAATTAAATGTCTTAAAAGAATATAAGAACCGTTTAAGTTTTATAAAATTTTCAATTTTTACTTTAGAATTTATATATTTTAAGAAAAATGAAGTTTAATACTGTTAAAAAACCAGTATTGATACGTAAGCAATACCATCAAATATATATTCAAATTAAATCCATCTAATATTTAATTTTAATGCTTCATAAGACCGCAAGGCGTAATTCTTAAATTTATCACCACAAAAACCAAGTGCACCAAATAATGTATAGAATAAATAAGTGTAATTTGATAAAATCTACAAATTGTATTTGAAGTACCTATTAATATTTTTATTTGCACGTAGACAAATTCAAAAGAACAGATTGATTTTTATACAGCATTCGCTATCAAAATAGAATATTAATCTATTAACACTATAAGGTTCGTAACGAGCTATCTACAAGCATAAGAATATCAAATTTCAACAAAATCAGATTCGGACTAATACCTAAGTTAATAGTAAAGCACTACTTTTACTAAGAGAAGCTAATATACTTATATCTCCTGTATGAAAAAGAGACTCCAGTAGAAAAGTAAGCAATAAGGGGGCCAAAAAATATTCCGAATATTCCGAATAATTTTTCAGCTAGCTGAACCTTAAGGGAGCGCTTTGAAACTCGTGAACTAATTAATAAACTAACTTGTGTATTAATCAATTAACTATTTCAGAGAAGTGAAATATAAAAAAGAGAGGATACATGTATATATACAGTTATTATATATATATATATATATATATATATATATATATATATATATATATATATATAGGGAGATATATAGATAGATAGATATCGTAAAAAACAAATTTTCGGGTTGGATAAAAAGAACAGTAGTACATTTATCCTCTTCCCATATATACTCTCTCTCTTTCTCTCTCTCTCTCTCTCTCTCTCTCTCTCTCTCTCCCATTCATTCTCTCACTCACTCGCTCAAGCACGCGCACTTTCTGACATTAATTCGGAAATTGTAATGCGATGGACATTAGCGCGATGTTTGCACACGCGTGCTATTTTGCGTTCAATGTTATAATGTCGCACTCAAGAGCGGACGATGGAGGCTCTGATGTTTGCTTTATTTTGGATTAATTGTCCCGCTGGATCAAACATCGGCCGATTCCCCGGAACCTCGCGTAATCGTTTTTTGACCATGTTTAACCATCGATGTTTTTATTTCTTCAATTATCGAGAACATATTAAGTACTCTCCGTGCAGCACAAGCGTTGTAGGGTGCTCTTGTTTTTTCAAGCCGCGATAGGGGCG
Organism: Sycobia sp. Sy_11; assembly: GCA_018907035.1. Classification (NCBI taxonomy): domain Eukaryota; kingdom Metazoa; phylum Arthropoda; class Insecta; order Hymenoptera; family Epichrysomallidae; genus Sycobia; species Sycobia sp. Sy_11. The sequence goes on from JACCIC010000311.1 coordinate 140,673, forward strand.
GGTTTTGTCTGCGGCACGGAGTGGCAACTTTTTTCTCATTCGTAGATATAATTGCGGGTCAATTATAGGGCTTTCAGCAGAGCTGCAGACTAAATGGAAGGTGAAAATTTTTAGCAAAGTTGTATTTAAAGCTTCATTTTTCAACCAAATGTGCTTTTAGCTCGGTTTTTAGCTATTTCAACTTACACGTTCTTTCTTACTTTATACAGCTAATTTGAACAAGCTTAAATATTATTAAAAAATAACAATGTAATATATAATAATAATGAAAGATCAAGGATTTATGATATTATCTACGAAAATCTCTTTTCGAAGCAAGCTTCTTTACCTTGAAAGGTAAATAACTATACCCTACAGATATATATATATATATATATATATATATATATATATATATATATATATATATATATATATTAATAAAGAAAATATTATAAATACATTCAACAACAAACTAAACAACAAAAATTAAGGATTTAATATGTTTGTGATATATTTTTTATGCAAAGAGAGTTATTTAAGAAAGAGTCCACTGTTCGAGAGAAAGAGGGTTCAATATATTTTTACTTTTTTGTCTTTTTACTTTTTTTTATTTTTGTTTGTTTGATTATTGTCTTCATAGGTTGCTTGCAAAAATGCCTAAATATATATTCTTCACTTTTACCTATATCTATTTTAAAAGTGAGAATGGTGTATTTATTATACTACAGTTATTTTCTTAATATCTTCATTTATATATCTTATTAATCTGACAAGAAACCAAAAATATTTTAGTTTCTTGATAAACTCTATCAGTTTTCTTCTTATACATTTTATAAAGTTTTTCTTAATTTATTAATTTTTACTAAAGTATAAGTATATAATAACAACTATCGGTAATTATATAAATGAATGCATAAAATTTTAATTCTATGATTAGACTGTCATTATCAGTTTTTCATATAAATCAATTTACCGATCGCACATTCGATAACGTGCGATAAATTAGAAAATCGAAGCCCGATTTTTAAAGTCAATAAAAACGGGATGTTTTTGTTTTAAATTATTATCCTAGCCTCGATGAAAAGTATTTTTCTGTTTCCAATAAAAATTAAACTTCGATATGAAAGATATTTAAAAAACGCTTGTAACATTTCAATATTTGATTTTCTTTCTCCGTCGCACCTTTTAACCAGGCTACACCTGAGTCAAGATGACATATCTAAATGAGACATTCACCTTACGCATTTAAATAATTATTTATAATTTTTAATGTAATATCAGTCATAAAAAGTTGAATGTGCTTAACGGAATTTTGAATAAATATTGCAATAAAATCTTTCTTTCCTTGTGCTTTTTACATTATTTTTTCATCTCGGTTATACACACACACACACACACACACACACACACACACACACACACACATATATATATATATATATTATTTGTCCAAATTTCCTTATACAGTATGAATTTCTTGAACTATAGCGAGTGATAAACTTGTTTTTCTACTCTGTAACGTTTATTCTTGTTATTTTTTCAAAAATCATACAAATATGACAAATTTTGTTCCACTTACTTCTTACTTGTATAGAATATACAATAATCCTAAGTGCATTTATAATTCTAATGATTTATAAATGCACTGAGACATTACATTAAAATTGACTAAACTTTTTACTGATAGGGAGATAACTTGGCTTATGAGTAAATTTAATATTATTTTATTAATAATTACGATACTTATATTAAATTTTAATAAAAATTTTATTGAAAATTAGTACTTGTATAGTACATATTCTCATAATTCAAGTACGTATTCTTATTAACAGAAAGTATATAGTAATTTTTATAATACATTCCTCTCCGTATAAGAACGCGTCAAGAAGCCATTAGTTGAACTTTCTCTACCTATAAATATTTATTTATTTAAACTAATATATCTATTTAACTCTTATAGTCAATACTTATTTGACTTAAAAACACAGTAAATTCTAAAAAAATAACAATAATGCTGAAATCATCATCATTCATCATAATGACGTAATAATTACAACATATGGCCAATAGAATTATAAAACATCGTCAAAATTAGCTTGCCCGATTCTCAATCGAGCTCTCAAGAGGATAAGCAGAAGAAAAAATAATTTGTGCATACATTGTATACCCATTGGCCAATACAACGTACAAAGTCACCCTTCGCAGCGATTTTTAGCTATACATATTTGCTCGACGTATTAGAAAGGATAACTGTGAGTGTTTGCGAGAAAAGCCGGCACAAAGGAGCCGTGATGCAATGTCGAGTCATAGGGGAAGGGACTCTCTCTCTCTCTCTCTCTCTCTCTCTCTCTCTCTCTCTCTTCACGGCATACCCCATCAGTCGCATACGTCAGAAATGCTTCTAGGCAAGCTAAGGCTCGCGCGAGAACGCAAACATTAAAATTACTCGCTAAATTTTCGATCACCGAATCGAAAAATATCGATTGTTTTCGATCCGCCCATATCATTACGATGATGCTGGAACGCAAAATGCTTAAAATTGTATTTTACAATATCAAATCCATGTATAGATGAGACTAGATTTCGATCTCGTTGGATGTTCTTTCAATTTAAACAAATAAACAAGCACGTGCTCACACGACACGCACATTGAATTAAATTTCTTACAAAATATAAGTTCTTTTCATTAAAATTATCGTTATACTGATTTGATTTTCATGCACTTGCTATGTTTATATTTTAATCATTGCTTATACTTGCGTAGTCTTATTTTGAAAACCAAGCGATTAGAATGCTACATCCAAAATCAACATATTTATACTCAATACCTATATTGTAATTTTAGGAATCAACCTTATATAATTACGAAAAAGATCTGGAAATCGTTTTTAATCCAATACTATAAATTTTAAAATACTATTGAAGTTTTCCACTTTGGATTCTTCATAAAGTGGTAATCAAATTTAACCTTTAATAAAATAAGTGAAAAGATAACAATTAACTAAATTTACTTAACTTGCTAAAGGATAATATTATGACTCAGGACAGATCTTGTTGATTTTAAGCGCAGGTTTGCAACCCTTCAATTATAAAAATAAGATTTGCTGAATATATCATTTTATAAAATCTTATTGGATATTTTTAATTAGTTTTTTGAAATTGAAATCAAAAACAGTAGGAAGTAACGGTATTTTAAAAAATTTTCACTTCAGATTAATAAAGAACATCTTTGAGGCATGCAAAATTTTTAGATTTGTTGAAACATAAATAAAAAAGTTTCCGAAACTTGAACCTGACGATGAATACGAAGAAATTGGGTCAATAAGAGACCTTAACTACATACAATACTTTTAGCTTCTAATGAACCTGCTACTTTAATAATGTATTATTGAAATAATAACTAATTTAGTTCAATTTTACCAACGTTTCGAACCACTTTTACTTTCAAATAGAGTTAAATTAATTAAGTAACTAGAATAAACTAAATTAAATTTTTTCTAATCTTTTTAGCAATTCTTCTATGGATTATACTATTATTCATTCATGACATATAACTATATTCAATAAGATTTTACTTATCTGAAATGTAGCGTCTGGTCCAGTTCCTTAAAATCTATGATTTAGAGCTTCTTTTTATAATGCTCTTTAAAATCTAAACTTTTATTTAATATAAACATATAACTCAAAGCAAACAAAAATTGTTTTAATTTTTAATTAATATTAATACTATGGCTTATTAAAATTTTTTTTTCTACTGGTGATCAGGATTTAATTTCAAGAGATTTAAAAAAGTTAATCATGTCAGTATTTCAAGTTCATAACAATTAATTTTTTCAAAAAAATTAATTAGCATTTTTGATAATTTGAAGCTTCATTTGAGCTTTAAGTTCAAATTTCATGTATACAAATAGTAAAAATATTAACTGTGTAACGTTCAAAATAACTTTTCATCTTTGATTTGAAACTCTTAGAAATATGATCAATATCAATTTTAAAAAGTGAACTTTTTTTAAGTGAATTTTCAAATTTTTTATGATAAAATATTGTAGAATAAAAGATTCTCACGCAGTTAGTCAAAGCATGTATGTAAATTTTTTCAATTTTTTGAACCGAAATATTTTCAAAATTACATATATTGATATATATATATGTAGAAAGGTTATAATCGCAGTTCACACGATAATCATATGTATATATAGTGTACCGTATAAAATTTTCAAGTAAATCAACCAATAGATTGAACGCTACTCTAATCTCGCAATCACGACTTTAACTTGTGATTTTATTACTCTCTTCTTGTAACAAAATTATTTACTCGCTTCGTTCCAGAGAAAACGCTGTCAACTGATAAAAATCCACTGCTGAAGAGGCGTTTTGAAAATTATTAGTACTATGGCAAATTCAATCAAAAAATATTTTATTAGTTCTGAAAAACATCCATTCAAAGTTCGAGTTCATTAATTGCGTACAGTACACGTCTCTACAATTCTTTCAGCATTCTTGGATTTATTCTCTGTAAAGAAAATTTCGATACTATATATATATATATATATATATATATATATATACATATATATATATATATATATATATATACTATATATATATATATATATATATATATATGTGTGTGTGTGTGTGTGTGTGTGTGTGTGTGTGTGTGTGTGTGTGTGTGTGTGTGTGTGTGTGTGTGTATCAATAATTCCATTCTAATTAAATTGTATTAAATCAATACACGTGATAATTAAAATTAACAAACTAATCATTGAAATCATATGCTTATCCGATTAACATAATTTCTTCCCTATCCATAACACTGCATTTAATTTGTCGAACGAAAACGTTGAATGAACTTTAAATGTTATATGCCCGTCAAAAGCCTGCATACTCGCGTCAGTGTTTGCCCAAAATATTATTATCGCGCAATTTACCCCGGAATCGCTCCGAATGCATTTGTGAATTATTATCGCTTCGGCCATCGATATTAAAGATGCAACGTACGCTGCTGAAAATAAGCGACGGCAGCTTCGGGTTCGAGCCCGCAATTTATCATACGCGGCTCGAAGTTCTTCGACACCTTCCCCTTTTCTCCGCCTGTCTGTTCCCTCAAAATCAAACAACCGTCAGACTCTCAAGAGTGTTTGGCCGACCCATCGAAAGGCCGCGTGTTTTGCAAGAGCTGCGCCGTCGGACATCGATTATCATGTCGTAGCTCGGTGGAATATACGAGAGCTCGCGCGCCTGCGCACAGGACGGAGGGAGATTTCCAAATGGAGTTTCAACATATTATGTGCAATATCCGCGTTTCGAGTTTGCCATGCCGGTGGCAGAACTTATATGACTGTTAAAAAGAGTCTCGTCGACCGCGCCACGCATCGCATTATAATAACGACTCTACTTTGCGACCGACGGACAAGAATTACGAGAACGACTGTCAGAGGGGAAATCGAGGGAATTCTATGTTTAGCCGCGCTGCGTGCAGCGGCTCTTACCGTGCACATATACATATAGTTCTCTGAGAAGAGGAGAGAGCGAAAGGCTACTTGTCATGTTTCGCCTTTTGTCTTTTATTTTTGGATCTTCGCTCTCACTATCGGTCGATTAAAACTTCATTCTGTGTACTTACAAGAATAGTCACGGCATGAATATGAGTGACCGACTTGGTCCATATCGAGCGTTCTAACTCAGAATACCTCAAAAATTAGCCCCTTATCAGTTTGAAGCCTCAACGGCCGTATACTTTCAAGTACGATAATTTCTTATTTAAAAGTCTTTCTTTTTTAAATTAGTCAAGAGATTCTTCTTTGTGAATATCCGCTTCTTTAGCAGCGGATTCAAAAAATAAATTTGAAGCCAAAATGTGTAGTTTCTTGTCAATTATGTATTATTGTCACTTGCAATTCGGTTAATCTAGATTTGGTAACGAGCAACTGCCTGCCCAACAAAGGTGCATTTACAATAGGGAGTAACTTCAATCGAACATAACTATAATAAGCTATAAACTTCAGGGCACGTAGTCGCAAAAGTAGACATTTTCAAGTGGATTTAAAAAAATCCTTTGTCTAATTTAATTAATATAGAAATACTAAGTTTAACTCGAATTTCAACTAAGAAATTACCTTATTTTGAGAAGGGGAAGCGTTAGCACCAAAAACTTTGCAGGACTCAGTTTTCAAGCAATCAGAGATACAATCTGGACCAAATCCAAATTATGCATATATCAGAGCCTATTCTTGTTAGATATAACATAGGACTGATTCGCAAATTTTATCTGAATTATACATATAGTACATAATATGCTACAAAGCGTGTGCCCATAGACAGCTTTCTGCGTTTAGCCTAAATCAGGTAATATATATTATAGTTTAATATAGTTAAATATTGATAAGCAGCTATCTATGGAATATTAAGTAGTGGTTCTTTCGCCGAGGAAAGTATATTTTCGTAAATATTCATGATTCTGTTATCTTGTGAATTTACATATGATTTATACAGTTCAATCTTATTTCTCGCGACAGGGATTGCAATATATAAAATTTTCATGAAAACTGAGTTGAAAGCAAGTTCAATTAATAAATGAACCGTTTGCAAAATCCAAATTAAATTGCTGAATATTTTTTAATACTAGAAAATGATTATATATATTTATAGATAGAAATAGATAATTTTAGTATACTTAGGAATAAAATAAATGGACGATACACACACACACACACACACACACACACACACACACACACACACTCATACCCACTTTCCAATGGTACATAGCTGCAATTATTCATTTACTTATATATCTTTGAATGATACATTCATTAAATAAAATAATTTGAAATGAACAAAAATATTAGGCTATTAATATGCAACTTTAAGTCTGCAATTAATATTAGATTCTATTAAAAAAATAAATATGCTATCATATAAGTATATGAGCGATGGAATTGTAGAGTGTAGTAGTTATTACAGAGCAAATTTTAGATTATTATCTAATATTGTTGATACATATCGAATATTTTGTTTATTAAATGTATCTTCATTGTAGTTTATTATAATAATGCTGTCACATTCGCATACCATTGAATTATATAGTATTTGGAATAGTATGTAGTCTCTTATTATCTCTGCAAAAGTCGCATGTCATGTGTTAGAGGAAATTTTAAGCGTTATAGGTTTACACTAATCGTCTCCTTTGATGTGAATAATAACCATGAATTGATCTCGGTCCAATTTGAAATGCACAGTTGTGTTGTTACTCTTCCTGTAAGTACGTATGATCTTCCCGGAAGAAGGAAATCGATGAGCAAAGAGGAAAACCGCGCCTATTGCGGCCAATTCTGTAGAATATGAAAGGGAGTTAATGTAAATAATAAGTATAAGATGATCGGCCCTCTTTGAATTCGAGAAAAGTTCTCATACTTTTTGAAATGTAGCTGAAGTGTCTAACTGTGTTTATTTCCTCGCTCATTTGCTCTCTCTCTCTCTCTCTCTCTCTCTCTCTCTCTCTCTCTCTCTCTCTCTCTCTCTCTTCCTCCTTCCCTCCCTCTCGCTTACAGATCAACAGACAAACACTCATATACATATTTGCCCTTACACTTTATGCCGACGATATGGTCTGCACATCAGGAACAAGATTTAGACTTAACTAGGCGCTGCATCTGCCAAAACACGTGCTTCGGATAAAGCCAGGAACAAGCCTGCCCCCCTATCTTTTCTGCCCTCTCTCTCTCTCCCTCGACAGAGCCCGAAACTTGTCCGTGCGGCCGATCGGCGCATTGTTCACCAGTATTACTACCCCAGTATAACCCCCTCGACTTATCGCATTGTGACGCGCAAGAACAGTCTACGAATGTGTATGTGCAATATGCATATACGCGCACGCACATGCCCACACACATACACTCACTGTATATGGTGGCTATATCTAGACTTTAAAATTGTCAGCTCAATCTATTTCATGCGCGCAGACTCCGTATATAATATCTCGAGAAAGCCAGTTCAATTTTCATTTTGATATTGAACCTTCCGAATGTGTGTGTGTATGTGTGTGTACTCGCGCGCTTGTGTGCGCTTGTATGTATAATTGTACATGTACACTTACTATACAGCAAAGTTCTTTTCATTATACAGGTGCAGTATTAATTCTGTATACGAGAGAGAACCCCTTGATTCACGTTGATCGAGCAGATTCGGTAGGTATTAAACATATCGACGAGATCAGAATTGAGCGATAATGTCGCTTTGTTAAATTAAGTATATCGATTAAAATATATATTTAAAAATAAAAATGTTGATCGAATTTTATGTATTCATATAGTATTTTTGTAAACTGTGATTATTAATGTATATAAAGGAATATCGATATAGGCATCATAGTTTATTTAGGGCTTGGATCATTTAGAAAGGAAAAACTCAACAGGTACGATCGATAATATATTTATTTTTTAAACATTTTCGGTCTCCTATTATGTACTCGCTCAACCCTTCGAGAAATTGCGAGTTACGAGGAACGGTCTCATACATATAATCGCTTTTTTGTTCTTCGTCTATACCAATAATAATGATGATAATAATTTTATTAATAATATCTTCACGTTTATCGCTATACAATTTTTCTATTATAGTATATTTGCAGTTTCCGTTTTTTCTTTTATAATACATACACAGAGATCACTAACTATTTTTGGGGCCGACAATCGCTCGTTTCTTTGACTATAGGCGCGCCGAGCGTGCGATGACAATTGATGTTTCGATTCAGCATCAAGATTTGATCGCCTTATGAAAGGGAGAACGATCACCCCCTTTTCCTGTTTCACAGTCTCGATTTGTAACGACGCGCAGCAGCGAGAATGCCTGTTGGGAAAATCGAAACTTTTTTTTTAAGGCGACGTATTCTCCAACACAAGAACGGTTTAGAATTTGCATGGGTGGGCTGATATAAATTATACTTTCTTACATTTCGAACAGTCATGGGTAAATTATCATATAACATTTAATTAACACTGTATACGAGTAAACAAACAATATGGAACATTAAATTGGAAGCATGGCAAAAAATGTAAATTCATTACAATTTCGAGCCCCGTATAAATTTTTATTAGAACTTTGTTGAGTAGTGTATATAAATATATATATATGTCTATCTAAATAATATTTAAGGCGAAAATAATATTTAAAATGACAGCGAGTTTTTAAACTCTACTCGGGCAGGAAAAAGACAGGACTTTAATCCCCAAACTGAAGTCTCCCATATCGTTCGTTTTATTCAGTAGATCACCCCGCACGCAAACCCAGATATACACGCATGCACACACTGAACTCTTGCTGTCGACCAGATCATTCGTCCCCCGGTCGCCAAGTCAAAGATCCACGTACCTTTTCAAGCCCGACGGAGTAAACAACGTACACAATAAAACACGATCGTCTGCCAATACGTTCTATATACAATACATACATACATATATATATATATATATATATATATATATATATATATATATATATATATCTAACTTAACATATTACTTATCTATTCACACTAATTTATTCATCGCGTCGCTTTCGTTATATATATATATATATATATATATATATATATATATATATATATATATATATATATAAACTACATATCGAATAAATATATCTCAGCTCTTTTTATTTTATAAATGCACGAGGTTTAAGTTGTGTGTGTGCTTGTGTGTGGTGAGTGTGTATTGATGTGTGTGTGTGTGTGTGTGTGTGTGTGTGTGTGTGTGTGTGTGTGTGTGTGTGTGACTTTTGATTTTAAATCCTTATAATACTATATAATATACAAATATAGTTCGTTCAATCGTCCGAGTTCGCCGGATCTTCAAATCTAAACACGTCTATTTTCCTTTATACAACCCACCTCTCTTTCGCTAAGATATCGTTCCAAAATCAACACAAGTAACAACAAAAAAATGGTGAGAAAGTATAAAATCTTCATTATGACCAACGGTAAATCGAAATTCGTTACGAAAGAAATCTTAAAACAGCGTAACATTTCGAAATACATCGCATATATTCGTTTGCTTCTATCGCGAATTCAGAGTCCCGGCCGAAGAAGATCGAGGCTTTGGGATTTCAAGACACGGCGTCAAAAGCGCACAAGGGCGCGCGAACGACATTTCGTGGCACAGATGGAGGCTTGCGGTTCCGTGGCGCGGTGCCATTTTTACCATCCTCCCCGCGCCGCCTCGATAACGCGAGACGATCGGTAAGCAGGCATATTAGGCGAGAGAATAAATTTCCTTCGTACGTCACTTCCGCGGAATCATTTGCACAGTTGGCCAGGTGCGCAATTACTTTCCCGCCAGTCGATCGGAAGAATGAGCCTCGCTTTTTTATTTTTTATACCTTTTTCTCGCTTGAACGCAGTGAGTTTCGCTCCTGATACATTTCCATCCACGGTGAAGTGATTTATTACAGTTGTGATTTATTGCTCTATGATCTTACAAAATTGTGAACGTAGAAAATTAAGGAGTAATAAAGGGCAATACTGTAAGAGCATTACTCAAGCTGGTGTATCGATAATATACTTTTTTTAATTTTACTACATATACAACGAGTCTCACGCATAGAAAACTCGTCAATGAAAGATGAAATCCTCTCTGTGTAAAAGAAAATAACGTGCGTCGAACTGTCAGAGCCGAGTATTACTACAATTTTTAATGAGTTGAAAGAGGAAAACAATGAAAAATGATGTTTTAAGTAATTATTTTAATTACAAAGCAATTTTAATTCTGACTGAAGTCAAAGCAGCGATCATAATGTGTAGTATAGAGACGGAATTTTTTTATTAACAATTAAAATATGAAAAAATTTATTATATATACACCAGATAAGCAAATTTTCATATCTAATATATAAGATACAATTTAAAAAAAAAAATAAAAAAATAAATATACAAATATTTGTGAAATGAAATTGTCGTCGTGCGAGAATATGCGTTTGTGTACGTGTGTTTTATAAACGGGATTGTTATAAATAATGTCTAAATCACACACATTTACAGAGCTCGCGCCATCTATACTTTAAGATTTATCAATGGGTTATAATAACTCATCGACTGTCAACACCGTTTCGTATTATTACTTATAATATTAGCTAATGAGTTAATTCGCTCCGACCGAGCCAGCGTCTCTGGGTAATAACTTCTTTGTCATATTATACATATTTTATACACGTATTAAATAATGATTTTTAAACTAAAACTTTTTTCCCTCAATTACTATTAAATAACAAATATTTATACAAAACCTCTCGAGCATTTGCCGATTATTTCCTCTTCCTATTCCAGAATTTTTAAGTATTCAGCTGAAAGTTTGACACTACTGGGGATACATTTACGACAGTTGTTCTACATAGAAAAGTTGTCAGAGTATAGGTAGACGCGACAATAATTTATGTTCCGAACTCGGGTCGACTGTGCGGCGGTCTCAACTCTAAAGTCCTTCGAAACTCAAATTATCACATCAGATGATGTGGACGCAGCGCGCGAGAACAAAATTCCATATATCTATAGAAATATGTAAAAACGAAAACCGAAGAAGCACCGAAAATTGCACCTATCTATTTGGCCCGTCCCCTGCTCTTGTCGGCCAAATATTCGTTCAGTTCCACTCCTTGGAGAAATCGTCGTGCGCAGGTATCCACTCCTGCTTAACGTATACCAAGTTGCAGGGCTCGTAGGGGGCGCTCGAGCTTCCGGCGCTCTGAGACTGCTGCTGCTGGTGCTGCTGGTGCTGGTGCTGGTGCTGCCGTTGCTGATGCTGATGCTGTTCAAGGTCCCGGCCGTGAGACCTTGAATTTCGGTACTCTCAGTACTTGTGCAACGTTATTGGCAGGTTTCCGCTGGTGCTGACCGCGTTACAGTCCTGGTAGTAGCGGTGATGATAGAGCGGCGGCGATGGCGCTGCGCCGGAGGAAAGCGACGTCGGTGGACTCGACCTGAAATTTCAGAAAAAAGCCGATTGGTCTTTTCGTTCGTCGATCAGATACGTCAAATGCAAATTTGTTAATTAGCGAGTAGATCGGTGTAGATAATAAGATTGTCTCCTATTTTTAAGCATTGAATTTTTATAAATTTATAAGCTATATAATAATACATTACTATACGTCTGGGTAAAGAAAGTGATTTTCGCACGAGAGCTCTTTGTTACCCGAGCGAAGCGACAAAATTGATGTAGCGTAAATGTACATTTTAATAAAAAGGAATATTCTACGCTATTCTTCCTACTAAGTTGAGTAATGTTTAAGTTTCCGCACGATAGTAAGAAAATTAATTTATTTATAATAGTAATATATAATATCATATTTTAATACGACTGTGGAATTTAATTATATTTCATCAAATATTTTGACTTTCTCGTAAGTCAAATGTTTATGTTCAATGTATGCCTTCTATATTCTATGCACAAATGATTACAACTGTATAATTCCCTAAAAACCTCGCTTAAGACCTTGACTAGTTCCAACTATGGAAATAAGCGATCAACTATGTAACTTAGCGACTTATTTGCGAGCTATCACTTCTCGTTCAAAAATCACACATGTGAGTGGCGTACAAAACTTTTTGATCAACTAATGTAAAGAATAATTCCACGCACGCAAATTATCATTAAAAATATTAATTATTTCATCAAGCACGTGTAAAAAAACCCTAATAATTTATAATTTTGTAATGATTCTACGGAAAGTACTTCTAGATTTTTATGATTAATAAATGAAAGATGATCAAGTGTCAAAGTAAACAAAGAAAATAAGGTCTGTAAGAAGAAAAATGTAGAATAAAGATGGATCGCCTATTTATATAAATATACAAAAAAATTGAATAAAAATTTATTTTTGACAATATGATATAAATATAAAAAGACATGAGTAAAATCATTTAATATTTTTAAAATGAATTCCTTAGAAAATTAAAATGTTATTTAATTTATTATGAATTCTATAAATATTAATACTTTTGGTATTCTTAAGGGTCTATAGCTATTTTATATAGTTCAATTATGTATATAAGAGTTATTGAAAACATAATATTAATATATACAACCATTGAAATTCTTGTAACCATAGTTTATTATATTAATTGACTGAAATGTACTGAATGATGTAATATGAAAAAAGAAAAATATCTTATTTCTATTACATGTAAAAATAAATTTATAACAAACGAATTGTCGATAAAGAATTTCTAAAAATCAAACATATAGATACATCAAAGAAGATATATTAAACATTAAAAAATGTATAATAGAATGACATGTCAGGCACGATTTATTTTTACAAAAACAAAACTAATATTGATAATATGCCGTATAACGAACCAATTGGAATCTAATTCAAAAAAGTATATATAATAAATCATCTATAATTCGATCAATACCAATATTTTCCATATGTTTAATAATAATAAAACAATCAAAATAATATTTTACGTTTGCATGCATTGTATTCCTTGTAAAAGGCAGTTATTATTTTTCTATAATCATATACACAGTTATGTTACAGAGCATTTCAACAATAATTCCGTCTGTTCATACAAGATCTATAGATAAAAAGTCTAATTGTTTTATAATTAAGTTATTGTATTACAAATGTTTTATAATATCTGTCCAATTATTGCCGAATCTTTTGTATCTCAAATATCGATGGTATATATTAAAATTAATCAAAGATAAAATTTAGATTATGCAAAATCGACGCCATCGTTAAAGATTCCACGACATATCGTGAGGCTTATTTTATAAAACGTTCATTATTATTAAAATGACACATTAAGGTAAATGTGTGCCAAATGTGTTTGTTGTTCAATTTACTAAAATATTTAAATATATATTTTATTTAACATAAGTATTTAATATAATCTATATTGTAATTATATATAATACAAAAATTGCTTTCTTAATATTTGCTTTATATTAATCAAGTCTATAAACCTATAATAGATAATGAATACATTAATATAATCTTTGATACGATATTTTAATTTCTTTCAACAAAATGACTTTAAATTCAAAAACCATTAATTGATTTTTTATATAGTTTATTAAAAGTTATAGTTAAGAGTAACAGTGTAGCAATATATAAAGCAAATCATTGGTATTGTTGAAATTTCGAATTTCAAAACATTAACTAACCTTTCTATAATTATAAAATATAAAATATGTAAAAAATAAAAGATAAAAAATATAAAACTACAATATAAACATTATTTGACTGTTTTTTATATTTGCAATAATTCATGTTTATAATTGATTCATTTTATATAACTTTTTACAAATTATAATTATAAATTAAAATACATGAGTTACTGTGAATAGTGAATGAATATATATTATATTATGTTTTTTTTTTCTAGTATAATATTGATTATCACAACTACTGAATGATCAATAGATTATCATTCATCCCTATCATGTAGCGAAAAAAATATGTTTCTAATACTATACACTGTCTATATGTTGTTCTTAAATTTAATATACTTATTGGATCTGATAAAAATAAACTATAGAAATATATGATTTAAATCAACACGGGTTCGTGCACCTGCGAAATTCTTTAATTATTCTTTGCATATATCTATACAATAGATAGGAATATTAATATACGCTGATTTCATTAATTTCTTTTCTCATCGTATTATACGTATATATTATAAAAAAAAATAAAGAAAATTTGTTTTTAACAAATTATTCTCGAAAGGTTAAAAATTTGTCATTCCTTGTGGGTTCAAGTATAAAAATTATTTTACAAGTACAATTTTATCAGTATTATATAAATTATATCATAGTAATCCATTTTCATTGTAAATATGCATTACAAAAAAAAAGATTTGAATAAAATATTATTTAGTTATAGTATATTTTATGAAAGAGAAGGAATATGTTAAACATTCTTTTCTAGCATTGATATCATTATATTGTCACTTCGAAAACTTAGTTATATCAATAGCACATTATATTAAATCAATTCAAAAGTAACCGAATGGAACGAACATTTGACAGTTTTATGACTTCTAAGCGATGTAAAAAAAAAAAATTAAAACAAGATTATATTTGTCTTGTTTGAGCATGATTTTATGAATAGTAATGCGTGAATAGTAATGTGGATAGCGGACTTTAAATAAACACCGTGTATTGATTAAACTTATTTCAATATATATTATCATAGATCCTCAAAAAATCCACTCGGCGCGCACGCGCGACTCGAATCTATCTCGGAATCTATCTCGGAATCGATCGATCCCAAAAATCTCACCTGTACAACTGACAGCTGGGCGACTGGGTTTCATGATACATGGCGGCGGTGTCGGGACTAGCCGCCTCCTGGTACCACTGGTGCGCGTGGCCGACGTTGCCGTGGCCCCGGGTCGCCGGGTATTCCGGGTGGTCCATAATGTAGCCGGAGGGACAGTAGGCCGGGTACATGGTGGAGGTGGGCGAGGGATTCGCCCGGGCGAGGCCGTTCGCGGCGACGTGGGTCCCGTAGCCCGAGGAGGCGATCATCGCCGCGACCGCCGCCGTCGTCGCGGTCGTCGTCGTCGTCGCCGACTGGACGTGGTCGAGCCGCGCGTTCCCGACGGCGGGCACCGCGCTGCCCATGATTGGCTCCGGCCTCGTTGTCATGATGCTGCTGTGCTGCTGCTGCTGCTGCTGCTGCTGCTGCTGCTGTTGTTGCTGGTGCTGCTGCTGAATGGCGTGCTGTTGCTGCTGCTGCTGGCTCGCCAGTATTTGGGCGCTGCTGGTCTCGCGGTTGTTCGTCATGAGGGCGTCGACGCTAAAACTCGCGGGATCCAGCCCCGCCATCGAGACCTCCTGCATCGAAGGATTCTGATGGTGCTGCTGCTGCTGCTGCTGCTGCTGCGGCGGCTGATGGTGGGCGCCGCTGCCCTGGTGACTCGGGACCAGCGAGCTCTGGATGACGCTCTGGACGTTGTTGTTCGTCGGCGCCTTGCCGTCCTGGTGGACGGGACTGTGGTGCTCGTGGTACTTGTTCGAGACCATGCAGTGCGTCGTCGGGGCGGGCTCGTTGACGGGCTCGCGCTTGGGCTTGCAGAGCCCGCTGCCCTGCTCCAGGAGCTTCTTGCCGGCGTCGCGCGCCGGGCTGGGCTGCAGAACGATGCCGAGGGGCTTGCTGTCGTCCAGCCGCTGCTTCGCCGTTTGGGAGAGGAGGCCCTGGCGCTTGAGGGCCTCCTCCTTCTCCTTGAGGGCGTCCTGCTTCTTGAAGCGCCGCCTGCGCCTCAGGTACGAGCCGTTGTCGAACATGTTGTAGCTGTCGGGGTCGAGGGACCAGTAGCTGCCCTTGCCGGGCTTCTTGTCGTCCCTCGGCACCTTGACGAAGCACTCGTTCAGGCTCAAATTGTGCCTGATCGAGTTCTGCCAGCCCTGCTTGTTCTCCCTGTAGTAGGGGAATCGCTCCATGATGAACTGGTAAATGCCGTTGAGGGTGATCTTCTTGTCGGGCGCGTTCTGGATGGCCATCGTGATCAGCGCGATGTACGAGTACGGCGGCTTGACCATGTCCTTGCTCGGATGGTGGATGTGCTGCTGGGAAATCCCGGTGACGGGGTAGCCCGCGGCCGTCGCGTAGCCGCCGTAGCGGTACTGGGCCTCGTAGTAGCTGGGCGCCGAGCCGACGTTCGGGTAGGACGGCGTGCCCATGCCCATGGGCACCGTGTAATACGCGTTCTGCTCGCTGAACAAGGTGTGCATCTTGGCCGCGGTCGGGTAGCCTGGCCTCGAGTAGCCCGCTGCGCGTAGCGGCAAGTGGCCGTGCGGCGTTGCGTAGTCGCGCGAGATTATCTAGGAACACGGACGGGCACTGACGCTGGCGACACTGAACGACGACAAAATCCCTCTTGCGGCGACGAACATGCCCCCCCCCCCCGCTGCCGACGAGCTCGAGCGTACCTCGGGTACCCTGCCAGCCGATATGTACGGGAGCCCGACGCACAATGCAATCCTCACACGCGGACGTTCCGACCTCGGCACGTGGTGCACAGCGGGGCCAGCGTACGGAGAGCCGCGGCAGAGGACGTTCGACGTACTCGGTGCACCCCCGCGCGTACGCGACCTGCGAAGAACGGCGCTCGGTGCGAGAGAGCGCGGCAACGCGCAGCCCCGACGTCCTGGGTGAACCGTGCGAGCGACAGAGCGCGCGTATACGTGCGTGCACACACGGGACGAAACTGCTACTGCTGCTGCCGGGAGCGGGAGAGCGCGATGTGTGCCAGATGCCTCGGCGGGTCCGGGAATATTCGAAACGAGTCGACTCGTTCTCGCTCGCCTTCGCCCCCCCCCCTCTCCACCCACTACCACGATGCTCGCAAGCCTGGCTCTCCACCGCGCGTGATATAGCGGGTCGGCCCGTGCGCCCCTTTCGAAAGTTCGGGCGTCGGTTGCCCCGTGGCCCGAACGCCCCGCCCCGAACGCGACGGCGCGGAGAGGGAACCCGGGCTCGCGGTCATTGGAGGGGAGGCGGGAGGTGGGCATCGGCGGTGCGGTTCCGTCGACCAACGGCGGACCGGGAGAGTCGCGAAGGGCGACGCCTCGAACGCGAGCGCGCCACCTAACTTGTCGAGAGCCCGATATCAGTAGAGGGACACACCTTCGCGTCTCCGAGTTATAGACCGGGCAAGAGAGAGAGGAGGCAAGGAGCGTGGGCGAGAAGCCGATGCCCGCGAGCAGAAGGAAACGTGCCATCGTAGACTTTGGAGCTTTGAATGGGATAAAGAGAGGAGTGAGAGGAAGGGAAAGGAGGTAGAAGGAGAATGAATGAGAGAGGCAGAATGAGGCGTAGAATGCTAATGTGGATTTTGAAGCACGACAGGAGCGAGATGATGGATTTATTTTTTTCTTCGTTTTTTATTCACTCTTTCCGTCGTGATTGAAGAAGCGGATTGAAAGAAACGAAGCGTGCTTCTGAGAGCTCGTTTATCTGTTCTATTATAGAAAGGAAAAAGCAGAATTCTGACGAAAATACCTTGTCGAGAGTTTAGAATTTTTAGATATAAATTTATTTCATATCGAAACTATATGTAGAAGAAGATAAAGTCTTAAGCTCGTTGAAAAATCAATTACATTATATGTATACAAGTATATATTATTTGCTCTTATTCATTATGCGAACTTTTATTACTTATAAAATAAAAAAAAATCTGCTTATGTCGAATTATCCTGCATGAAGGAATGTAAATTTAGCAAAAAAGTGAGTATATGAAGCTTAAATAAATATTGACTAATTTATTCGCTGTTAAAGGCTAGGTACAGTCTAGCATGTGTATATAGTATCAATTTACTTCTTTACAGTTATTAAACAGAAATTGTAGCCTGTACATTTATCCAAAAGAATTTAAAAATTAATCAGAAGCAATAATTATGTAATATAGAATTTTATAAATTTTCAATCAATTTTTTACCAGAACCTGCTAGAATTATCGCATCAAATAATTAATGCTGACACTGTTGCTTATTTATGTATAATGTTTATAGATATTACAAGCAACATATTCTTATGTGCTAATTCTTATTTGAAAGTATGAAGTTTTTGCACGACTCTATATTTATATAAATTTATAATTAAGAAGTCACTGAACTGTTTACAAAGCAAAATATCAATGATTAAATTAGATTATTGTTACGAATAGAGTATCCAACTATCTCGTTGCAATATATTTTAGTTTCTTGATTTATTTATATAGAAGAAGAAGACGAGGAATAAAATTATCTATAAAACAACGACTTGCAAACCATCTAATTTAAGAATTTTTAGGTATCTAAAAATATATTTTTCAGAAGCACTAAAATTACTTTTATTCGTTAATAATACAACAGACAGAAATTCTTTGTTCATTACTTGAATAATGATTAATCAATTCCAATAAGGTAAAATTGCGAAAGGTTCAATTATCTGCTTCACTCACAATCGTTTTTAATATATTTGCGACTATAGTTGCAAATTTATCTTATCCGTTTATCTTCTCAATTCCACGTTACCTACTAACTTCTTTAGATCTGTTTTAATTTTTAAAATTGATTTGCGACTATACTATAATATATGTTTTTATGACAGTTTTGTACGTAATTTTTCATACATTCCGCCTAGTTTGAAAAATAAGTATTAAAAAATTGTCTTATTGTAACATATACCATTTTTTTAGTAATTTGTTTAATATCAACTCTTATGTGATTTCATGTTTATATCACTACTGAAATACTGAACACGGCGTATGTATAATGTATACTTTTAAAATCTGCATTACTTTTAAAACATTTTAAGTGTAAATTTGATTGTATTAATTAAATATTAGGTAAAGATTACTTTCCAATGATATATTAATATTCATTGTTGAAATATATTAAAAGTTTGAACTAATACTTACATAAGATAGTAACGAGGATAGTATAGTTACGTTATAGTAATAACTATATTTTAGTTCAATATGAAATATATATATATATGCGGTATTATGTAAATAAATAAAATAAATATATTATTAATAAATAAATAAATTATAATATTAATAAAATAATTAATTATATATATTATTAATAAAAATTAAGTTAAGATCGAAAGTTTAATAGAATATGCATGTACACTGCCTAAAATTTTATGTGTTTCAGTTAAATATAATTAGAAACAAAACTTTGTACAGTTTTTCAAATGGTACTCCGTGTTAATACGTAAAAAATTGAAAAAAAAATTCAATTTTTACGGCGAACGTGTAAAAATATTACAACGAGAAATGTAACTAGGACATTATAATCTGGATTATAATAATATTCTCTTTCATTATACTTATGCATATTATTAATTAAACAATAAAACTTTGAATCACATACAAACATGAAACGTGTCATTTATTTAAAATATGTAAACACGTAAAGGAATGAAATTAAAAATTTTATTGCATTAATTTCGATTGAATGCGACGTTATCTTGTTTCCATTCTATCACCATATAGTTTGTTATCTGGATCAATAATACATATATATATATATATATATATAAACAATTTTTTACTTTAAAAGAAATTGAATTAATTTTTTTATATTGTAAAAATGTAAATTCAATATTAGCAATATACATGTTTTTTTATCATCTGCTGGATCAAAGCCGGATTATGATTTTGTCTATTTTAATTTCACGCAAATTCACATTTGAAAGCTATATATATATATATATATATATATATATATATATATATATATATATATATATACTAGCATCCCCCGTCTCGGCTTCGCCCGAGATAATAATTTAACGAATTTCATAAACAATTCAATAATATCTAAGTAAAAAGTACTCTATATATAAAAATCCATATTACTATAAATAACTGACTGTAATTTATCTATCGTCGCTTCTGTATACACAGTATGTATATACAGAATGTACAACCGTCTTTAATATACATATGCATATTAAATACGGCTTCTATGGGGAAAATTTTACTTTTGAGTTCGAGCAGTAGAAGAAGATATGCAAATGTCTCGAGACGACGTTTACAGAGAGTATCATGTTCGGACTATAGGAAACGTTTCAGGACGACTGATATAGAGAGTTTTGTGTTGGGGAGGTAGAATACAATTTCCAGTTATCCCAGGACGACACTTATTGGGAGAGTGCGTGTTCGAATGATAGAAGACGAATCTCTTCATAGAAGTCGTACTAACATACCTGGACATTGTTTCCCAGCAACTATACACGACACTCCCGTAGAAGTCGTTCCAAAATATCTGGACATCGTATTCTAACGTGCCAACATGAGTCTCCCCATAGAAGTCATCCCGTCATACCTTGATATCATCTTCTATCGTCCGAACACAAAATTTCCCATAGAATTCGTTCATACATACGTGGACGTCGCTTTCTATCAACTAAATACAATATTCCCCGTAGAAATCGTCCAGAGATACCTGGACATTGCATTCTATCATCCGAACACAAAACTTCTAGTAGAAATCGTCCTGACGCAACAAGGATATCGTGTTCAACCGCAAAATGTTGGTATGCGAATAGCGTATTTTTTAAGCGGACGCTGGATCTTACCTTTTTATTTATGCAGAAGTGATAATGTATTACCCTTGTAGAAATTCATTCTCGAATCTAACTAGTAATCTATCTAGTATCGGGTTAATTTTCCTTATTCAATGTTCGGATCCAGAAGGGAAATCTAGTCTGATCCTAGTTCCGATTTGTCCCACTTTTAATAGCATTTTATATAGTGACCGAGCTTAGATATTGGTAGGTCTACCAAGTTAGAAACTAGACAAAATCTAGTCAGAAAATCTAGAAATTAAAACGATTTAAAAATTATTCTAATTTTGTTTCCTCGATCAAGTGAATCATTTTTTGACTCTTTAATATTTATTTATTTAAAACAAAAATATATTTACGTACTTAGGTAACGCATACCATTTAATTAGAATTTATAAATTATTTTATATATGCATTATTAATGAATAATTAATAACATTATTAAACAACAATTAATAATTATTAATATATTTTTTATACACTAATTATTGTAAATTTTAATATTAAACACTTCCGTGGAACATATAAAATATTTTATTGAAAAAAATGTCGATCTCCGCTGAGTATCAAACCCACGATTTTTAAAAATAATTTTTTTAAAAATCATTTTTTATAAAGATTTGATAGTTAAATATTTTTTGCTTGGTTTTGCATTAAGTTTTTTTTTGTTATATGTGGACTTTTATATAATTTGTATCAGATTTTTTCTTAATTAGGCGAAATTACCCAAACGGTTGTAATAAACCTACTTATGTCAAATTATTAATCCGGTGATTGATAATTATAATATTTGTCTAAATGCAGGGTGTTCTAAATATGATTGTTCAGATAAGCCGATATTACTGAATCGATAAGGGATGGGAGATGTGGAATACAAAGGTGGTATGCATTTTAGAAAGTTACAAATAGTTTTTGCGCTACGTTTCAGTGATCCTCGTTCAACGAACGAACGCTATTTTGGCCCTCGATGGAGGGACATGGAGATTGAACAGACGGGTGAAGACTTTGAGTATAATCGGAAGAATACTAGGAGGGGTAGACGAGCGCCACACAAACCAACACTTGTTTCTTCATATATAGGTATCGTTAGCTTTGATCGCAATTTCTATGGCATAAAAAAATGAGCGTATGTTGTCGTTTATATATGTATTAGTGACGCATTTACGATGATTTGACGCAATTGTAACATTAATGTCAAAGATACAAGTGGCCATTTCTTATTCATTCATTCATTTTTTCTTTAGATTGGATTTAAAGTTTGCGCTCGTTTTCTGAATTTCCATGCTCCTTCATCGCGAGTCAACTTTAGTGTTTGTTCATTGGCTGGCGAACATCATTGCATACCACTAACCCTGCTTATTACTCCATCCATAATGCACTTATTTTCCAACACATAATATATTTATTAATAGAATACATTTTCTGTTATATTAATAAAAAATAATAAAATTCTGTAAAATTAATTTATTTAACGAATTTCTTATTTATACCGATTTATAGATCAAATTAAAAAATTGGAAATTTATATTTAACTCATCTAATTTCAAATTATAAGTTTTAATAAAGCTTATAAATAAGAAGTAAAAATATCAGTAATTCCAATTTCAAATAAGAAATAAAAAATTCCAATAAGAAGTAAAAAATTAAATCATCGTTAAATCAATCAAGGAAATATAGAACTGGTTGCATACATGCGAATATAAGCGATAGCAGTTATAGCTTATCAAACATGCATATGATATATCAATCTCGATTTTGAATAAATAATTTACCTTCAATTGTGATATGTTTATCATATTAATCATCACAAAAATAAGAAATAATAAATATTATTTAATAATTATATACATTTTACATTAATTGTAATTCATCGTTAATAATTCAACTATATATATAACAGCTTGGACAGATTTTCCTTTTAAAAATTGCTATTATGATTATCGTCATATTCACCTGCAGGTCGATGGTCAATCCATTGCTGCTGCATATAGTCTGGGTGTAAAGGAGCGTTGCCATAGTACCTTTGAGGCACTTTATGTTTTTCGGCGCGTTGAATCGATTTTTAGAGATTCTCAGGCCAAAAAATTGGTCGTTTTCGAGATAAAGGCCCATTTCGTCTTAAATGGCTATTTTTCGAGAAAATTAAATAAATTTTACTATATAACCCAATGATTTCGATATATAATTATATTTTATAATGAGATTTTTGTCCCTTGCATATTTTGTAAAATCCATATTTTAAGAAGAAAAGAAGAAATGACAGCTGAGCCTCATGCGATCCACACTTCGCGTGATCGTATATTTTAAAGCTAATTTCTGATAAAGTAACGAAAATAATAATATGTTACGATACAATAAATTGATCGTTATAAATCAAAAAATAATTTTATATAGTTTTTTTGTTGTAAAAGAAAAGGATAAATTTTGGTTATAAACAAATAAAACCGTATGATATTAGAAAAAGGGTATTATTTGGGAAATTACCTTTTGTTGGGCCTGATACTTCGAATAATCGATTCAGCACATCGAAAGGCATAAAGTAACACCAAATTATCATGGGACCTTTTATGTGCTATGGCAGCCCTTTGCTGCGTTCGGACTAATAGCGGTTCAGCAATTTAAGTGCATCTAAATTGCAGCTATTAAATAAATTATTACAAACAATTCTACGCAAAAAACGACTTACGAACAGAGAATTCTACTTCACATAAGCATATATCGATTTCCATTAATGTCAAAATGGTTAATAACAAATGTTACGATCACTGTTGAAATTTACTTTCCCACTTAGCGTATATCATAGCCACAACAAAATTAAAAAAAATGTTTCACAGAGGCCCTTTGTTAAGCAATGTCAAAACATATCTGCATGCGTTCGGCTGGGCGGAGTAGAAGAATAGGAAGAGTTCATAGTGCGTAAAATTGTAATTTCCTGAAAACATCTTCTTATATCATTAGGTATAAAAATCATACTTTTTATATACGTAAATGAATTTAACTTATACTTTTTGTTCTCAGAAATTCGAAAATTTTAGATACATGTATAATTTGTACATAATTATTTGTATAATTATAATTTAAACTATTGTACAATTTAAATAATCTTTAATTATTTTATTTTAATTTATGCGTGAGTCAAGTTTATAGTATATTCCTTTTGTCATTTTCAAAACGCAAGATGACATGTATGGGTTTCGGACGATGGAGGCGTCAAAAAAGTTATAGAACCCTTGCAATGGTAAAGAGAAGGTCGAAGGCGAGGTCGAAGATAAGAGGACACTGCCCCTCCTTTCGTCTGGGCGCATTGAGAGCGAAAGGAAGAAACGTTCTCTTTACCCCCGCGTTGCTCAACCACGTTCCCCCCTCTCTCTCTCTCTTTGAGAGATGGAAAAAGGGGGCAAGAGGGGATTCAATTTGGCGTCTGTTTTTCCAAGGGTCCGACTCTTGCCTTGCAAAAACACTCGAAGACACCTCCATCTTGCGCTTAAAGTTCCACCACGTGCGCGCGTCAGGGAATAAGGCGCCTCTATTGCTCCTGAGCTGTGTACGCGAAGAGGGAAGGGATGCCTCGGGATTTCCGACCCCCTCCCCTCTATCGCATAAGTCTCTCCCGTCGAACGTGATGTGTATGTATATATAATATATGTAGCATATATATATATATATATATATATATATATATATATATATATATGCACGGACGGGTACAGGAGCCCTTGTTTGGATAGAGCGGACATCTCGGACAAAGTAATCGTCTAATCATCCTCTTGGCAGCCGCACGCCACTCCTCTGCTCTCTATATGCATGTGTATATACTGGCCAATCAGTTCGAAATACCGTGCCTATATAAGACTATACTGCTGCGATATATGAGTAGCGGGGATACAACTGCGCTCCCGATCCAAGCTACTCATTTTATATTATTTTTTCCTGCTGTCGACTATCTGTATAATATATAATGCGTGTATATATATATATATATGATGTATATTTTCACGTGGACAACAACTTTTTTGTGAGGCAACGGAATCTAGTGACCCTTCGTAAGAAGAGTAGCACCATTCCGAATTACACACAAATCGGCGGTCTATTGACGCTCGATGAGAATAGCAATAAGTTGTTATTTACAGGCGTACGATGGCTCGATCGCTAAAGCGAAGGACTAGTAACTCGGTGATCCCAGTTCAAATCCCGGTCTCGGCCGATTGACACATACACCTCTGTAATAATTTGCATGTGCTTTGTTTACAAACTTATCGTAGATCTCCGTCGCTGATTAGCGCCGATATTTGGAAGCATAAATAGAAGAACGTTAAATAAAATTAAAAAAAGTTGTTATTCATCTTCACACGTGCTTTCCGGATTCATATTCTTGTCAAGTAGTGTTACTAAATTTTGCTGTATTGGCCAGCTGCGCCACAGTTTTAATCTTTTACAACTGTATTTTTTAATGGTACTACTTTTCGTAGGAGAGAAAAAAACCGATAGATCCTATACACATATTCTTATAATTTTTCGAATATTTCAAACTTGCATGGAGTTTTTTAAAATAATCATTAGAGTAACAGTACTCTTTCTCTCTCTCTCTCTCTCTCTCTCTCTCGCTCTTTCTCTCTCTCTCTCTCTCTCTCTCTTTCTTTCTCTTTCTCTTTTTCTCTTTCTTATTTTGAGCTATACAGTTGTAGTACACACACTGTTATTTTACCATCCCACTGCCTTGTTTCTCGACGCGTTGTATGAATATTCACACAGTAAAAGGAGTGAGAACATCCGAGCTTCATGAGAATGCCAGAGATCGATAATTGGGGTTCTACCAACGCGCGACCCCTTCGTCTCTGAAAGACGCGCCTAATTTTCATTTAAATGCAACGAGAGTAAGTGTACCCATCACCCATCTCTCTCTCTCTCTCTCTCTCTCTCTCTCTCTCCTCTCTCTCTCTCTCTCCTCTCCCTCTCCTCTCTCTCCCTCTCTCTCTCTCTCTCTCTCTCTCTCTCTCTCTCTCTCTCTCTCTCTCTCTCTCTCTCTCTATTTCTCTCTCTATCTGTCAGTAGCAGTTCGCGTACCATCGCTACCACAAGCTTCAATTATTCGCGGTAAAACTGAACGAAACGGCCCGCGGCTGTACACGGGCAATATATCTATCGCGAAGAGTCGAGGCGAGACGTTTGAAGTTTTAGCCGCGAGTTTAATTCTCGTTCGTACACTCGATTTTCTGAACTAATGTATTATATACGGATTATTATATGAATTGTCTATATACGACGAGAAACGCATATATTTGCATACAACGGCTTTTATCTCCAACTACTAGAATCTTGACTATATACTTATATTTTCTAACTCAATTCAAATTAATTAATTTGACTGATGGAAAAGTAAAAGAGTCCCACTGAAATTTAGGGAATTTCCATTGAAAGAAATAATATATCCACTGAATCTTAGTCAGGATTTTAGATTCTTTCTATAATCCCCAATAGCATTTGTCTATGAATTATTTTTAATATATGTACACGCTATATTTAAATACATAAAATTTCATTTACTCAGTATGCATATTTACACATTTTGAATCTTTGAGGTCATCGACGTCATCATAAATAATAAGTAAAAGCGAATATTCTCTATTTTTTTTTCTTAAATTTTAATTGGTAAACATTATCGCATTACTAAACAATGTGTGGTGAACGATAGTTAAGATTCCACAGTTCAAATCGCAATCACTTAGTACTGGAATACTGGAAATTTCAGATTTTTAACAGCGGCTAATTCTCACTGATTAAAATTTAAACAATCTTCTATAGAGAATATTATTCATATATATATATATGAATAGATATTTGGAAGCAAAGCGACAAGTCAGCTTCTTGCTGGGTATAAAAATTTCTATACCTTCTGTTTCCGTGAAATGTCTCAAAAAAATACATTTAATACTTAAAAAACTAAAAAAATTTTATTAGATAGTTAAATAAAAAATTTTTACTTACATTTTCTCATTTTGTTAATTTATATATTTCAAAAGCTGAAGTATTTAATTTATATTTGTATATAAAATCATAAAGTAACATTGAAAATGAACGTTCGTCCATACAAGTAGATCTTAGAACGGATGATAATAATTTCATAAATTGAGTGAATTCTGTCAAAACGGTACGTAGCTCGAATTTTTTTTCAAATATATTAGAGTCTGTTTTCTCTATAATAAATTTGATATTCATTTTAAATATTCACATGTACTTTCCTTGTCAAAGTTAGGCGAGTTTTTGCAGTACTCACGAACAGATATCAAGTAGAATAGCTTCACTTTCAATTATCAACTTTATACAAGGGGTATTCAAAGGGGTTTCTCTCAGATGTCACCCAGTGGACTTGAGCTGATCATAGTTTTAGCTGAGGTTCTACCCATAAGAGCGGGATTGGCTTAGCTCGATAATCTTGGAGGTACAGTGCAAAACAGGTCCGATTGCGAATTACGTGTGGTTATCTGTTTTTGAACTGCAAAATGGTTAAACGGCAATCAGATGCACAGTGAACTGGTGCCTATTTATGGTAAAGACTGTATGAGTTTGCAGATTGTGCGAATATGGCACACATAATCTGTATCGATCCTTTACCACCAAACAATGTCGAGTCCAAATGCTGAAAAATGGAAACAGGCTGTCGATTAATAGATTAATGTTCTACATAAAAATGGTACATGAAAATTCGCGTCATTGAGAAAATCTAAGCATACTTTTACAATCAGATCCTAATGGGTGTTTGGAATCAAAAGTCTGAGCACAGTGTCAGATATCAAGCACGACTTGTGGTGAAAGTGTTCTAGCGAGAAGGTATTTTATTAATTTAAAACCTTTACGCCTATCATGTGACAAAAGTTTTTATATTTTGTACAGCTCGAAGGGTGTATCACCGAGAAGAAGGAAAATTTGCCATTTACTATGCTGCAAATAACCGCATCGTTTCAAACAATTGCTTCGTCGTTGGGAGGAAAGGTATATTGTTATTTTATCAAATTTCAGTTTTAGAATTATCGAAGGTAAGAAATGCGTGCTTGCCGATGCAGTTCAACATTTTAAAGTTTATTTAGTTTTATATAAAACTGACAGTTTAGTGATTTCTAAGAGTCAGAACGCTATTAATGAGATACTACGTTAGTTAATCAGTAATTTTATTATAACATGTGAATTGACAATTGTGTTTACCGAAACGTAAATTAACGTAGTGTATTGATAAATATTCTTCAGAAAAAGGTCAAGTCAAGAAACAGAGTATAGTGTCTTATCAACAGTCAAAGTTGAATATATTACAATGACATACGTACAAAAGAAACCCTTTGAAAATATTGAAATCTTGTTTCTAATTATATCTTTAAATTTATAGATAGTTCATTTGCGACTAAGTAAATGAAAAATCTTGACTTTCATCGAGCCATATCGACCATTATATTAAGTCATAAGGAAATAAATGCTAGATATGTTGAATCAAAAGAACAGCTGGTTGATGATTCTAGGAATTCGATAGCAGAACAACAGTTTTGTTATGTTCGGAAAAAAATTAATATGCGAAAGTCTTCGGATTAAGTGGCAGTGTTGAATTATTTGTTATCGATGAAAAAATCTATTCTTATTTATTATGTTCTTTATAGCTTATAAGATATAGAATGCTAGCCGTGATAAAATATAACGACTTTTTTCATTCTCTAGGCTATATTCGTCCGACTTATAGAATTTTTTTTGCTATACTCCTGTAATTATCTGGAAACTATATGTGATATACTGATATAGTAGCCATATTGCATCTTTATTGGCAACAGAATTCAGTGAAGAGTTATACACATTTTAATTTGCTCAGAAAATTATCGTATTTGGAGAAAACGGATAGAATAATTCGATCAAGCTTTATTGCAAAGATTGCATAACGATCATTAATTTACTTAAAATATTCGAAATTTATTTTGGTGTCCGTTTTTTATGCAAATCTTTTTTTAAGTGCTTTAAAATTACGAGCTAATATATCAAAATTATGATTTGCAATATTATTTTTGAAAAATCTAATTTATAAATTTTTAATCACATACTGTAACTGGGAACTACAGATCGATTGTCTCTAGAATACTACAAAATCTTCCGAGGTATTCTTGCTATATTCAACGAATTTTTTATAAAATTTATAATTTAGGTACATTCTGTATATTTCTTTGTAAATTTTTCTAAACGTAATTTTTACTCTAAAACTTTTTCTCATATTCGGAAAAGGAAGCAGAAGAGTGAGGGAGGGAAGGAGGGAGGGAGGGAGGGAGAGAGAGAGAGAGAGAGAGAGAGAGAGAGAGAAAGGATTTGAGAACTCCGGTGAGCCAGATCCAAGGACTCGTAACACAACATAATGCGTCTCGATGCAATAAGCAAAATGCGAGTATATTACACGGCTATGAGGCAAATTCCGCGCTTGGCGAACGTCTGGTCTGAGTCGCGCGGCTCCACCCGCGTGCCCAGCTCGCGTGGCGGTGCGACGCAACCCTATCTGCACGGACCAACCGCAGGAGTATAACGGCGGATCGGGATAATCCCCGCACGGCGCGGTGAGCCATTGATATGCTGATGCGCGGTACTTGTCGCGTGAAATTGCCACCAGCCTGCGGCTCTCTGTTCCATTGTTCGCGCTCTCCCGGCGCCCGCGATTCCCTTTTCACGCCTCGGATTTAACCAACCGGCTGTTTCTTTCTCTCTCTCCCTCTTTTCTCTCTCCTTCTCTCTCGTTCTCGTTTTATGTCCTCGGGGCTTCGAAGCGTTTTTTTCTCGTTGTTCGCTTTCCGCGCGTCATGCTATCATCACTCTGCAGCTCTCTATGCACCACAATTTCATGCATAGCCCAGAGCTTTTTTCTCCGCACTATCTCGCGTTTCACGGCGATCGCTCGCGCGGTATTCGCCGTTTCAAAATGCAGGAACGAACGTTCATCGAGATTCTGAAAATGCGACGGCCCAGCTCGAGATTTTGGTGTGGGGAGTTTCATTATTTTCTGTTTTCTCACTGATTTTTGTTCTTTTACTACTTTTACCTGTTCATTGGCGAGTTGTTTGTTTTACTTTTATACATATGAAAATAATGTAGACTGTTATATAAAAGCAAAAATGAGATGTTTCTTCAATCAAGTACATTCAAACACCCTTCACATTCTCCGAACTTGTAGAATGAATATTCATTGCATATTTTTCGTGTATAAATTTCGAGAATCTAGGTTAATAAACAGCCATTAAAATACTCGAGTTCGTGGAGCAGCCTGAAGGCACGGAGCGGTGCTCTCAGATCATCTTGAAAATTGCGCAGGATACATAGAGAAGCATGCAGGCGTGTTTGTTATCTTTACATGCTGCGTGCATAGAGCTGCGAGGGGAGGAAAAGATCTGCTTAATGGCGAAGATTTGAAGCTATGCGAGTTTATAGCGTACAGCCCATGTGAGTGAAAAAGAATCCAGACGTAAACTGTCGAATTACCCATCTAAGTGAGACACGGCGCAGATTTCCATCAGACAATCACGGTTATATTGGTTACAATTTCCATTAACTGCTTCAATTTCATTAAAAAGATACACTTACATTATATGATCTTTAGCTGCTGAATGATATACATTCTTTAAAATAGTATAATATTGCATATGGTGAATGTGGAGCCTATTTATGTGAATGAAACCTATTTAAATGGATAATATTTGCTTGTGTTAAACGTTAAACATCCGTTTTACATATGGAATTTAACAGAACAAAATGCTCAAAAGCACATTTTATATTATATATAATAAAAGTATATTCCGCAGTGACATTCCACGATGACTCATTGGGATCAGTCCTTGGACCGATCAATAACCATATTCGCGACATAGAAATTTTGTCTTATTATCAATAAAAAAATTTACATAATTCAGATTGATTCTTATAATTATAATT
This sequence comes from Sycobia sp. Sy_11, assembly GCA_018907035.1. NCBI lineage: Eukaryota > Metazoa > Arthropoda > Insecta > Hymenoptera > Epichrysomallidae > Sycobia > Sycobia sp. Sy_11. Next base: position 171,660 of record JACCIC010000311.1, read on the forward strand.
TGATTTATTTAACTACTACTATTTATTTTGTCTTTGTTATGCAAACATATCTTTAATTGTGTTATAATTATTGTAATATAAATATAACTAAATATATATATATATATATATATATATATATATATATATATATATATATATAGTAATATAAACGATTTTACTTTCAAAATATTTTATGCAAAGTAAACTTCTTCGTTAAGTACATAAGAGATTATTTCCTTTCATAGCTTATGAAGATAGCCCAATTTCTTAGCTTTTTCAAATATAAATTTTTAGTGAGTCTAAAACATTTTTTCTATTCAGAATCATTTATTCTGTTGGAAGTAACCGTCGATAATGTTCCGTATCGCATATTTCAATAAATAAACTAACGGTACATTTAAGGTTTTTATTTTATCCAATAAATTATTGAGCCGGTAATAGAATCTAATAACTCTTAACTCTTATAACACTTATCGCTCCATGAGCTTCTTCAACACTGAGCAAAGTTATTGAAAACATCGGCTTTAATTACCTCATATATTGATTTCATCGAATCCAAAGGCAATATGACTTTCAATGAATTAAAAAATCAATATAATCTTATCAATTAGTAAATCACTTGTTATTAATAATCTCAGAATTCATTATTGGATTAAGAAAGTTATAAAAAATGTCAAAATTCATCATTGTCCTGTTGGACATTCAGCTAAACATTAACTAAGTATGTCATAAAACTTCATATACAAACTCATAAGGACCATTACATTTTGTTAAATGATAGATTATGGTCAAAAAATTCGAAACTTTACTCTACATTATTCAATTATACTCTATCAAACAGTAGAACCTCTACAGATCCCTCCAACAAATTTCATTCCATCCACTCATAATGATATCCAAGATATAAATGTAATATTAATTAAGTAAAATTCACAGCAATCTTCTTCTCAAGGGAAGTTTATCTTTCCTAATGCCAAATTAAAACATTTATAACTTCCTTGGAGCCTTTCTGCCAAGTACTTAGGAATAAACATATTGCTAATACAAAAGCGAAAGTGTTCAGAGTATTCTTGTTTTCGAGATCCTTTTTTTATAATAAATCTTTCATTTATTGTGACCGATGTGTGTGAAGTGTTTTTGATACCATAATTAAAAACATCACAATATACAAAATACCTATTTGGGGATCCATCATCTATAAATATGTCCCAAAACTTTAGACACCATTATCTAGTTACTAGGATCCGTGCTAAATACTTCTTTCCTTACCTACTGCACACAAATTCTTTATGAAGTTTTATACTAGGCATATATTAGCATCTTCATCTTTCCTAGTTTCAACAATGGTTACTTAAATAGGTTTAGAATTTTTATTTTTTATAATCAGCTGTTTTTGCAGCAGAAATAATAATATCGTAAATTATGAATACTCTTGATGGCTCACAATCATTATCAGATATAGCAATTATAATGAAAACCGAGATGATAGGCTAAATGATTATGTTTATTTATCGTTTCAAACTTTTTACCAATAAACAGAAATTTTAGAAATAATTTTTAAAAATATAGAACATTTATTCTTGATTTCAGATATTTATTTAACGACTTATATTGATAATATTAAGTTGTTAACCTATTGAGAAATAAAATATTTACATTTTTTATGGCTATTATTTGAATTTAGAAAATAAAATATTTCTTCTAAAGCATATTCTCTTACTAAGAAGTCACTTCATTTCATGAGTTCTGTTAGGATAACCATATTTCTGAGCTTCCTTAAACATTGCTATTAATGAATCTAAAACTTCTTTTCCATTTGGAATAATTTGTTCCGCTGGAAGCAACATACCATAATGACCAGTATCACGTAGTTCGTATACGTAAGCGAGAGGTAAATTTAATATTTTCTTCACCCAATCAATAGTTACTCCTACTACAGGCACTAAAAAATATAAAATAAATATTTACCATTTTTTATAGTAGTTAATCAGAAAACTGTTAATATTAAATTGATTATTTCAACTATAATTCATTATTGAATTATCAGCTGTAATTCATTTACAATATTTATAAATAGAATCCCTGATTGCTTTATAAAATGCACCAGGGATGTAAGCTGAAATTTGCCAGTTTCACTGTTAGATGTGCTAGTAATATGAATACACTTACATTATTTCGTATATATGTTAATTTTTTTCATTAGCATTAACTTTCAGAAATACATGGGCGACATTCTACCAAAGTAATAGCCTTACAGCTGCGGTATTCGTTTCTTTTCTCATTTTACCGAAAGAAATAAGTAGCTGAAACACATCGGATGTTGGTAAAACTTATAATGAACGTGCTCTAGTAACATGTGAGACATGGTTTTGTCAATTAAAATCGGAAATTTCGATTGGATAAACAATGAACATCCTGGGGCAGAGAAAAAGTTGAATGACGAGGAATTACAGGCGTTGTTGGATAAAACCTCAACCTAATCATAACAAAAATTGGCATATTCACTTATTGTCACCAGAGAAATAATTTTCTAACGTATAAAAACTATGGCAAAGATCTAAAAGTATGGTTGAAAGCCCGTTTATGAAATGCTCCTTCAACGGTTTCAAAGAAAATCTTTTCTGTATCGAATTGTTACGGGAGACAAAACATGGATTTATTTTGACAACCCAAAGCCAAAAAAATCAAGGCTTTCATCTGGTGCTCTATGTTTGGAGGACCAGTGTGGTGTGTTGTACTCAGAGATATTAAAACATGTTAGAACGGCGAATAATGATCTCTATCAAAAACAAATTATTGGATGTACAAATAAGTTTCCGCCGTTTTTTATAAAGAAACAAGAATTTATTGTAAAAAAGGTACAAATAATGTCATTCAAAATATTGCCCATCACTTTCTACTATTTTTGACCATCTTTCGGGCAGCAAGTGGATACCCTGTCTAAAAAATTGCTCGTCTTTTGAGGCGATCCACGAGTCGATCCATTTCTTCAATTCAATCAGTCATCAACCAGAATAGGTGGTAGTCTGAAGGAGCAATGTCTGGTGAATACGGCGGGTGAAGTAGGACCTCCCAATTCAGTGCTTCTAACTTTCCTTTACGATTTTTGCAACATGTGGCCGAGCGTTGTCATGCTGAAAATGATTTTACCATGCCTTTTGGCATCTTATGGACGTTTAATCTATAATTGTCGGTTCAATTTCATCAGCTGTTATTGGTAACGTTCCCCGGTGACGGTTTGATTGTGTTGGAATAGTTCGTAATAGATTATTCCCAGCTGATTCCACCAAATGCACGGCATTAGCTTCTTGCCATGAATGTTTGGCTTGGCCATCGAAATAGAGGCATGCCCGGACGTACCCCATGATTTCCTACGCTTTGGGTTGTCGTCCACTTTTAGTCTCGCGTCACGATTTGATGTAGAAATCCTTTGCGATTTCGCCTTTTCAGCAATTGTTGGCAAGCGAATAAGTGACGCTCAACGTCTCTTAGCTTCAGTTTGTAAGGAACCCAATTTCCTGGATCCTTGGACCATACCCAGGGTTTGGAGACGTTGTGAAATAGCTTGCTGAGTCACTCCTAACTCTTGTGCAAGTTCTTCTTGCTTTTGGCACAGATCTACCTCCAGTAAAGCTTCCAATTCTGTGTCACCATACACATGAAGCCTTCTACTGCGTGTTTTGTCCTCCACTTAAAAATCACCACTTTTAAATTTTTGGCACCACTCCAGACAATTTCTCTCATTCAAATTAACATCACCATATGCTTCTATGAGTAGCCGATGTGCTTCAGCTGCAGATGAAAGCTTTTTTTGCAAATTTCAGCTTTAAATGAAAGAAGTAAATTAACAATTCCCACAAATGACGCTTACTTGACTCAAAACTTAACATCTTAACACGATGAAAACTAAGTGTTGCTAGCAAAAATATAGAGGTATTAAAAAGTTATACTGTTTCCATATGTCAACAGTATACGATTTTTTACAGCTGACAATTTCGATGTTATCTTATTGGTGGCGCCATCTTTTCAAAACTGCGGAAACTTATTTCTACACCTAATATTCATTTGGATCATGTTTTGATCGAAAGACAGCCGGTATGAGTTTAAAGATATACGTGGGTAATTTGATAAGTATCTAGCTTACAAATGAAAAAACTAAAAGTTTAATTTTTTATCTAAACTATATATAAATTTTAACTAAAATGTATTTTTCAATGCAGTCTCGTTTTAGTTGAATGCAGTTGGTCCATCGGTGTTCCAATTTTTTGAACCCCGCTGAAAAAGATGTTTTCTTTTGGTCTGCAAAATAGGGCTCCGTTGCAGCCATTATTTCGTTATTGGAGTGGAATCTCTTGTCGAGAGCGAATTCTTTAGGTTCGGAAACAAATAAAAATCGCACGGAGCCAAATCTGGAGAATACGGTGGATGGGGCAGCAGTTCGTAGCGTAATTCGACCAATTTAGCTGTGGTTTGTGCAGAAGTGTGAGCCAATGCATTATCGTGATGGAAAAGCACTTTCTTTTTAGACAAATGGAGCCGTTTTTCTTTTAACACGGCATCAAATTGTTTCAATAATTCGACCTAGTACTGTCCTGTGACCGTTTTGCCCTTCTTCAAATAGTCAATAAAATTACACCTTGAGAATCCCAGAAAACAGTGTCCATTACCTTTCCGGCCGAAGGCACTGTCTTCGCCTTCTTCGAAGCAGGTTCACCAGGTAAGGTCCACTATTTTGACTGGTCCTTGGTTTCTGGAGTGTAGTAGTAACGACGTAAAAATTCTTTTAGATTGCTATTAAAAAGCTCCAAACACTACTCTGAACTGGTCACACGGATGCGCTTGTTGTTTGCAGTCAGTAAACGCGGCACCCACCTTTACTTTCACTTGCTTTCAAACGCTCTCAAAAATAAACTACAACTACGATCCGGCTAAAATTTCGTCTGTAACCGTTTACAGGAAGATACTGGACAGTAGTGTATTTCTGGTACGATAGTGGCACCATTAGGCGGTGAGGCTAGATACTTGTCAAATGATCCACGTAGCATAGTTATCTTGAAACATGACAACACGCCGTCTTATACCGTTCAACTGATGAAGGATACTTGAAAAGTACTTAATTGAGAAGTTTTATCGCACTTACCATACTCTTCTGACCTTGTCCCTCCGACTATACGCCATCGCATCGATGGAACACCTACTTACAGAGAAGCGTTTTGCCAATTTTGAAGAATTCGAAAAATTACTCGTTCAATGGTTTGCCTCGAAAGAAAAAAAAATTTAGATTTTACTTATAATTTGCCTGAAAGGTGGAAGAAATGTGTAGAATCCAATAGGCAATACATTTATTTAAAAAATTGCGAGATTCCTTAGAAAATGAAGTATTTTCTTTATTGAAAAACCAAGTAAATTTTAACTAACATAGCTGATAGTTTACTCTGTAATCATCTACGATTTTAATAAAAATCATTAGTGATTTTTAGAAGCTTTTAATACCAATTGAATGTCGTCAGAATTTGGTTTTAAAGATACTATAAAAGTAGAATTGAACAATGAAACCTGCACAGTATTTCAATATTTTAAAAAATATTTCACTAATGAAATGGTATCAATTAAATGAATTATTTCACTAGGAAAGTAAATGAAATCCATTGTTAAGAGCAAAATAAATCCAATAAGAAATAAGAGATAAATATACCAATGAAAAAGAAAGAATTTTTTACTTATGATGGATTAAAAATCACTAATTCTACTGTAGGTTCAATAAAATCGGTAACTTTCACTGCCATGATTTATACATTACATAACTTACTGTAACTTTCTATCAAACTAACAAAAATGACAAAAATAAATATAAAATATATAACATATGAGAGAATAATTTATTTAACATACTTAGAATATCTGAAGCAATTCCAACTCTGTATTTTGTACCGTATCTCTGAGCAAGCTCAGCAGCAGTTATTTGTCCAATGGCAATCTAATTAATGAAAAAGAAAAAATATCAGATATTATATATGATCATGTATATATTATTTGAGAAAAATTATTTTAAATAACGGGCTTCTATTACCGTTTCCTTAGAATTTTCTATGTCAACTCTATTGTTCGCGTATGGAACTAATAAAAGCTGTGAAAAGCTATGAAAACTTATATATGCAAACAATTTTTGCTTAATTGATAATAAATATGTAGACATAGTTTGAGATTCAATTTCAGAAAAAGGTCTCGGACCTCCATAATTAATAAAATCAGGTTCAGATGTCCTAGCTGTATAAAATAAATATGTTATTTCCCATTGTAACTAATAAATTAATTAGCTAACACACACACACACACACACACACATGTATATATATTATTCTATAATATATAAGAAGAATTAAAATAAGTATACGCATATAGATAAGCTTTTGTATTTGATTTTTCCATTCTGTTGCGTGTTGCGAAAGTATGCATGTAAATATAAATACAATGTCTTAGACTTTTGAGACAAATCCAAATATTGAGTTAAGGTAGCAAGATAAAGTGATAATAGACGTGCACTAGTCATTTTTACATTAGTATTGAACGATATTTTACGTTATAACATTCGAAACATCATTTTAAAATTATTATTTTGCGGTTGGAGGTTGGAATTATGTAAACTATTTTAACCTTATATCAACGCCCATCCCAATAATCCATATCGCGCGCGCTCGATTTCACGACCCTTGTGACATTCGTAGGCTAAATTGGAAAATATTTAAATAAAATTTAATTTCTTGTTAGTTTTTTATGGTAAATAAATCAATCTACTAATGATCCTAAATACTAGTGCGAATTAGCAACGGAATTATACGATGTGTTTGTAAATAAAAGCATGTAAATTTAACGATATTGTTTATATGGGAGATTTATGGCCTAGAAAGTTTGTTATTAGACTCTGCAGCGAGACTCGTCAAAGCCTGTATAATCTGACTACATATCATTAGAATATACTTAAAGGAATCTACGAATTCTTTACAGATCCTGTACAAGTATATCTGTATTTTTGGAATAGGTTAGCAACGTGATATATATATATATATATATATATATATATATATATATATATATATATATAATAACATTTTATGATAAGTAATTATAATTCCTTAATTGTGAGATTATTATAAAACGCCGTAACTCGGTTGAATCAGAATCGATTTGATAATATTGTAAGATAGCCTTCATCTCATAAAACTGTTTTCCTCTTACTCAGATAGTGAAGATACTAAACTGTATGAAATGTTCCCTGCAAATTTTTATGCTGTAAGCTTGTAGTATAATGCAAAAATTTATGAGATTGCTAAAAAAAATTATTTAAAAAAATACACGTAAAAAGTAGAAAAGAATTCGATTTCAAGTTTCGACTGAAACTTTAGAAAGTTTTCTGAATTCTAGACATTATTGAGCTATTATTAATTTAATGGAATTTAATAATAGCCACATCTCTTACATGTTTAATAAATAATACTTACATGGTTCACCATAATTCCAATTACGATTTAGATCCACACCAATATGTTTATCCTTTTGAATAGATCTATTTTTACGCCAAAATCTATCCTGTATAATAATACACATAATTTCAAAAACAAAAATCTGTTTATATATAACAAAATAACGCCATCCAATTAACGCCTTTCTGTTATCTAGTTTATAAAACTTCGTTTTTTAAATCTTTTAAAAAGTTCATCATTTACAAAATTGCAATTTTAAAATCGTAGTTTTTACACAACCATCAATGTATTCTTTAATTTTGATAAGAATCAAATGAATCATGAAACGAATAGTCGGCTTTTACAAATATATTTATAAAACTGTTACGGATAGTTAAATTATATAAATTTATATATTTATTAAGATAGCGTAGAATTAAGTTTTTAAGTTTATATAAATAATAAATAATAATAATGTTTAAATTAATGATATGCAAATAATAAAACAATTGCGTCATATTTAGGTTATAAAAAACTAAGATTTTATGTGTATATTTTTAAGCGGAAATTGATGTATAGATATTATATTACAATATAATCACCGCGTAGATTAAGTGTATTTATCTCGAGAAGTGCGTGTTATTATTAAGAATAAGATTTATTTTACTTTGTATTATAGAAAACATTAGGCTAAAATTCTTTGATAATGAAAATGAAAATTTATTTAACTATTTGATATTTTATAAGTATTAAAAAATTAATGGTCAAATAATTAATGTAAAGGAAAGCCACTAATATTTTGGAAATAGAACTTGAAAATTTAATCGAACATATATTTTACTTACATATTTAATAAAAGGGAATAATGTAATTATAAAGAAAATATAAATAAACTTACATTGATTGAATTGGACAGACTTCGAGAAGTTTACTATTATCAGTGCTGTGACTGGAAAATGCCATTTTTTCTTTCGAGAAAACTATACATTCAAAATCCATCGGTGCCGTGACCGGAAAACCATAAGGTTTTCGAAAGCTGTATTTTTTGATTGTATGGTTTTCAACGTTAAAGAAAATTTGGATACTATTTTCGAAAGCTGAAACGTGCTCATGCAAAATTTATGAAGCACCACGAAATACCAAATTTTTTTGTATTGATTAATGTATAAATTCAGATCCATCGGTGCCGTGACCGGAAAATCTCAGGATTTTCAAAATCTGTATTTCTGAAATTTATACTTTAATTTAGAAAAAAAAAATTTGGGAATTTTGAAATTGAAATATTTCTATGATGGATAGAAATAAATGAAGAGCTTCAAAAAGAGGCTTATATATCTGAACCAGAAAAGGTTACATATGAAAACTTCTCGACGGATCTGTTTTCCCTTTGTATCTTATCGCTAAATTCAGAGAATTTGATGGCGGCGCGAGAAGCGAGCCTATAAAGGTTCAAACGCGCCGAATGTTAGCCCATTATATTACTGGCTATCCTCTGTTTTGGTACGTCGTAAAAAATTATAGTTTTATTATTATATTAATAATTTCAAAAAACTTAAACATTATTTATTTAATCCCTTTTTGGTTGTCTCGAACAATTATTATATTAAATAATTTCAAAAAACTTAAACATTATTTATTTAATCCCTTTTTGGTTGTCTCGAACAAAAACTATTAAAATATTTGGTTCTTACCTTTGTAAAGGCGTATATGTAGCCATCTGGATTAAATACCGGAAATATGTACCAGTCATAAGATTGGAGTAGTTTAAGAGAATACTTTCCGACTCCTGTAAGTAATTCATGTATAATATAAGTAGCTGTTGCTGGTCCAATCCATTCGGAAGCGTGAATTCCAGCTTCTATAAAAATACCGGGATTATTTTGACGGAATGAAATATGAACACCTTTAATAGCTCGACCTTCGTAACTACGACCGGCATCAAATATTTTTACTTTTTCTGGATACTTAGTTGTCAAACTATCGAGCCAATTGTAAATTTCATCCAAAGTATGATAGCGAGTCCAACTAAAATTTTTTTCTATGCCATTTCGACCCATTGTACGATAGATAACATCTTCTAAATTTTCAAATATTACGTTATATTTTATTTTGTGATCAGTCATCTCTTTTTTAAAGAGTTCTAGATTATTAGGATTAACCATGTAAGACAGGTTCTTTGCCACATTTTTATACTGTAATAGAACTTCAGATTCTCTCCAGTTTTTTATCTTAAATAATATAAGTATGTTTACTAATTTTATATTTGTAATTTTTTTTAGATCATAGATAACAATTTTTTATATTTTTACCTTCGCATACAAATTATATGAATCTATTTCTTTTCTAAATTATATACATAATAATATAATAAAACACAATAAACTATTAGAGTAACATTTTAAACACTGGTATATACTTTTTGAAATGGAACTTTTACATTTATAATAATATTATCTTTATTTATATACGATAAAAAGACTTACGATTTTTTTATAAGTTAATTCTTGTAATTTTCTAAAATCATTATTGGATTTCAAATTGACGCTATAAATCTTGTAATCTTTATAGGAAATTTTTCCAAATACAAATACTAAAACATTTAAAATCAGTAAGAATAAATGCATCTTGAATCTGAAAAGTTTAGAAGATCATTATTTTAAATTATACTTAATATAAGTTAAATTTTCAATTTCTGTATACACTATAAAAATAAAGAGAAAAACTGTATGCAAAAAGAAATCTTAATTGATTTCACCTCAACACTGAATTATCGAGTCCTATGAATTTTATTTAAAGAAAACTGTTGCTGAATCAATACAGTATTTTAACAAATTTAGGATATCTATCTTCCATAGCAAGATAGTATCTATACGTAAAATACCCGAAACATTTGCCATTATATATCAGTAGTATATGGCCGCGGTAAATCCCGTTTAAACTGATCGTCTGAGATGTGGCTCTATCACTCCGATACCTAAAATCTCGCCGGTATTCCAATAGTCTAAATTTTGAATTCATTTATTGCTAAGATATTACTCCAATAAAGCAGGAATACCTATATAAACTATTTTAATCTTGGTAGTTCTTATAATTGTAAGTGTAATTTAAAGTTCAACTTTTTGCTACTCGTTTTCATTATTGTAATTGTTGTTAATATAATATAAAAAATTGTGCATGGTTAAATAATTTATATATCACAATTAATTCGTTTTGTTTTATATTCACAATAATCTTACTTTAATCAATACATTTTGCGCGCATTCATTACAGACGGCGTATTATAACTTGGTGGGAATAATAAATCGAGTTCGACGTCTATTTCGCAGATCATGTGCGCCTGTGTAGAAATCTGTCAAGCGCACGTATCAGGGCCTGTAAAGCACCTTAACTTGGCGCCTCCCCATACGCGAATCAGGATCTGTACAGGCAGCTTAGAATAGCTTCAACAGTCATAGAGGCGCAGGACAGGTAGCCTATGTTTGCAACATATCCTAAGTTCGTTTTGTTCATTGCAATTATAGCAGGGGTGTAAATGGAAACTTACAGGTTTTTTTTCGATAGATAAAACACTTAATTCTTAGGGAAATCTCACAAGTTTTTAATTCAAAGTATTGTCCATTGGATTCTACACATTTCTTCCACCTTTCAGGCAAATTATAAGTAAAATCTAATTTTTTTTTTCTTTCGAGGCAAACCATTGGATGAGCCATTTTTCGATTTCTTCTAAATCGGTAAAGCGCTGCTCTGTAAGTAAGTGTTCCATCGATGCGAAGTCGTGATATTCGGAGGGCTAAGGTCTGGAGAGTAGAGTAGGTGCGATAATACTTCTCAATTAAGTACTTTCAAAGTGTCCTTCATCAGTTGAAAGGTAAGAAACGGAGCATCGTCATGTTGCCAGATAATTTTGCTATATTTTTGAGTCCATACCGGCTGTCTCTCGATCAACGCATATCCAAATGGATAATTTATTGTTGATAGCGATCATTATTAATCGTTTCAACATTTTTTAATAACTCCTAGTATTGCACACCATACTGGTCACCCTAAACACAGAGCACCGTTTTATGGCCAAAGCGATTTCGTCTTGCAGTCGATGAGCCTGCGTCATAAGATGAAAGTCATGATTTTTTTGGCTTAGGGTTCTAAAAATTAATTCAGTTTTCATCTCCCTTGACAATTCGGTTATGCATTTGTCTATCGTTGACTTGGCGCAGCACCGATTTTTCACACTTGGGGATCTTTGTCATAGTTTTTAAATGTTGGAAAATTAGTTCTTGGGTGACATTAAGCGTATGTGATAATTTTTATTATTGGGTTGGGTCTTTACCCAAGAATGCCTGCCGTTCCTTGTTTTCAAACTTTGTCGCTGCTCCAGGATGTTCATTGTCTATAAAATCGCAATCTTCAATTTTAATTGACAAAATTATGTCTCTGGTGTTCTAATCACTGGAGTATGTTGATCATAAGTGTGTACCAGTATCCGATACGCTTTAGCTGCCTTTTTCTTTTGATATAATAAGAAAAACAACGAATGCCGCAAATGCGAATTACCTGGAACGAAACCCGACATATTCACTGAGATAAACAACTGTGGCTCTATTACTTTTGTAGAATGTGACTTATATATTTTTGAAGGTTAATTTCAATAAAAAAATTGACGTATACACCAAATCGCCGACATGTATACATATTGCTCGCAACATTTGACAGTAAAACAGGCCAATACTAACCTATACCCGTAGTATATGCATAATGTGAATAATCAGGTACATAGGAGAAATAAATTTTTTTAATATAAAATACGTAAAGTACAATTTTTTCTATGTAATCATATTTGATACTCTTAAATCAATATTAAATATAAAATATTATATTTATAAAATAATTTTTTAATACATGTACAATAAAATATTTTGTATTGCACATACAATACATGAGGGGTATTCAAAAAGTATGTTTTTCTGTGTTGCAATAAAAATAAAATACTAATTTTTAGACTATAAAAATAATGTGACTTTATTCTTTTACTTTTAAAATATTTTGCTAAGTAGTTGTCTGGGACATCAATATATTTTTTATCTGCCTGTAAGCTGATAGGAGATCTTTTTTAAAAAATCGCTTGCTCTGTTTTTGGATCCATGATTGAACAATTTCTTCGATTTGGTCATTTGAAGCGAAGTACTCGGCACCCAAACTTTCTTTCAACTTTAATAAAATCGTTTATTGTCAATATTGGTCATATACAAGCTAAGATATTGTCACTTATAGTACTAACGCGTGAATTTTCGATAATTTTCACCGTAAAACCGGTTGTAATAATTATATTAATAATGAATTTGTCTATAAGAATTTGTAGATGCCTGCATGATTTATTCAGTATTATATTATTCTGGATAGTTTACTATTTTAATGAAATAAAGAACGTTTGTATCGTATTATATGAATATCGCACCTAAAAATGAAAGTTTCTCTTCTGTAGGTCGAGTCTCGTTTTTGTCTCCCGTAATCCGAATAGCATTCTTGCAAACTTAAGTAGAACCATGCAATGAAGTATTTTAGCTGATATTATCTTATACTGTAGTATTTTATTTGATTGCAGTTTTTATTTTCTTAAGCAAACATTTCGTTAGTACTCTATATTTCATTCGTTTCAATTTCTATATAATAAGTTTATTTTTAAATTAATAAATATTTTTTTATTGGTCTTACAGTCCAATCAATTCAATCTAAACATAAAATAAAAATAAAAATAAAAAATAAAAATAAATAAAAAAATAAAATAAAAATTAAAAACAAAAATTAAATTAAAAATTAAATTAAAATTATAATGACAGTCAGACTGTCCTTGTTTACGTTCACCCCCGTAGACTAATGTGAAAATAAAATATTAGCTGAAAAAATTCTTTGTTAGTAAAGTGCAGTCTGACTGTCCCCACACCCTTACCTAATTGAAGACTTGTCCAAAGTTTCGAGCTCGCTACGGCTCCTCATCAGTCCCTGATTTTTATTTTATTTTTTTATTTATTTTTATTTTTATTTTTTATTTTTATTTTTATTTTATTTTTAGATTGAATTGATTGGACTGTAAGACCAATAAAAAATATTTATTAATTTGTATATGGGCAGTCGACATAAGTACAATTCAATTGTTTTAAGTTTATTTTTATTTTTAATTTTTTTATATTATTAGTTTTTTGGTATAATGCGCTTTTTTATATGATTTTATTAACTACTCCAGTTACCGCGGTAAATTGCAAAAGAAGTTGTTGAAATAGTACATTACGACACAAGGCCAATAAGCCAATAAGATTTATTGAATTCATAAACTAACCTATTAAAAATCTTAAAACTATTAATATTTGAAATTAATTATTGTTAATATAAAAAAATATTTTTAATCTTACCTTTTTTATTTTAAAATAATAATTTATTTATTATACTCACACCTATAAGTAGAAAAATTTTACATCCGTTAATTATAAGAATTTTATTAATAATATTTATTATGTTAGCTTTGTAAAACGTTAATGTTGGTATATAACGACAATATGCATCATCATAGAAATAGAAATGTTATTAAGCAACAGTATAGTAGTACCAATCAGAGATCACTGTGGAGCGCTGGAGCAGTAATGGAACGTATAAAAGGCCCGGACCGAAACCTATTACATATTATATCGAGAGACATAGAGTGTCGGTGCATTTGTATAGTTTATTTCACTATATTGTGTTTATGTCTCATTTATTTTCTTCTACGATCACGTGTTGTATTTTACTTATTTAAATAAAATTAATTCAAAATAACTAATCTCCCTGATTCAATCAACAATCAGAACATTAAGATTTCTATCAAACATTATTTTTTTTAATAATAATTGGATATTAAATAATTTTATTCTTATACTTTACAAAATTTAGAGATAATTAATATAGTTTCATAAATTAAATTAAATTTTAAACATTTTTAGATTTTCCAATCTTAAAAAAACAGTAAATCTATATATATATATATATATATATATATATATATATATATATATATATATATATATATATAAATGAATGTATGTGTGTTTGTTTGTCCTGGATAAATTCCGAAACTACTAAACCGATCGCGTTCAAAATTTAACCACGTCTTCTACACAGTCAGGAATAGGTCATAGACTATTTTTTTTTTTTTTTTGCAAATTCGAAAAAAATATAAAAAATTAGCAAATTAGGTAATCACTTAACGGGCGGTTGATTACGATAATCCGTTGCCTCAAGCCGATTTCTATAGGTATTTGTGTGTTCGGATGATAGAATGCAATGTCCAGGTGTCTCTGGGTGATTTCTACGGGGAATATTGTATTTAGTTGCTAAAAAACGACGTCCAAGTATGAGGAATTCAACTTCTATGGGAAGATTCGTGTATAGACGATAAAATACGATATCTAGGTCTTTCCGAACGACTTCTACGGGGAATTTTGTGTTCGGTCGGTAGAAGACGATGTCCAGATATGATGAGACGACTTGTACAGTGAGTTGTCTGTTGGGACGGTAGAAGACGATGTCCAGGTATGACGGGACGCCTTCTATGGGGAGTTTCGTGTTTGGATAGCGGGATCAGATGTCGGGATGTTTTGGAACGACTTCGACAGGGAGTGTTTAAGATACTTCTATAAAGAGATTCATTTTTATCGTTTGAACACGCACACTCCCAGTAAAAGTTGTCCCGGGATGCCTGGACGTCGTATTCTATCTCTCCAAAGGAAAACTCTATAGCAGTCGTCCTGAGACATTTCCTATAGTCCGAACATGATACTCTCTGTAAACATCGTTTCGAGACACTTGGACATCTTTTTTTACCGCTCTAACTCAAAAGTACAATTTTCCTCATAGAAGCCGTATGTAATATGTATACGTATGTGTATTAAATACGGTTGTACATTCTGTATATACAGAGGCGACGATAGGTAAATTACGGTCAATTATTTATAGTAATATAGATTTTTATGTATAGAGTACTTTTTACTTAGATATTATTGAATTGTTTATGAAATCCGTTAAATTATTATCTCGGGCGAAGCCGAGACAGGGGATGCTAGTTATAAACAATTTATGATCACTTAAAGGTTCCTATTGCTTATATCATTATGATAAGAATTTAGTAACTTCAATTTCAATAATTTTGATATTCATCACAATAACTCTAAATGTGAAAGTAATTAGTAATAAAACATATCTTTATCTAAAATTAGTTGAAAATATCTTTAATAAAATCTAATTAACTATTTATTATCTATTACTCTTCTTTAGTAATATTATTTAATATTTTAAACATTTTACTCTTGTAAGATTTTGGATCTTTACTAGGAGTATGTGTATTTTAAATCAATTACTGGAATGTTTCATCATTCATTTATCGTAATAATATTGATTATGCATTGAATAGAGTTATTCATATTAAACAATATGTAAATTATGATTGATATTTTTTCATATTGGACGGATTATGAATCAATTTTCTTTATGATTTTTTAATTACACGAATAATAGGAAGTATACTTATTTTAAATAACAATAATAGCTGCATTTATAGGATATATGAACACTTTTGCTGAATACTTAGACTTGATTTACAAAAAAACAGTTATTTTTCTTTAATATTATATTAACGTAATGATTATTAAGTTATACGAAATTCATTATCGTGCACATCAAAGACAATTTTATTCTTGAAAAAATGAACTGATTATTCTGATCAGTAAAAATAATAAACATAATATAGGGATGAAGTAAGGCGAGACAGTGAAAAAGTCTGGCAAATTGCCCAGGGGGAACCCTAAGCTTATTTACCCCAATGGAACTTACGATCTCATAGGCCCCAAGTGCAGGGGGTAATGTGGCGTGGCGGAGGCATAGACTTATCTTACTTATTAAACCGCGCGTTCTGGGAAGAGAGTTGAAGCCTAGACCAGAGTGAGAAAACTATGGAGAGTAGAGAGAAGGAGTCGAAACCCTGCTTGCTTTACATGAAAAAAGCTTATAAAAAATTAGCCTGACATGGCAGGTCACATTTTTCCGGTAGCTATGTTGGAAATCCCTCAATGATTCTGCGTACAACCGAAAGAGAATGCAAAAGCCAAAGCAAGTAAGAGGAAGAAAAGAAGCAGAAGTAGGGGAACAGAGATTTAAGTTTCCCCTCTCTCCACGATCACTGTATACCTCTACCCTCTTTTCTTCAAATACATGCATTTGAACGAGCTACCGCACAAGGTGTCGCCGCCTTGCGGTCAATTCTGTCTCAAAGCCCTACCGTATATATTTAATACGATTTTAGTGGAGTTTCTACACCTTCTCTCTGCCCTCCATAAGAAAAACACAGAGAGTCGTACTGTCTTTCTCTTATATGCGAGGAAGAGGGAAAAAAGGAAAGTAAGAAACAGTGGGAGTAGAAATATACACAGCAGAAATATACCTCGGTTTTTCCTATACTATATACCATTGTTATTGTTGGACTACCTCTCTACTATTTCCCTGAAGCAAGAAAAAAAGCACGACTTCAGGTCTAACTCTGTCCTTCAATATCGACTTCAGAGCATCCGTTTAAGCGCGTGGTCTAATATGTAAGTCGATGGGCGGAGGATACTGACAAGTTCACGTAAGTGTAGCGATGAGCGCGAAAATTTATATTGTGTGTTATTAATAAATTAATAAATGTATTAACCTAAAATTTAACTGATTCTTTACACGTTCTATATACCCACTTCCAAAATAATAAATTGTTCATTGGATACTGTAGCTAACTTAATTATTAAAAAATAGTTTAAAAAATTTTTTATGGCAAATGAAAAAGTAAAGTAATTTATGTTAGAGAATAGTATGGTATAATGGTATGAGAGTGTTTATATTAACGATATAACGGTACACGAGCGTGTAGAAATGTTCCATCTGAGACAGCCAAAGTGTCCGAAATATCGAGGGGCGAAAACGATATTAAGCAGATTCAGATAAGTGCGCGTACTCAAGGTATCAAGTTAAGAATAAGCGCAGTGGCGAACAGAATAGTCGTGACAACGATCAAGTAAGGATAGTAGCGCGAGTGCGCAGTATTTTGTCGTGTGTAACGAGTAATATCTTGTACTCACTTATTTTGTAAACCATTCTCGTGTAAGTTTATATCTAGAATATAGTTATTTTATATTACTTTAACTTTAAACAGAGTGTTATTTGTGAATCCTGAGACTCCCTCCCTTTTCTCCAACAATTCAGAAGTGGGATAGATAAAACACGGCAATAAAGAAGAGGTATCCGCATATAAAGTAATCATGTCAGAAGAAGTTATGGCGCTTAGGCAACAGTTACAGGAGATGCAAGTCGAATTATGTAAAGCATAAAAAGTAGTGACTCAGCGTAACTACCGAAAAAAAAATTCAAAAGAGACTCTAAACAACAAGTCCAGCAGCCAATAGTAATGCCAGCAGCGGCCAAATATATCAACTCTTTCAAATAATGGCAAGGTTTATCGGGTGCCAAACAAGTGAGAGATCAACAGTGTACAGCATTATTCCAGATATTAAAAATTCAATTAGCGACTTTCAAGGAAATGAAATACCAGAACAAGCCGCTGCCTGGTTTAGAGATCTGAACAATGCGAAAAAAATACATCATTGGCCTGAGCAAGTCACATATAGCACGGCGAAAGCGCACCTTACTGGAGCTGCACATAAGTGACTTATAAGCAATGGCGATGAAATCAACGATTTTTCGTCATTCTAGGCCAACTTTAAGAAGATGTTTACGGCTTCCCGCAGTGCTGTAGATAGATTTCAGGCCATGATCGCGAGAATACAAAGACCGCATGCATTAAGCACCGACTACTTCCATGATAAGGTGCTATTATGTAAAAACATTAATCTCGGTAAACCAGAAATCAAGCGAGAAATTGTATCGGGATTGTTGTCAAAAAACTTAGCACAATATATATTGTCGCAAAATTATAAAGAAATTGAGGCAATTTATCAGGATATAGTATCATATGAGCGCATCGAAAGAGTTCAGAGAGAGAGAGAGAGAGAGAGAGAGAGAGAGAGAGAGAGAGAGAGTCAACAACAGCAGGCAGGCGAACCAAGCATGGTCAAGGCAGCAAGCTGTAGTACAGCGTTCACCATACCATCATGCAGGGACGCGATCATCAGTCCTATCAACCTTGAAGACAACAGTGCCATATCCAGGTCATCAACAGCCTTAACGAGCACTACCAGCAAAGACGATGCAGCAAAACAACATAAGCCGAGCGAGTAGAGATAAACCTATGATAAGCGAGAATAGCGATAAGGCTAATATTAGGAAATGTTTTAATTGCGATTCAACCGAGCACATTCCACGCGATTGTCCGGCATCGAGAAAACTGATAAAATGTCATAAGTGCGGAAAATTCGGGCATATAGCGAATAAATGTTACACTCTCGTACGAAGCAGTGCGATTGAAGAAATAAATATTGTAGATAATCTTAAGCTCGGGATGGCAATCGGGAAATTTTTAAGTACTATTAAAATTCGTGATATAAAAACCGTAGCTCAAATTGATATGGGTGCGTCCATATGCACGGTAAAGGTATCTTTTGTATTGTTCAATGAATTTAAAATAAATAAAAAAGAATCTCTTTTAGAGGGATTCGGCAAAAATATCGTGAAATCTGTAGGATTTATCGAAGAGGAAATGACGCTAGAAAGTCTTTATCCGAAATTGCTTCAATTTAGAATTGTACAATTTAGGATGACGTGCAGGCGTATGGCTTGATTTTAGGTAGGACTTTCACCGAATTGGAGGATATTTTGTATACACGAGCAGGAAACGAACTAAAATTTAGTCAAATGGATATACGTAACATAAATATTGAGAAAATACCTTATTATCACAGGGTTACCGCGAATAGTGAGAACATGTTAGAGCCCGAAACAATAAATTTTATTAATGTACGAATCGACAATAGTAATATAAATGTACCTGTAATAAATTGCGAAAAATCCTCAATAAGCATACGCGCAGATGAAATGTTATGTAACTAAATTTTAAAAATCGAAGAAGCACCTGTATTACAAGTTCGAACAGAAGATATCACGCGCGATGAAGTATGTGTCGAAATTGATATTAACGACGACTAAAAAGACGAATTGATGAAACTCTTGTGTAGATATCGTGATTGCGTCGCCAAGATATCCTGGGAATTAGGATTTACCAATATCCTACAAATGGATATTGAGCTCGAAGAAGGCAGTAAGCTATTCGCCGCAAAACCATTCAGATTAAATGCGCTTAATAAAAGCGAGCTTGATAAAATTGTAACTGACGGGAAACGAGACGGAATAATCACCGAAACAAAGTCCTCCTTCGCTGGTCCCGCATTTATCGTGCGAAAGAAAGATGGCAGGCCGCGTATGGTAGTAGATTACAGGCGGCTGAATAAAAACACTAACAGATGAAGCTTTCCGATACCGAATTTCGATGATTGTTTAGAAATGCTTTGTAACGCAAATCAATATATCATTATCAACTTAGCACAAAGCTATTTACAAGTTCCGCTGACGCAATCTGCCAGAGAAAAGACCGCGTTCATTACGGAGACTCAAATGGGTATATTCACGAGAGGGATGTTCTGTCTGATAAACGCGCCTATGTATTTTGCTAAGGTAATGCGTTCAGCATTAGAGCCAGCGCACAAAAAAGGATTGCCGTGACATATTTTGATGACTCGTGTATTACCGAAAAAGATTGGGGCGAACTTATGCGTAATTTAGAATACGTGTTAGAACTTTTGCGAGAAGCTGGATTAACTATTAATCTAAGAAAATATAAATTCGGGATGAAGTCAATCGAATTTTTAGGATTTAAAGTGGGTGGAGGATATCTGGAACCAGGCACAGAAAAAACAGTCGCGATTAAAGATTTTGCATACCCGAAAAATATTCATGAAGTTAGAAGATTTTTGGGCTTAGCAGGGTTCTTCAAGCGTTTTATTCCGCAGTTCGCGAAACTAACAACACCACTAACTAATCTGATGAAGAATGACGCTAAATTTGAATGGAATCGGGATACTGAGAACGCGTTCATAATACTAAAAGAGAAGCTTATACAAAGCCAATGCTTTTAATTTAAAATCCGAAAGCAGAAAGAACCAAGCTCTACACAAATGCGTCCGCAAAAGGGATCGCCGCGATGCTGTTTCCATCTGACTCGAGGGACAATATAATGTTAGTATACGCGATTAGTAAAAAAAATACCGATATAGAAGCTACTTACCATTCAAGTAATTTAGAATTAATGTCGATTGCATGGGCGATAGACAGACTGCGTGCGTTTCTATTAAGTATACTGTTTATCGTGATAACTGATTGCGAATGTTTAGTTCATATCGATGCGTGAAAAACGAAGCAGCCACAGGTATCACGGTGGATAAGCGTAATTTCCGAATTTAGTTTCGAGATTCAATATCGATCAGGCAATAAAATGCAGCACGTTGACGCATTATTGCGATCACCGGTGGAAGAATCGCGTGAAAGTATCGAAAGAGATGGCGTATTTGTTTTAGAAAATCGCGACAATAATAACTTCAAAACCCATAATATTGAAACGCGTGAAGACGAAATCTTAATATTTGAGAGAAGCAATAGTAGTTTGCTCCAGAAAATTCAAATTTTAGAAAAATGTTCAGAAAAGCAATCAATCGGAGAGAAAACGGAAATAGAAAATTACATATTAAGCGACGGTTTATAGAAGTGTAGAAATGTTCCATCTGAGACAGCCAGAGTGTCCGAAATATTGAGGGGCGAAAAAGTTATTAAGCAGAGTCAGATAAATGCGCGTACCCAAGGTATCAAGTTAAGAATAAGCACAGTGGCGGACAGAATAGTTGTGACAACGATCAAGTAAGGATAGTAGCGCGAGTGCGCAGTATTTTGTCGTGTGTAACGAGTAATATCTTGTATTCACTTATTTTATAAACCATTCTCGTGTAAGTTTATATCTAGAATATAGTTATTTTATATTACTTTAACTTTAAACAGAGTGTTATTTGTGAATCCTGACACCCCCTCCCTTTTCTCCAACATTTATTAAAAAAAAAAATTGACAGTGTTCAATTAAAATATAATCATCTGTAATTATAACAGATAAATTTAATAAATTACGAAACCTTTCATTACTCGTTAATTGTAGAATATTTTTAATTTATATAATTAACTTACAATTCATTAGTACGAATTACTTAATTAGGAATGTAAAATCCGTAGCCTTCTATTTTATAATACTAATGCAGTAAAACTAGACAGTCTTCATATGCAAGAGGATTTCACTTAGGTTAACATAGTTATAATGTTAATATGCAACGAATATTTGTACCTTCATATTTTAAAATAAACTATATGATTTTTAATAACAAATGTATTACATTTTTTAATCAGCTAAAACTATTCATCACTATCGTGTTCTTTTATAGTATCAAACCAATAATAATTTCTTAAAGACAAGTATATGTAGTCAATTAACTATATAAAAATAAAGGACTTATAATTTAAGAAATAAACATAAAAAATTATATGTTTATGTTAAAAACAATAGGTTATAAAGTATTGTAAAACTTCTGCTTCTGTTCCATCCTGCTTCTTAAAATGCAAAATTAAATGTTACCTTTCTAATAATTAAAAAAAGTAATTTCTGTAAATAATATATCATAATGATCAGAACACACAATGATCACACTTCTTTATTCAATAGACACTATAGCAGTGATTTTTGAGCAACCAAATCTTCATCAAAGGAATCTTTAATGACTGAAAAGGAACTATCTATTTTTTATTTTGTCGTGAGTTTGTTCAATATGAAAGTTAATTTATGCCATTATTTAAGCTATTCTGACGCATCATGAACATGATTGAGCGATTCTTTGGATATTCAATATTTAACAAATAATTACTGATCACATTCATCGATTTTATAGTGATTATAAAATGAGTATTCGATTAAGTGGTTGTATTCAATGAATGATCCATACGTTTTTAAATGTTTCAATGCTAATAATTAGGATAACATTGATTAGTCAAAGACAATTAAATCTAAAACTCACCTCACTCAAGTGTACGGCTATTAATCTGAGAGGCTCTTTCAATAAAAAATAGAGCCGTTTTCAGTACTCTGTTCACTTAAATTAACAGAACCGTTTCTAAAAGGTAAGCATTGAAGTAGAAGTGACAAATTCTATTATTACTAGTTAAAACTAATTTGAATTAACTTATCTAGTGCAAAACCTGTCAAAATACCAGTCGTTCAGCGCAGCTGTTTAGTTAAATAGGTCGAACAAGTGTTCGACTATTAATGCTAATGTCCTTATTTTACAATGAATAAAATGTATACATTATACTTAAAAGCAGACAAATATATCTTTGTTTTGAAACCTAATTTACTAAAAAGTAATACGTTTGAAAATTTGCACGCTGTTGATACCGTGATTGTATTGAAGGTATAACTAAAAATGCAGCACAGTAGATATAAAATAATAAAATATAATATATTTAAATGTATTGAAATACAGAAATCTCTTTCTACTTCGCGGCGATATTGCATCCCATTTCTCCGTAATGCAGAAACTACGCCTCTTTCATCGCTACCACTTATCGCTTTTCATTATTTTTTCTTCCCTATCTTTACATGGGATGAACGTTTGGCGTCAACGCGAATAAGTGCAAGCAAACAATGGCTCAGAAATACTCAACATTACTCGCAGTACAGAAGCAGAGAGTGTGTGATCCAATCAACAATGGCTCAATTATAGAGAATTAAACGCAATTAATTTTAATACCTCCCCTGTTTCTAGCGGTGCACTAGAAAAGAAGAAGAATGAGAGGTAAAAAAGAAGAGAGTAATAAAGCAGTCCAAAACGAAAGGCACTAGAAAAATCTTGAGACACGAGAGGAAGAAGACGAATAGAAAAGTAAAATGAAGAATGTAGATTTAAGTACCGATATAGGAAACTAGCATCTCTCGTCTCGGCTTCGCCCGAGATAATAATTGAACTGATTTTTTTAACATTTCAATAATATCTAAGTAAATAGTAGTATATATATAAAAATTTATATTACTATAAATAATCTACCGTAATTTACTTATCGTCGCTTCTGTATAAAAAGCTGTTTCAAAGTAACGTACACTTCAAAAAGCGGATATTCGCCGACCATTTCATACAATATTTTACGGAGAATGTCATGTTCGCAAGATAGAATATGTCTCGGGACGACTGCTTTAGAAATTTGGTGTTGGGGAGGTAGAATACAATCCCCAGGTATCCAGGGATAATTTGTACTGGAAGTTTGGGTGTTCGAATATTAGAATACGAATCTCTTCATAGAAGTCGTCCCGTCATATCTGGACATCGTATTCTACCTTCCGAACACGCAACTCCCCGTAGAAATGATCCCGAGGCAACTGGTTATTGTTTCCCACAAATTACATACAATACTCTTCTAGAAGTCGTTCCCAGAATATTAGACATTGTTTCCTACGGAATAAACGTAATACTCCGTGGAAATCGTTCGGAAATGTCTGGGCATCGGATTCTATCATCCGAAAACAAAATTCCCAGTAGAAATCGTCCTGAGGCATCGGGATATCGTATTCAACTGCCCGTACTCGCCAATACAATATTTCTTCGTAGAAACCGTATTTAACAAATATATATATATATATATATATATATATATATATATATATATATGTGTGTATATATATATATTTCGTATATTTCCGTTTTCTAAATGAAATACCGTTCATATTTTAGTAGTGGTGCCAACTGAAATTAAAACAACATGATAGTCTGCGAATAGCAAATATTGCCTTTTTATGCAGAAGTAACGATGTATTTTATATATAATATACATAGTTTCAGGTTATTGGTGAAGAACCCTTTTTTCTCATCATTTCTTTTGTTGAAACTAAAAAAATAGAGTTTATATCACTTCTAAAGTTAATATAACGTAAAAAACAAAAACATAATTTGTGACAACAAATTATGTTCAGTATGATTTGGTATAAACGACCATTTTATAAGAGAAGACGGAGAAAAAGAGAGAGAAAGACAGAGAGAGAGAAGAAAGAAAGAGAGAGAGAGAGAGAGAGAGAGAGAGAGAGAGAGAGAGAGAGAGAGAGAGAGAGAGAGAGAGAGATTTTCCCGCATAAGAGAAAATAAAACATACAGAAATCAAAAGATATCTATAACCTGAAGAACAAAAAGGATAATACCGACTAACTGAAACCTAATTTAGGATATGAATCCCAAAGTTGGATATGAATGACTATTGAACTGAGCTGGCCTGGTACTAATACTTTAAGCGGACTGTTTTGAGTTGATATTCGTGTTTCAAGACGCCACCTACTGGCCGCTGGTGAAGCTGACTGCTAAGACCGTCAACTTAATTTATTAATGAAAATAAAATCATTTTCAATAAAAAACATAATCTATGTCCTTCTCAAGATAATATAGAATCTATAGGTCTAATTCCAGAGCAATCGGTTCAGTAGTTTTTTTGTTTATCGTGTACAAACAAAAACACGCTTTGCTTTATAAATTATGATATGATTTAATTATATAATAGATTAAGCATAGATATCGAAGCAATAATAGAAGTTGACATAGATTAAGCAGAAGAATAGATTTAAGCATAAATATTAGTAAAACACGATAGTTTTAAGACCATTTAGCTATAAGTTTTGATAACAATTATTTATATTATTATATATAGAATTAAGCTTCGATAACAACGTACTATCATAAATCAAAAATTTTAATCTGAAACTTTTTTTCTCCTTTTTATAAAGTTAGGTTAAGATAAACGTAAGAATTTTCACTAGTAAATGTAAAATACTATATGTTCAATATTTTTGCACATAGTTGGAATTAACATAGATTAAGAATTAGGAGTAATCATAACGTTAGTTTATGACCTTAAAATTAGGCTAAAATTAGGAACACATTGTTAAGTAACTTTTGCTCTTCCACGTTACCGTCATTCATATTGTTACCCCCGATTAAAACAGGAAACGCACTTATAATAAAATAAAGACTCGACCC
Organism: Sycobia sp. Sy_11; assembly: GCA_018907035.1. NCBI lineage: Eukaryota > Metazoa > Arthropoda > Insecta > Hymenoptera > Epichrysomallidae > Sycobia > Sycobia sp. Sy_11. The sequence continues at coordinate 197,206 of JACCIC010000311.1, forward strand.
CGGGACTGGCCATCTCAATACCGAACTCCGCATATCCACCCTTTACGTACCCCTCGCAAAAGCCCCGCATTCGGAGCGGATCATGGCTCAGTAGGCCTATCACTGCACTTCGGTTTTAAGAGAGGGAGTTTATAATCGTTGTTTCAACGGCTGTAGATTTCGAGTTGTTCGATATTTCGATATCGAGCACGATGGAGAACGACACGACGCTAACGCGTGACACGCACAACAAGAGGAAGAGATTCATTTGAACCGCCGAGCTGAGTACACGCTTCTTAAACTCGCTCGCGCAAAGGCAAACCTGAAACACAGAAATGCATCGGAAGAAGAAGACGAGAGCACTTTGTGCACGCCCTAGTGTCTATCCACTGCTGTGAACAGCACCAGGATACGGCTGAAATATTGGAGATGACACGAGGATGCGCGATCTGTCGCCGAGAACACCGAAGCGTCAAGCAAGATGCCATCTTGGTCGCATACACGGCACGAGGCCGCGCATCCGATTTTATCGAAAACTCCCTTTCATTTAAAATTGATCCTGGCGCTACCGCGTAAGCTATCCCGAGGAGAAAAGGGAAATGTTACAGTGAATTTCCGTTAATTTTAGTGAAGAGCAAAGAGAGGTTTTACCAGGACTTCTAAATAACTGTAGTACTAAAGAACAAACTATATTTTTGTTTTAAATATCTGTCTATTTATTTTATATAATTGTCTAAAACGATTAACAATTTATAATTTTTATTTTAATTATTTATATTTACAAAATAATTTTTTGTTAAATTTATTTTCTACGTGTGAAAGTATTATATGTTAAGATTTTGTATTAAAACTCTTAGGATAACCAATTCTTAGAGCCTCTTCGAATAAAACAATCAGTGAATCGAAAACTTCTTTACTATTGGGAATAATTTGTTCAGGTGGAAGCAGCACTCCGTAATATCCCGCATCACGCATCTTATACATATAAACAATTGGTAAATTTAAAACGTCTTTTATCCAATCAACAGTTACACCTTCCATCGGCACTAAAAAGCAAAACTTATATTACAAACCTTTTCTTGCAATGATGAACATTTTTTTCTAAAACACTGTTTAGAAATAAACAAAGTTTAGAAATAAAAGTAATAGTAATTTGAGAAAAGAATATTATATAATCAAAATTAGATATATGTTTAATTCTATCTAAGTTAACTTAAAATTATTATATGGTGTAAAGCAAGTAATATATTACTGAATAAATTAAAGTAAATTTCAATCAATTTTAAATAGGTGTTTTTGACAATTACAAAAAAAAGGAAAGAAGTGAATTCGTACTTACGTCGGGGGAATGTGTGTTCGGGAATGATTAATGAAAGCCTAAAAAATTACTTTTTATATTACTTAATATATTTATTTAACACTAATGGCATAAAAAATCTCCACTCAGTGAGTGGAAGAAAAAGCCCAAATAAGCAATAAACAAAGATTAAATTAGAAGCTTACAGTCTATTAATAACGCCAAACAATAAACACGCGTCTACTCGTGTACTGTTAAATCTTAAGCGCTCTTACCACATAATCTCACACAATATACGGAGTACTCCTGCGCAAGGGTTGAGCAGCCATTCACACTAGCGCTCACGTTGCTCGCGGAGGAATGTTCGGGGAAGAGATGCTCCGCGTTTACCTCCTACTCTGCGCTGCGGCCCCGACGTCTCGGGCACGGTGTTCTCCTAACCGCAACGGTAGACAACGGGCAGAAATGCCGCCGGGAGGACTCTCGGATATTCGTGTCGAACGAATATCCACAAGGGCAATGCCCCTCGTCCCGCTGATGCGCCAATTTACACAATAAAACTCCTACACACAATCTACACGAAATCCACACATATAAACAAAGCGGAGCGTCTCTTTGCGGAAAAGTCGGCGATCGCACATGCCCAACATCGGGGCACCCGTTCACAGTAGTAAAGGTTTATGCCGGACATATTCATAAAATTGTGCGCTCTACCGTCCTAAACTATTAATAGTCCAATAGTCTCATTGAAGCAATAGAGAGAGAGAGAGAGAGAGAGAGAGGCAGCGAAAGAGCGAGACAGATAGAGGGAGAGAGAGAGAGAGAGAGAGCGAGAAAGAGCGAGACAGGTAGAGAGACAGAGGGAGGCATGGAAAGGGGGAGGGGTAACGAGCCTGCATGATCCCTCGCAGATGCATGCTCGTCGCCGATGCATTGCAGATATTCGCGTAGCCTCAACAATAGGCTATAATAATAAATTCTTAATTGAAGAAATTTTCGTTAATTTTAGTTTCTAATTAGGTTTAAAATTAAACATTAAGTAAAATTATAAAAGATCATAATAGTATATTGTGACACATACTATTTTCCGATACGAGGGCGCTTTTTTATCCTCAAGGAAATGCACAAATAATTGAATGACAAAATAATAATTAAAATTAAACAATGTCCAATCCCATCCCCATTTATTAGTCATGCTTATATAGAGTGAGCAGATATAACATCTAAAGGTCCAAATGATACTCCCTCTGAAATAAGTTGCCCTAACATAAAATGTAATTCGTTGGATTTGAAAAAAATATAATACTACCGCCTTTCTCTTAAGGTTATTCCTGCAATTTATTTGAATTGAAGTATGTTAAGAAAAGATGTAGGATCGGGAGGTAGGGGAGCAGGGGGCGAAACCCCCACCGGGGGTTGGAGACGGAGCCCTCCTTTTCTAAAAAGAAATAAGAATAATCAATTGAAGATTGTAGTTTGTTAATAATCTAATCTTAAAATAAAATTTTTAAAAAATTAATAGCGTAATAAATAGAATTTAAAATTAAAACTAATTTAAAAAATGGTATAAATAATTTTTAATACTTTAATAATATTATAAGAATTTTTATAATAAATTTCACATAGAATATAAATCTTATTTTATTTTAAAATCTCAAATACCTCACTCAAAGTGCAAAAAAAAGGTGGATCCCATGGTCGATTGGCGCAAATCGTATTTTGCTCCCCGAGTGCGGGAAAACTTTTTAATCTTTCAAATAAGAATAAGTAATTATTTTAATAACTATTTCTAAATTGCCTTTAAAGGATACAAAAATAAAAAAACAGTAAAAGCGATGTTGTGTTAGTTAAATTTGAATAGTATATAAACATTAAATTGTAGTTTTACAACTATATAAATACCAGCTGTGTGCTCGGCTGTGTACAATAAGGCAAAAGTAAAAATATCTTATTATACTCCGGGAACCAGCGACATATTTTTCTGATCAATTTATCCTCGACCGAAAATTAGTTGAATTGATACGTTTGACTCTATTCTAAAGCATGATGATCGTCTCTTGCGGTATCTCATCTGGACGTGGTAACAACAGGCACACAGATAAGTAAAAACATTTCAGTTATCCCCGGCTCAAATTAGATCAGAATAAAGGTGTATAATGACAAAATTAGAACGTTCGCTGATTGTAACTGAAAAGTTATTCTGAATTATTTTTTATGCTAGAAAAGAGGATGGGAATGAGTGGTTTGGTATATAAAAGAAAAACGCAATATTTCGCGAAGTACATATAGATGTTACTTGCTTAGGCGTAAAAACCCTCACGATTTGAGTGAAAAGCCCGAGCAAGTCTTATATTTGAGCACTATTATTTATTGAAATCAAAATGAATACAAATGAATTAACTAAAAATACTGTGAAACCTATAGTCAAATTATAACTATTTCTTATTCGTACCAATAAATGAGACGCATCTTACCGAATAGTAATACTTAATCTATATCTGACGCAAGAACTGTAATAAATGAGGGAACAACTCTCTAAGATTTGTACATTTATTTATCAAAGAGCTTAATTACCCTCGCCTTTAAATAGTTTGATAGCGGAAAAGATAATCGAAGCCGATAGACAAATCCAACCTGCGGCAGAGTACCAAATGTCTTCGGTACAGGAGCAGCCCTCACTGCGCAGAAGGAAGGAACAGCCTTGAACTGCCTTTTACAACCTCAGGCACAAAGATCGCGCGTTCGGATTTTGTTCACTTTTTATATATAAATTAACACTTGCGAAACAACAAGAACTTAACAAATAACAATTTTTACTATCGAACATACATAGTATAACAATGCAATTAATTACAAACGCTCATAAACAGGGAAACCAAATACAAGGGGAAATTACGCGAGTAACAAAGAGCTGCGTCGAACCGACCGATTACTCTCGAAGACTCAGTCAATCTGTTCGTGCGCAACGCTCAATCACCGAACCTAGAAGCAACAGCGCCTGCGCAGTTTCCTCGAGTGCGGCGATCCCGGCGTCAACGAGTGTGTGACTCATTCATATCGCATGATATAAACATCACCGGCACCGAGGAAACATAAAGACCGTGTTACACACAAACAGTAACCATCTGAATTATACGTCCGCTGATCATCTGTGCAGAATAAATATAATTTCATACTTTCGAAAAAACAATGTATAAAAATTTAAAAAAAAATACACATATGTATTTTCAGACGTTGATTTCGAATATAATTAAGAAAATTAACGAAATAAAAAATTTTATTGTGTAAATAATAAAAAATATATAAAAACCATATTGTATGAAATAATTTTGATTTTCGAAAAAAAAACTGTTCAAAGAAAAGTTGTAGATCCTATTCAAATAATTTTTTTATGTTTGATTCATTTTTGCTCTAAAACTAATAATTATCGAGAAATGCGCAATGAATAAAGAGCGTTTCGAGCTTCGAACCAGCCCAAGTAATAGTCAATACGTCAGGGATCTGCCTTATCTCCCAGATGAGGCAGCGAAAAGTACGGTACTAGCACTACATTTTGAATATTTGAATTTTGAACATTTAGAATATAAAATATTTAGTTAACTGAGATCTATAAATTTTCTTTAAATTTTTTTTGGTTTTCACTATTACATTATTCATTCAGACAATTTAATCTAAATATTTATCTTTCACAACTCGAAATAATATTTCTAGAACCTTTCGATTCACGTACCAGACAATATACCGGTATTGCGCAGGTCAGTTCTTGTACGATGCAAACACAGACTAGTGCAAGCGATTGCTAGTAGGGAAATGCCTTGTATAGTTTCATTATATGTGGGAGGAGTCATCCCGTGGTAATGAGATAGAGGTATGCATGAGTGTAGCGAGTTTATCCCGATTAAGGAAAGGTAATTGTAGTATATATAATAAAAATATAATAACATATACTTTTAATATTAAATTCATGTGATAAGATCTTTTTATTTCAAATCCTGATTACGCCCTATAATCTCAGAAGTGGAATCGGAGCAATGTTATCGTGACACGCGTATGAACAAGAAAAAATAAATTTTTTTTGAAAATATATGTTTAAGTCTAGTTTCACGCGTGACGTAGTCTTTCCGCTAATTTAAAGTATAGAACAAATAATTAGTGCATAAAATGTTTAAACGTATATTTATGTAAGAAGTGTATTTTTTAACATTTTTACGATGGCTAATCGTTTCACCTTGATTTTTGTCGTGTGCGAAATTGATCAGTAACGGGAACGAAGTCTAAGCTAAGACTTCCTTTTCAACAGTTCAATGAGAGATGAATCATCTTCATCGAAATATGCGAAACCGTCAAGCATCGACAGCATTCTCAGCTTCAATCCATAGGAAGTGAAATTACAGCAAATAATGCATGTGTGAAAATTACCGAAGGTGATCTCGCGAGAAGTGAACTAATCGTAATAAAAACAGAAAGAGATTTGTTACAACGAGCGTGATGCGTGCAGAACGTAATTCTCTGCACTCATCTCCAAGTTTAATGACCGAAAGCAATACAGGTTTATACAAAGGAGTAAAAGCATGCAAAAATTTGCTTGGTGATTTCGATGGAACGGAATGTACGTTTTAGCAATGGAAGCAGTAAGTATAGTTATTCCGCAAAAGTTATCATCTATAGGATAGCAACGTGCACGTTTTAATGAGTACAAAATTAAATGGATGTACATTAGCGTGGTTCAATCAAAAGCAAAAAACTTGACTATATGCGTAGATCAGCTTTTACGCAACACGCAAGATATATTCGACCATCGACCATCGAGACTGGCTCTTCGAAAAGAATTCGAAGCAAGAGCGTGGAAAAGTAGCGAGACATTCATGGACTATTATTACAACAAAGTAATTTTAGCAAACAATGTTCCTTGTCCCTCCTCCCAAAGTACGTAGAAGAAGAGTTGGTCGATTACTTGATCGACGGTATCAACGTATTAGGCTAGAAAATCAAGCGCGTGTGGCAAGATACATCAGAAAAAAAGATCTGATAGAATCTTAGAATAATATTAATGTACAGAGAAAATCGCTCAAATTAGGCAAGTTGTTCGTAAGCTTTCATAGATTAGCCGAGAGAACCAGTGTTGAAGAATTCCAAGGGGATTTAAATTGAAAGGGCCAATTAAAAGACACTGAGACGTACGTTTTTTTCAACTTTTAATGAATTGGATACCTGGCTATAGAGTACGGAAGACCAAGGCGCAAAAGAGGTGCATGTTTCTGATGTAATGCAACAATGCACCACATCCAGGACTGTCCACAAGGAAGAATAGCACCAGCAATGCCGAATTCATCAATGAATGCTATAGAGGCAATGAGTGTGACTCCACCGTATATGGTAACGACATCGTATTAGGTATAATCATCACCTTGCGATATAATCACCTTGCGATTATAATTGTAAGTATGCTGTAAGCACGATGCTAGATTCTGGGCCTCCGATCAGTCTCGTACGAGAAAGTTGTACTCCAATACATGTAACGCTATGTATAGATTTAGAACAAAATAAGTTTTTGGCTTGAATAATTCAAGATTAAGAACTAACCGTATTTTCCAAACTATTGTTGAAATAAGCAAAGTAAACATGAACATAAAATTTTACGTCGTTTCAGACCAAATGCAATTTTGTTTATAGTCTTACGGTAGAAGGCGATCTGTTCAAATTTAGAAAAAGGAATGGATTTATCGAGAATCAAATTGATTTTATGATTTTACGAAACGCTCTTTATTCATTGCGCATTTCTCGATAATTATTAGTTTTAGAGCAAAAATGAATAGAAATTAAAAAATTTATTTCAATAGGATCTACAATTTTTGTTTGAACAGTTTTTTTCGAAAATTAAAATTGTTTCATACAACATACTTTTTATATATTTTTTATCATTTTCACAATTTTATTTTGTATTTCGTTAATTTTTTCAATTATATTCGAAACCAACGCCTGAAAATACATACGTATGATTTTTTCAGAATTTTTATTCGCCTTTTTTCGAAAGTATGAAATTATTTTTTATTTTCAAGTGATCAGAAAACGTATAATCCAATTAGATTAGAACCAGCGGACGTTTTGTTTTCTTTTTTTGAAAAATTTTTTTTTCTTTATATAGTTGGGTGCCTGTCGTTGCCATATAAGGTGCCACAGCGGATGATCACTACACTTTACAGGATCTCTTGTCATACATATTATTATAACTTTCATTTAATTTTGCTCGCACTGTCGGAAAGTAAATTAATGAATGAAGATACATATTATTATATGCTAGTCGTTTAAAATGAATAATTGATTGTTTTTCTTATGAGTTAACTTTTTGTTAAATTGTAATAGAATATAGATATAGCATTTAACTTTAAAATTATCTATAAAAAAGTATCGATCAAATATTAGAGTTATGAATTTTGAAAAAAGAAAATTTTTCATTAGGTTAATATTGTATATTAATAATTATTTTAGTATTAAGAATCCAATTTGAATGAAATTTATCGATCTCATATTTTGAGATATAAAAATTAATATAAAATTAAAAAAATTATGTATTAGTAGTTCTATTTTAAAGTTCAGTGTATAATCAATAAGATAGATAATAAAAATGTATAAGTTTCTTTTATTTATAACAAACTTCTAAATTTTTATTAAATAATGTCAAAAAATATACGAGTATGTATGATACTTTTGTGTACATTTTTGCTTTTTTCAATAAGCATAGTTTACATATACTGAAGGTTAACAGATTCGATTTCATCAGGTCCATAACTTGATACGCTACTTACCAAACATTGAAGATATCTTAAGACGTTATTAATTAAATACTTTATTATTTATTCTTATTACGATGAAAGAGATAATTCAATAGATTGTATAATCAAGAACCTCATCAAAAACTCCAAAATATTCTCATGAATATTGTAAAACATGAATCGGTTTATCGGTTTTTCTTATAAGTAATCGTTCTCTGTTACATTTTTATGCTTCTGAGAATGGTCACATGTTCACCAATTAACAAGGATATTGAATGAGAGACGGTGAACTACGTTTTACTAAATTTTACTTTTTAAAATTTATTTTTAAAAAGTTTAACCTGTAGTAGTTATAACACACTCCTTAATCGATAACTTTGTTGACTGTGAAGAGCCATACACATATATAGGAGGCTTATCTAGTTCAGTAGTAAGTAGTTTATATAATATTATCTTAATTGTGTTATTCTTAGGATTGTTGAATTTAAAAACCTTAGTGGGTCAACTTTTACGAAATAAAAACAATGTCTCCTTTTTAAAACTCAAATACTCCATTAAAATGCAATAAATAAAAATTTTAGAAATATTTATACTAGTTTTATCGATTCATCATCTTTCGTAAAATATTTAGTAAACTTAAAATAAAATCTAATTTTAATATTTCTACATAGCTTAGATAATCAACGAACGTACCGATAATAAAATAATTACACATCTAGAAGATCAAATTTTTTAGAACTTTAGTATATAGTCGGTAGAAAAAGCAACTTTCAATGCACAACGTCATAAAAAGGATGAAACCAATACAAACTTATTATAAATTTATTATAATATATTAAAAATCCTTAGACGAAATATTTGTAAATTGGGAGTTTGAGAACAAACTTCGAAATAAATTTCACTTACTTAAAAGATCTGCAATACTCCCCACCGTATATGATGTATTATATTTCTGGGCAAGTGCAGTGGCAGCTTTTTTACTGATGGTAATCTAATAAAAAGAAAAATAATTATCAGATAATTATATAGATAAAAATTATTTTATATTATTATTTTAAAAAATCTTTTTTACCATTTCATGATAATTATAAAAATTATCACTAGTAGCGCCGTAGGGAACCATAAGAAGTTGTGAAAAACTGTGAAAACTTATATACGCAAATAATTCATCCTTAATTGATCGTAAGTACTTAGACATAGATTTTGATTCAATCTCAGAAAACGGTCTTGACCCAGCATAGATTTCAGAACCAGGATTAGCTCTGCTATTATTAACTATTTATAGATAAAAAGATAAATCATATTAGTTTTTTATGTGTATTCTTGAAATAAATTCTATTTAATATATAAATTATATTAAATTATATTTAGTTCATTCTTTATACTTGCTGTTATAAAATACTATCTTTAGGCTAATAGTATTATTTTTGTAAACAAAAAATAACTTCTATCCACTATGGAAGAAATGTGTGATGTATATTATGACTGATATATAACTATTAGTTGATTAAATGCAATTTACCGAGAAACATTACGGAGAGTAAAAATTAATGCCATTTTCATATTATTTTTAAGCAATTATCATTTTTTAGCAAAATTATATTTTTAATAAATAATTTAATTACTTTTGTAACTTACGAAAATATCATAACAATAAGAAAAAATGAAGATCTGGGCTGTACAATTTTGTATAATTTAGTAGATGATGCTTTACTTTTTTACAGAATTCATTTAATGCATTGTAATTTTGAGGTATGGTATTTTGTATTTTTTCTGTACATAAATGAGAGCAGGTTATATATCAATAAATGATTGGTTTACTTGGTAAAATAATTTAACAAAGATCTGCATTCGCCAGTATCTTAATGATAGTCCAAATACTTTACTAAACACTCCAAATATACTTTTTATATATTAAACTAACTTAAATCTACGTCGTAGAAATTCATTCGATACCAGTTAGTATATTTTGCACTTTCTATGATAACAGAAGAATCTGTTTTTATTTCTAGTGACCATATGGTCAAAAAAATGAAAAAAGAAAACATATTATCCTACTAAAATATAGTTAAATTTTTATGTGTTCGATTAATTATAGCTTTATTTATACAACCACTCTAATTATTCATTAATCAAGATTAAATAAAAAGTACATGACAGCTTCTGAATTTTACAGCATGGATTTAATTCCACTTCCAATCTTAATATACTAATATATACATTCATTGGGTTTCTATACCAATTCAAGACAGAAAGATACAAAATACCGGATTCAAACTTATATTTTTATTGAGGAACGTATTATATATTTGAATATACATCTCAATTATGACTATCATCTTTAACATTATGGGGATTGCTACTACTCTTAAACTCAAAACTATTCTGCTCACTCTATTCTTAAAATACCTTCGGCAAGATCTTATAGTACGACATTTTCAGGGACGACATTAATTTATATGCTCCCTAATATATTAAAACAATTACAATATACACCATATTTTTTAAATAATTCGCAACTAGATAGTTGAAATGGATTACAACACACACACACACACACACACACACACAAAAGGATATACCCCAGGGAGTAAGAGGATAGAGTGCAAGCCTCTATGGTCGGTGGTAGCCCCTCGGATTTTGGGGAGGGCAAATCAAACATCATCATAGACAGTACATTGAGTACTAAGGAAGATGTCATGACGGATCAAGAAATGATGGATCAAGAAATTTCCATCACGCGCAGACACAATCATCTGGAGCGACTTGGTGAGAAGATCAGCCAATTGTTGGATTTTGTGAAAGATAGGCATAACGTGCACAAGAACATTAAGGATCTTGCTCGTTCTATTAATGCCTCATACAAATGCATCAGTATGGCAGAGGATGATCTGTTGTAGTATCACCGTCCCGATACTCATGAAGTGGTGACTCAGTCTACGCCGAGTCTACGCTCTGATACCAAATGAAGCGCAGCCGAAGGGATAGATTCCACTTCTCAAACAGTAGGTAGCAAAAGGACGAAAGAACCATCACTGGGCTTAAGGAGACCATCAGAATCAGTTGGAGTACCTACAAGGAAGTCTGAGGCCAAGGAAAATCGATCGCAGACCATCAAGCGCAAGACGCCCAAAGGTAAAGATAAAGAATTACCTAGTGCACGCAGGCTTAGTGGACGAAATAGGCCTAATTCCATTTTGATTAAGGCCAATGAAGGAGTTACATACGCGGAGGTACTGCGTCTAATAAAGAATGACCCGGAGTTATCTCATGTGAAGAATGAGGTTAACAGGATACGCAGAAATGCAAGCGGTGCCCTTGTACTTCAGTTGGAACAAAGATGCACATGAGTTGGCACGCATTGTTGAAACTAAGGTTGGCCATAGCGCATCCACTTCGGTCCTAACTAATCTCATTACATTGGAGATTAAAGATATAGATGAGGTCACTTCAAAGGATGAAGTATTAGAGGCTCTGAGAACACAACTCGAGCTAAAGGAGACTAACCTACTAATTGCTCGTTCCTTGCGGCAAGCTTATGCGGGTACTCAGACTGCGGTGGCGTCTGTACCATATAGTCACGCAGCTGAGTTACTACGTGCAAGGCATGTTCGCATCGGATGGGTCAGTTGAAGAGTTCGAAAAAAAAAAACAGAAATAAGGCGTTGTTACCTGGTTATCTACAGAATGTTGTGGCCAGCTACTTTGAGAATAGGATAATATTATTCCGAACGGAAGAAGGCATTGTATCGCATAAGGTTACTGCGGGAGTCTCCCAGGGCTGGGTTATGGGACCTATATTGTGGAATATTATATTCGATGGCGTGTTGAGGATTTCACAACCGCCTGGTTGAATAACAGTAGGCTACGCCGACGATATCGCACTAGTAATGACGGCTAAGACCCTTGATGAACTCACTGAAAATGCCAATGAGGCAATCAGCAACATCAATAGATGGATTAAGTCGGCTGGTCTACAATTAGCGGAGCACAAGACGCTGCTGAGGTACTTGCCGGAATTCTTCCTTTCGATTTAGCTGCAGATGAACTGGCTAGGCTCTACAACATATGTAAGGCCGCAGTGGATTCTGTACAAGGTGCTAAAAACGTGGAACATCATCGTTCTATAGAAATATGGCAAAAACGATGGAATGATTCTAACAAAGGCCGATGGACTTATCGTATCCTTCCAGACATACAAAGATGGATCAACAGGAAACATGGGGAACTAGATTTCCACCTAACCCAGTTGCTGACTGGACATGGTTGTTTTAGGTTTTATTTCCACCGTTTTCACCTGGATAATAATGATTTCTGCCCCATCTGTTCGACATTGGTTGAGGATGCCGAGTACATATTAGTGAGTTACCCTCGTTTTAGAACACAACGTGAGCACTTGATGAACATCATCAGTAGCCAGTTTCGCAAAAGAGGTGATGACCAAACTTAGAAATGCCAATAGAATTAGGCTAATGGCCCAGAATGAATTAGGCTAGCTGATTCTATTTTAAGTTACAGAGGACGAACACCAAACCCCTGATCACTTGTATGGATGGGGGACGTAGGATAGTGTCATAAGAAGAGGAGCCTATAGGCTAACTAACAGCCCCGCCGAAGTAATATTCCCGGATAGTTCCGGCGGGATGCTGGTTTCGAGAGGCCACTAGTGCAGAGCTTGCTCTGCCTACGCCTATTAAAAAAAAAAACACACACACACGCAGGATATTCCATAACCAAAATATTAATTGCCCATTAACTAGAGAATAACTAGATGAAAGGGAAAAACAACCTATTTTCTATTTTTAAAAATAATTTTTTCAATAGGTAAAACATACCTAGTTTCAAGGTAACATTATTGGAAACGTAAAATATATTTACTCCAATCTAATTATTATAGCTATTAAATACCTAAACAATAGCTTTAAAAATGTAACTATAAATCGGACGGAATGACCGTAAAAAACGTTACATGTTTTCCTATTTACTACCGAACAAATATACCTTGTTACTAAGTATCTTCATTTGAAAATACCTTGTTTATACCTTAAAAATAGAATGCATTTCTACCATTTCTATCTTTTATAGCCTATTAATAGCCCTTCATAAAATTACTTCACCAAGGCCATATATTTGTAAAAGAACAAATTTTTTTTATTCACATTTAATCGTATACTTCTAAGATATTTATTTATTTAAAAAAATCGTAGGAATCCTTTTCTACAACGTGTAATATAACCTATATAAGAGTGATTAGTTATCCGGTCATTGTAGACTCCCTTTGCAGGTACGATAATTAAGTTCACTGACTTTCTTTCTTCGTTGATGACAATATTCTTTATGTGGCTAATTTTTTGCATTATTGCAGGAAAAGTACACCAGTATACTTTTAGTGCACTATCTAAGTTATATCTGATCAACGTTTGTAGATCGATTTAAAGTATAAATTATACATAAATTATTTCTCAATGTAATGTAACAATATGATAAAAAGTCGATGAAATCACTTTATAGCCAAACATAGAGAATAGGAGATGTGTTTATAGTAAATATATTAGTTAACTCATTACGTAGAAAAGAGAAATAGAAAATTACTAAAATTGTATCTCTATTTCCTTTGTTTTATGTTAAGATTCTTACATGGAAGGCTGCCAACAGGAGAATATTGTCAAATAAATGATGAATACTTACAGGACCTTATGTAAGCCCAATTTCGATTTAGGTCAACTCCAATGGAATCATCTTTTTGTATTGATCTATTTTTTCGCCATAATCGATTCTATAGATTTTAACAAATATTACTTTAAGCACGAATTTGAAAAATAATTAGTTTTGATAATAATAGTAATTATGCCATTACATGTTGTTGTTATCTACATATTTAAAAAAATAATAAAGTTCATGAAAAAGATTGATTAAAATATACCTAAAATACCTGTAACATTAATGTATACCTATAGCATCAAAATATTTATTAAATATAAAAGAACTTTATTGGAAATTTTATTTCAAAGTTTATTTAAAACTGAAATTTCTAATACAAACATTCTACTTCGTAGTTTAATGTTTGCATTCAGAGAACAATATAACGTTTTCTCCAATTAATTTGAGGAAACAATTATGTCACTTTATCTTCAATTTTCATTGCTTGTCGTATCATTTGACCTCGTACTTGATCTTTTTGATATTTTGAGTTAGACAATTGATATTTTTTAATTAATTTAATATTAGCGCTTATTTGATATTTTGCTTATATAAACTTATTTATTGTTATACAAACTTATCTAAAAAATTTATCTAGAAATTTTTTTTGTTAATAATTTAGTTCTAATATTCAATTCTACTCTTTATACAAAATACTATTCGTCAAAGACACTACAAATCAGAAATACCCTTTTTAATATTACAAGCTGTTATTACCGATTATTACCGATGGTGATATATTTCCTAGTCAAGTCTAATGAATTACATTTTATGACGAGTTAATTTTATATCTCGGGTAATTTTATATTCTCTATGTAGAACTATTTCACATAAATATATCGTATACCCCCCCCCCTTTCTGTGAATATCCTATGTACCACCCGAGTGCAAGGACATTTTTTTCTTTTTTAAATTAAGGCAATCCATCAACCGGTTTTCAATTAATCTTAACTATTCCATATCGGTATCCACAAAAAAAATTTTAAGTAAAGAAAATTAGATCATGGTTACCTCTGTAAAAGTATATTCGTAGCCATCTGGATTGAAAACAGGAAATATGTACCAGTCATAAGATTCAAGTAATTTACGTTTGATGTGGTAATCTCCTTCGAGTAATTCGTTTATTATATAAGTGGCTGTTGCTGGTCCAATCCATTCGCAAGCATGAATTCCAGATTCAATAAAAATACCTGGATTATTTGGACGGAAAGAAATATGAACACCTTTAATAGCTCGACCCTCATAAGTGTGACCGGCATTAATTGTTCTTACTTTTCCTGGGTACTTATTTGACAGATTATCGAGCCAATTGTAAATTTCCTCCAAAGTATGATAGCGCGTCCAGTCAAATTCAGATACTGTACCATTTCGATCCATAGTACGATTAATAACTTCTTGTAAATCATTAAATATTAAATTATATTTAATATTTTTATAATTCACCCTCCTAAGAAAGTAAGATACATCCATCGGATTGATCATAAAAATAATAGATGTTTCTTTTTCAGATAAACTGAGTTCTATTTTATGAGTAGACCATTGACGTACCTTAAAATAAATGTATGATTGAATTAAAAATAAGTTATGCAAAACAATACATATCATGACAGTGCTCTGTACACAAATATAATTGAATATATCGTGCATACTTCATGTAAACACTCAATATACTTACAATTCCAATATTTTCTAAGCTTTTAAATAATTGTACGTCGTCATTTGACTTCATAATTACATGAAAAAGTTTATAATCAGTATATGTCAGTCCGTTAGCAAGTACAAAAATTGACAAATTTAATATCAGTAAGATTAAATCCATCGCGCTTCTAAAATATTTAAACGTAATTTTAGTTTAATACATAATTTCTACAAATTCTTTTCCACTTACCATTATCAATCTAAATATTTATTAAACATATTTTTTATAAAGATTTATTTATAATTAAAGCATTTTAAAGTTTAAGAACTTCACGAAGGTGATGATTTCTAATTTATCTTTACACATTAATATAGTATAACTATTCTATATATTGTACTATAATTCTCTGTGTAGAATACATTTTAATTACATACGTATAAAAAAAATCATTTGTAATTTGAGTAAAAAATTATAGTTAAAACAAATAACAATTTAATGTTTTTATAGTTTCGTTTAAAACATAAAAAGTTTAAAAGAATTAATGACACTTGGATGAATTAAAAAACTTATATACAAGCGTAAGTAAGAAGCTCAAGAAATTAATTAAATTAATAGTCTTAATAGTGAATTTCAAAATGAGTGTGGAAGTTAATTATTTACTGTACGAGGCAGTTCATACTAACCATACTTCTCAAAGTAAATGGTTAATTTACACTTGATATTTTATACTTTGATATTTCACATGACGACAATCAATAAGTAATAATAAAATTGTGTTTTTAAGATTAAAAAGGTGAAAAAATATTTATTAAAATGTTTTCTGCTATATATTAAATAAGTCTATAATGATAAAGACGAATAATCTTTGAGATATTTGAGATAATTACCGAGAAAGTTGTGATATATAATTAGGCCAACAAACTGCTATTATACAGTACTATTACACACAAAAAATATCGTTACAAACATGCATTAAAAGTATAAAGTACTATAATTCAATAGATTGTCAAATGCTAATATAAATGAATAAATATAATATAATCAACAAAGATCGACATCTTACAAAGTTTTGTCCTGTAAACAATTTTTAGAAATATTTTGATTAACAAATAATTAGTGATGAACCCACCCATTGCATGTTGAATTAGTATTCGTATTTATAAATATAAAAATACATTGCATTAACCATACGTTATCTTTTTTTGGCATTATAGAACTGATAAGCTTCTAAATAAAAACCTACTGACAGAATCTCGCGGTGAAACCACTAAAAAACCGATACCGATCATTTAAAGTATTCTTCTATAAATCGTCTAGATTCATTGATATAAATTTAATGCTTATAAAAAATAATCATGTCTATACCTTAACGTAATCGGATATGTCAGTGCGATCAAGTTCTTCTTACAGAAATTAAGTTGAGGGTTAATCTTGTATTTTTAAAGCTCAATCAGGTAAATAAGATCTAATTTTTATTCGAAATTAAAATAAGTATCTGTTTCTGATAAACTATGTAAAATTAGATAAAATACATCATAATTGAATTAAATGAAGACTAATGCAAAATGTAATGGTAATATTATAATATGTTGTATTAGAAAATAGTACAAAAATAGTATTATTACCGACTAAATGGTAAAAAAGTAAATGATATTTAAAAGTTCAAATATAATTGAACTAATACTTTCAAAATACTCAAAATCTTTTCTTCACAATTAATGAATAACTATAAGAAATTCATGACATTTCGAAACTCTAAGTAAATTCAATAAGAAAATAGGCATTTTTGTTATAAAATACATTATTATATGTTATAATCGCCAAAATTTGTTGAAACATTGTGTTAGCTATATAGTCTCCATAGATTCGCATTTTTATATTGAAAATTTTTAATTTTTTATAATAATCATCTTATATAGAATTTAAAAATATTTTACTCAACTTATCATATATTTTTTAGAAAACTTAACCGCTTTAAGACAAAACATTAAGGCCTTTTAAAAGTGGATTTTTTGTGAATAATAATATTTACAATTCATGCGATTAAAAGAATTTATAAGGTTCCATATTGAGTGTATAATTAAGTTTCCTGCGTTTGTCCAGTGTTTGATGGTGCCACTAGTGGATCACGAACAGAAATTTCAGACCTCATGTGTTATATTTATAAGTTGTGTATCTGTCAACAATTTTGCAGCATTATATTTGAGCTTTTCAAGCGCTGCTTCTATTCTTTAATATGAGGAAACGTGCGGCTGAGGCCTATCCTTTGCTTTCAGAAACTTATGAAGCGGAGTGTATTAGTAAATCGATGTGCCGCGAGTAGCTCAAACAGTTTAAAAATGGTGATTTTGAAGTTGAATTCAAGGATCGTTTTGGAAAGTCGAAAAGTTTTTAAGACGAGCAATTAGACGCTTTGATGGATGACGATCATTGGATGTCACGCAACAAGCCGTGTCACTTCTCCTAAAAGTATTGGGAATCATTCAAAAGGTTATAAATTCGGACGTCGAACGGCGATTTTGCACGTTCGAAATGTTCCTGCAACAGTACGAAAATATATCATTTTTGCATTGTATTATCACTGGTGATGAAAAATGTATTTATTGTTATAACCCTAAACGCAGAAAATCATATACAAATCGAGCTGGCGAGCTCGCGCAATTGACTCCGAAACGAAACATTCACGAAAATAAGGTCATGATCTGCATATGGTGGGATAAAAAGGGTGTTGCATACGACGTACTGCTTTCGAGTGGACAAACCACCAAAGGACCGTTGTATCCAACATAACTTATTCCTTTGAAGCGAGTAATGCAGAAAACTCGGCCAAAATATGAGATCAGGCATGAGTCTGTCATTCATCACGATAAGGCCACATGTTGCGGCTTCGGTCAAAATCTATTTGGAGAATAGTGGATGGGAAATTCTGCTTTACTCACCTTGCAGTCCAAACTTGGTTCCATCTGACCACAATTTGTTTCGATTGAAACAGAACACTCTTACGGGAATACAATTCAGTTCAGTAAAGGAATTTAAAAATTGGCTCGAAAGACGAAACATTTTTTTAGTCCGGAATTTATAAATTGTCAGAAAGATAGGAAAAAGTTATAGCTTTCGATGTACGATGCTTTGAATAGAGGATATGTAACCCCGTTTTCATAATAAAATCTCATATTTTGGAGAAAAAACGATAGAAATTTACTTGTACATCCAATACCTACAAGGAAAGAGTCACTTTTTACTCAAGAGTCCATTACACCATTTTTTATTTAAATATTTAAAAAATGAATTTAATATTATATTAATTTAAATCCATGTAATATTTTTCCAAAAATTTTTCAAGCCGAAAATTCAATAAGTATTAAAAATCTTTGAAATTCAGGAAGTACATTAGGAAAAATGCATAAAAAAAAGGAAACATTTTTGACATTTTGACTGTGAATCCCATTGTATATTTAAAAAGTTACTGCGAGTATGATATTTAGTTTATATTATTTTCATACATTTATTCTTTGTAATATATGTCCTGTATAGTCGAGGTTTATAATTCTGATTTAATTTTGAGTTTAAAAAAGTAAAAGTGATGTATCAAATATATTTTCTGAGTTATATACTATATTCTGTTATATATTATATTCTAGTTATATATTACATTTAGAAAGAGTAATATTTTCTGTCAAATTTTCTTATGTGTAAACTAGATATAATATCTATGAAACTGAATAAATTTTTAAACACTTGACTGTGAATATATTACCCCAATCATTTTTTATGATATTTTCTGGTAAAATACCTAAACTTTTTTCTTATGAATAGCTAAATAAAATCATGTGTCTATTTTTGAAAACAATGATTAAACAATATTTGCATTCAGATTTTGAAAGCTTATTATTCACATCCACATCATATTTTATTTTAAAATGAATTATTTTCACGGGATTTAGAATCTATAAGTTTGAAATCAAATATATCGTTATAGATGCAAGATTGATAATCAATACAGATATTGAGACATTAGAATGTTTATTGTTTTATACAATAAATTATCAACAGCTGTGAATACTTTATACTTTTTTAGATAGCGTAATATACCAAAGAGATTATTCATTATATTCTTAATACGAGATCTATATGGAAAATTTCCTTTTATCGGTTCAAGAGACAAAAAATTTCGTATACAAATCTTTAATTATTACAAAAGACTTTATAATTAACTTTCGGTATCAACTACTAGAACCTATATGCTTTCATGAACTTTAAAAATAATATTGATCTTCTCTTGTATTATCCGAAAATTTAATACAATAGCAAGAAATAACTCCCAAAACTTATTCCTTCAGTTGCAAACTATTTTAACCTCAAACTTCGGGACTAATTTGAAATAGTATATTACCTGATATTACCTTCCATCTTCAAAATCGCAGTGCCGTACGAATTTTCGACAGTTGTAATCTAAAATATCATTCAATAATATTATGGAAATTAATAGTTTTTCTCGTAAGACTTACCTCTAGCGCTTCCTTCACTCGGATGTACACAGTCTAACGAGGCAAAAATCAGCTTTTACACTAGCAATGAAATATCAATTACTTGCGAGAGCTCGTTTTCTCAATTCGTTCAGAAGTTGGAGTTTTTTATGTATTTGCTAAAAGGAATAAAAATTAAATCAGAATAAAAAGAGGAATAAAAGAGAGAGTACTAAAATATGGTTTCGTATTCTCAAAAAAGTCTCTATTTGTAAAAAACATAAACCTGTATGAATATATTTGATAAAATATTAGTATAAATACGAAAGTATTGTCATCGCTATATGCGATCAACATTTATCTATGTGGAAGTTTGTACATCAATCATTGGGCTAAACACTACTATGACTAGTATCAAGTACACAAAGTCGCCTTTATAAATATTAAGGGGTTTCATTATAATTACCAGCGTGATATTCATCAGTAAGTCGCTAGTAATCTTTCCTTAGACGCCCAAGGAGCAGACATTCTTGTGGTAATACAAGTTGATCTCTGTCATTTCTACGATAGAAATGAATGTATTGATTTCCCCTAGCGGCGCAAGACGCCAACTAGAAGCGTGTAATAGATTAAGCCTTACGGTTAATAATACTTTTCAAAATCGTCAAATTTTATCTCCCCTTATCGTCCAGTAGAATCATACAAATATATATATATATATATATATATATATATATATATATATATATATCGTACCTTTTGAGGTATTTATATATAAGATATTTATTTGAGATATATTATATAAATATATATAAATATATATATATATATATATATATATATATATATATATATATATATATATAGTACATTTGAGAATAAAAATGTTATTTTCGTGAAATGTATTTAGAGTTATTGCACGAAAAGACATAAGAAGTAATAAATTAAAAATTATTTAGACCCGGTACAATCACAAACGAGACCTTCGAATTTAACCCCTCTATTACAAGCAAACAAAAAACAAACTACTTCGTATTTATTTGTTGCTCGTGTTCCATCAACTATATCAAAGTTAGTAATCAAGGCTTTCATTTTCTCGATTCTTCGTATTCAGCCTGTCATTTATAATATTTTGAGTTTAGAATATTCCTATTCACTTACTGTTACGGACTCACAAAAACTTTTATTTTAACAAAAAAGAAAAAAAAATTTTTAGTGTGTAATTTAATATTTAATTTGTAACTTGAGAGATAGTTTAAAAATATTAATTGATAATTTTATATCTATTTTTGAAATGGTTTAGTTCGTAAGTTAAAAATATTCTTAAATGTTTTAGTTTGTAATTATATATATGTTAAGAAACGTTTATAGTATTTAATTTAAATTATTATGAATTCAATATATGTATTTATAACTTGTATTTTATAAGATTATCGTATTTCGGTTGAGTATTTATGTAGAATGAAATTTAATAGTTTAAAGTATAATTGTAATCGAGAACTAAAGCGATAACAATAAAAACTTTGGATAACGTTTCTCGCATAATGATATATAGACTTGATATAGTATATATTTTAAATAAACAAAATATGTTCTCTGTATGGTCATATCGAGTCCCATATAGAAAAGGGAAATGTAACGTGATCTCTCGGACTCTTAAACTTCGGACAAAGCGGCTTCGCGTGCGTCAGCAATTCAGTGAATTATAATGTTAAACTATTGTACAGCAGAGATTGGAAATTTACAGATATTCGTATTAAAATAGTAAGTTCACGAAAAAGTACTTCGTAATTTTTTATTATGTAAGAAATAAGAATCATAGTTACTAATATTATAGTTTATAGAAACGATCGCGAGCGAACTCTCGCTATAAGCCCAACTATATGTACACATAAGGTACATGTTTAATCCGTGCCGTGACGGGAAAACCGAAGATTTTGCCTTAAAAATAGCTTGTATACGGAATCACACATAAGGTGAACGAATACTTGCTATGGGAAAATCTTGAGGTTTTCAAAAGAGGTAAACAGGTTATGCTCCCTAAAAGCAATGATCCGTGCTGTGACGGGAGCTTCCCAATATTTTCGTTAAAAAAGCTATTCTACGGACTTATATTGAGATAAGTCGTATTCTAGCTTTGAGAAAATGTTGGGAAGTTCGAAATCAGGTGACGTGTTCGGTTTGCCACCTCGGGCTCTCCGACCGTCAGGCTGCACGAGAGTTTGGGCTGCGTTCGGCGAGTGAGGCTTATCGCTCGAAATTTGACCCCATTGAGAGGGGAGTAGAGTTTATAAAAGCGCAGTATGAGCGCTCGGACATTCATTCTTTTTCTGATCTCTGCTTAACAAGTTCTTGTATTCATCATATTTTATTGAATTAAAGTCAATTTTTAATTTAAATATATTTTGTTATTTTCTATTTGTTATGAACAAACCTCCCAGCGTATTGTTCAATTACACTTACTATAATACATCTGGCGATGGAAGTACTAAAAATGATTAGGCCGTAACACAATTTAAAAAAAAAATTGTATCGGTAATAATTGTAATAGTAATTCATCAAACCTCAATTCTGCTCCAAATTTAAAAAATAAAACGTAAAAAGAGTACGTATCAGACATAAAAGCAAGTGAATTCTGTACTTTGAAAGCATGATTTCAATCCAGAATATTTACTAATTCATATTCCTTTAAGCTCGGAAATTTGCTGTAGCAATCCAATTCGATTTAAGAACATTAATATTTTATTACCCAATAATCTACTTTTATGAATTTCAATTGATAAGAACAGAGGTAATATTCAAGGAATTATATATAAATATATATAATATAATATATTATAATATAATATAAAAACCAATGAATAATTGATTTACGTGATTATTGATAATTGGCATATTTTAGTTGTGATATACTTTAAAACTTTGTTTGCCATTATCAAATTAATTCTTTACAAACTATCTTTTTTAAATAAAATACATCTCTCCGACCTTTGGCAGAATATAAATTTATATGCTCTGACAAAAAAGGTTAATAATTACCAATCAGTTTTAGAAATCGAAAAACTTCATTTACTCCATTATTAAGTAAACCTATTATTTCGCTACTAGCCATTAGTGTAAAATATGAGTCTATTCAGTTAAAAGTATAACTACTGACACTAATCTTGTTAAAACTTTAGTCTAATAAGCTACTTCAATTTTTAATGTATTTATTATAATGCAATCTATCTACATGTGACCTTGTATTTGTATCGTCAATTAATTTCCACTATGTTCTTTCTTTTGACAAGTTTCGTAAAAAAGAACTTATAACTTAAATATAACCATGCTAAACTTTATAATCATATTCGTAAAACTATAAATGAATGAGCATTGTAAAAAGACTCCTTTATTCCGATTATTATAGATATAAAAAATAATTAATACCACAGAATTAGAATAAAAATTACAATAAACCATATAGTAATATAAAATGCTAATTAATCAGGAGGGTTGATGTTTTTCAAAATAATTTGGAATAAAATTTGAAAACAATTTGAACTCTTGTACTGTAATCTATACTTATTCAGACAAAGTATTCAATCAAATATTTATTTTACTATTATTATAATAATTACTTATTTTACATTCAGCATATTTATTTTGTTTTAATATTGCAATATATAGCCTTCAAGAAATGCTAAAATATAATAGATAATAGGCACTATGATAATAAGAAGTATGTGGGTAATAATAGATTATTTAGATTAATTGAGCAGAATAACAGAAACCGACAGAATTTTAAAATTGAAACAACCGAGAATTTTCCGAAGGCTTTTTGCACACTGAATTTGAATCTTGTTTTAAAATGGTCCCATCATCACTATTAATTTTTATGACATTATCATATAAAAAGTAAAAAAACACGGATTTTTTTATTTAACAATATACGCAACCGCTCTCCTGAACGAGATCGCGTCCAGTGGTTACGAATATCTAAGATTAGATAATAATATTGACATATTTATTAAATTCAATAACTTATAAAATTATTAAGGTAATGAAAAAATAAATAATGAAATGTAAAAAATTCGCAGTAAAAAATATAAGAATAGATTCAAATACTCTCTATACAATTCTCGAAGTATCCGAATTGGTGACTCGCAAGAGACTACCTACCAATCCGTAAAACGATGCTAATCTGCCGTTTCGTCACCTATATGTTCCCCTTCCTTAGGTCCTTATTTTCCATTGCGAAATTTTGATACTCGATCCATCCAATATGCCCTTGAGGCTCAATAAATCGATACGAGTACCTAGATCTCTGCACTAAGAAGAAATGTATGTCGTGTGCGCGGGCGAGTTTTATGCGCCAAAAGAAACCACCGACCCTGTCCAAAAGCACCAGCGTTCTAAACCGTACGGACCAAGAACCTTCTCTTAAATATACGAACTTGTAGAAATCGACAATCATAATATTTTACATACACTGTTGTTGAATGAAAATTGAAAAAATGAAACCGTTGTTGGTTGTGTTCTTATTGCTACTGTTGTTCGTGTTGTCGTTATAATTGTTGTTGTTATTTTTTGTGATTGTTTTCGTTCTCATTGTTCTTGTCGTTGTCGCTTGTTGTATCTGTCTTTGTTTCGTATTTACCTTTTTTGACTTTGTTATTAGAGATTATTGTCGTCCAGATGTCTGTTTCAGTTATTGCTACAAGAAGCGAGATTTAGGAGCGCCAATAATTTACTGTTACAACACCCTACTATTGTCTAAGCCGAGTCTAGCTGCCCTACGTGTGACGGCCTAGAAATATGATCTGATTTTAGGATTACACTATTCGGTTAGAAGCGCACGTACGTATAAAGTAACTCTCTCGCAGCCAACCCCACCGTCCATTCATTTAACACACTGTCTGCACACTATATAATTCAACCTGGTATCAATAGTTCATAAAATATACCATGATATAGAGCTTCTTAATCATTCTGAAACCGCTTGGAAAATATTTTTTCATAGGTTTTTTATTCGCAACATGAATGGAAATACCCCTTTTACAGGGTCCTTGATACATTTTTCAACAAAACCTCTGCAAAAAATAAATGTGGAAGTGATAAGTGACTGTATGAATGAGTGAATACCACTGTTTCCGTTCGGAGTTCTTGTTAACGGTGAGTTATTTTCAGATTTTTAGATCTGTTAATTTTGAAATAAGTACTCATCATAATAAGAAATAAGTAATCACTAAGATAGTGATATTTACTCATCCATATAATGACACTGTAATAAACAATTCATTTTGTAGTTTTTTCTACAAAACCTGTCCTCATTTAAGGTCCTGATATCTTATTAGAATTTTTCTTTATACAAAACATAGAGGATGCTAAACACATAAATTTTTTAAATTGAACGTAGACGTTTTACTGAAGCGTTCGTTAATATTTTTCATCTGAAAAGAATAGCGAGCGAACTATAGAAACATTGTTAACAATTCATTTTGTAGTTTTTTCTAAAAAACCTGTCCTCATTTAGGATCCTGATATCTTATTAGAATTTTTCTTTTTATAAAACATAAAGGATGCTAAACACATCAATTTTGTTAATTGAAAATGAAAGAGAATAGGTTTGAAATGACAATCAAAAGTAAATCAACTTACTTATCTTATTGCATACTTTCATAGAAAGTAACTTTACAAATATATAATTACTTTTTTATAATATAATTACTACAACTACAGCTTGAAAAGAAATTGTTAAACTCACTTTCACTTGAAAATTAAAAATTGTTTTCTATATTCTGAGAAAAAATATATACGTACTATTGACCAACCACTACTTTTGTTTTTAGAATAAAAAAACTGTTTTTATTTATATAAATTGGATAAATTAAAGAAATCAGATCTAAAAGAACTCAAAATTGTTATTTGTACTTATACTTAACTTTATATAAATTGATTTCAATACTTTAAATAAACTGATTTTAATTAAATCTAGTTATATTTGGCAAAATAAAATCTCTTCTACTATATATTTTATCATTGAAGAAAGAATCGTGTCAATACAATTATCAGTTGATCAAAAAAACACTTCGCTTATATAATTTACTTCCAAAATTTAGTTATTCAACTTGCTTCTTTGAGGATAATCAAGTTTCTCTGCTTCTTTAAGTATAACAATTAATGAATCTAAAACTTCTTCACTATTTGGAATTATTTGTTCCGCTGGAAGCAACATTCCATAATGACCAGTATCACGTAGTTCGTAAATGTAGACGATTGGTAATTTTAAGTTATCCTTTACCCAATCAGTAGTCACCCCTGCTACAGACACTAAAACAATCAGAAGTATAATTTATCACTATTTTATTGGTAAGGAATATACTGTAAAAATGGTAGAATAATATTTACAATACGCAAAATAATTTATATTTTGCGTATTTGTAATTTTAGAAACTTGCAGTTTTCATATCTTCAAAACAGGGCAGCGTTAAAAGATGAGATTGCAAGGTACCTCGGTGAGGTATTCAGAAATACACTAGTTAGTAAATATTTTCAATCAATAGTTGAAACGTTGACTTCGTGTAGATTAATTATTTTATATCAGATTTAAAAAAATTATAATATGTAAAATTAAAGTTAAAAAATTCAGATATTATTTAAATGATAATTCGATAATCTCTATACATATACTAGATCATTTTATAGATTTTTTATAGATTTTATAGATTTTTATAGATTTGTACTATTTATTTATTAATATCATAATTGTTGCGGTTTATTACTTTTACTTTGTTAAGAGAGATTGCAGATAAAATCGAAAAGTAGATATTTACCATACATATTAACATATTTAATCATTATCAAAAAAAAAAATATATTTCTACCTCTTACAGTTCAGATTAGAACAAAATTAAAAAATTGTAATTTAGTTAATAAAATATATGACCATGATAATATGAAAATGTACTTGTTAAGTATACTTGTCTAGCAGACAGAATAAACGTATTTATAAACTCGTTCATCCCTTTCTGAACTCTTTCTAGATATATTCGAATAAAATACAGAAATTGATTTTTAGGTATTAATATATTTAAAAATTATTAAGAAAAACTAATTTAATAACTTTTTAAAATTTGTAGTTACCAGTAACTGGCAAAAATTCATATTATAACACATGAATCCTTTTTTCATTCCTTTCAGAATAGATTAGAATAAAATTAGAAAATTGATATTTATCCTACTTATGATCATATTAAAATATTATAAAGAAGAATCGCAATGACAACTTTCAAAAAACCGACGCCGAAGAAAATCAGCCAAGCATTTTTATTAAAAGATACCACTTCAAAAAATTGGTTAAAAAAATTTTGTGGAGCAACTACAATTTATCAAAAAACTATTATGGTGGCACACACAAAGACAAAATTTTGATAAATAATATACCGTTGATAGTATCATACTCATATGGTTTGAGTCGGAATATTCGAAACACATTTCTTAGAGACTTTAGTCGACTTTTGGAAGTTGGTGCTGTACCTCCCAACTTATTTACTCAAATTCTTTAATATCCAGTCTGTTCCTGGCAGCCATGAGAGGATTGCGGGCCACGAGCATACTTCGGCGGATAGGCGTTTCAGCGCATAAAAAAAAAAAAAAGGATGCGTAGACCCTGTGCGTGCAATGTATCAAGGACATTGTAGCCACATTTTGTGAGGGCAATATTTAAAGGATGTTGTCGCCGCAGTTTTATATTTGTTTGTTTGGCACTTTCTCCTCTCCAACGGCTGGTTACAGTTGATAATAGGAGTTGGACGCGGGGCGAAGGGGAAGCCACGAATTCTCTTCGCGGACGCCTGGTCACGAAACGCGCTGTCCCGATGGCTGTCTACAAGACGTAGAGTGAATGCGGCGTGGCGCGGTCTTGCTCGTGAATGCCGGGTCATTAGAAAAAAGGGGCGTTTTTATAGGTTTATTAGTTGACGACGGTATTTAAAATAAGATACACATATATTTCTATTAGACTGTATAAACGCTGTTCCTGGCGTAGGTTTTTTCCTCGAGGGGTTTTCCCTGCGTCACGGGTGAAAATCTGGGCGAATGCGGGAACAGTAGAGGCAATTAATGTACAGACTGTCCACGGCTATAGAGTCCGCACGTGGAAGAAAGAGGGCCTTTGGCCGCGCGGTTATGACCCCCGCGTCGCGGCCGGCGCGGGTTTGGACTGAGACGCAATAAAGCAGCTGCGCGACAAATGTTTGGTTCGCAAAGGGATGTGCAATTTGGAAAGCTCGAAGCCCTATTGGTTAAGTATATTTTTAATATACCGATATTCGTAGATCACAAGGACTCGGGGAAGGGGGAGTTTCGAGCTGCTCGACAGCCAGCTACGCTATACACCGGACTCTTGGCGGCAGTCTTAATTTTGTCTCGAGCTCGTACACTTCGAGATAACTGTAGAGCATTTTTAAATATATTCGTCATTCCCAAAACTTGCTGTTTTTCTTTGTTTTTTTCCTGCTAACTGACACTATTTTACTTGCGTTTAACTTGGCAATTATTCCAGGTTTTATTCCTTTTAAATTCGTCTTTATTATTATTCAATAAAGTTATTGTAAATATTGAAAACATTATATCGTCATAACTCCGGTCGCGATTTCGCTCAGGAGAGCGACTACATTTTGGTGCCGAAACCCGGGACCATTTGAGTGACCGGTATTCTCGCGTCGGAGTGTTTTTGTGATATAGTGATGCCTGGTGCGAGTGTACGTTGGTGCAAGCGACAACAGCAGGGGACATTACTAACCCCTGTCAATTTCGACAACGTGCCTATTCGCGTGACTGCACAAAAAAGAATTGCAACGTCGGCGAAGGCGAATAAGAGCAAAGAGTTGGGATCCCTACCCTCCGCGACTGAGGTGGAAATGGCACTACCTCCTGCAATCGAGCCGTGGACAATGGCGCGGCGACGTGCTGCCGTTCGATGCGCGGCGGCACTATCGAGCATGCCACTCTCTTCAAGCCAGGATGGATCCCTAACCCCATTGCACGCACCAGCTCATCGGTCGGAGGCAGCCTTAGATGCCGCGATCCTCCCAATCAAAGGGAAAATGGCGGGGCGCGGACGCACGGTCGTGCGATCCTTGACCGCTGCGAGGCAATCAACTGCGCGATCTCGCGAGTCCAACCGCCGTTCGAAGGATGAACCGAGAGTGTTGACGTTACAGCCGTCGCCACCTACAACAGCATCAGCGCGACCCAACGCACTGGCACGCCATCCCAAGGTGAAATCGAGGATGCCGCCACCGTCATCGCCGTCACGTTTAACGGCATTAACGCGCTCGCGCGGGCCGACACGTCGTTTGAAGGCCAAAACGAGCATCTCTGCGTCTCCAACTGCTGCCGAGCCAATGCTGCAGCCGCCATCGTCACCACCTCCAGTGGCGACGTCATCCTGGACATCGGAGCCGACGCCACCGCCGTCGTCAATAGGTTTGCGTAGTCGTTTAAGTTCGCGTGCGAAGCGTCCCTCCGCCGGGAAGAAAAATCCGTCGTCAACTAAACGCGGTCATTTCGTGAATGGCAGCGAGAGTTATAATCGCGATAGGATTCGTAGTGATTCGGAAAGGGAAATTGAATCAGATGAGGAGGTAGATAACTTCACTGATTCGGGGAGTGACGACGGTAGTTTTTACACTCCGTGGAGAAAAACAAAAAGGACGAATAATGTAAACAATCGAATCTCGCCCTCGGTCAGGCGCGAGCGTGGCCAACGTTTACACGAAAGATTCATAAGGGAGAATTCTTACGATGGTCGTAACAGCTGTAATGGTGAATGGATAAATAGAGAGCCGCGCGCGCCGCAAAAAGACATGCAAAATTATAACGCTGCCACTCGCGAGCGATCAAGGGGAAATAGGCAAGATTATTCATTCAGTGTGCCGAAAAATAATTATATGTTCGATAATATGCTTGGAATCGTGAGCGATAATAATCTAGCGTTGATTAATAGGATGACATCGGTCAAAAGATTGCAACCATTTTCGGGCGAGCCACTGGATTGGTGTCGATTTAAGCAATCGTTCCATTTGGCTACAGCGTTAGGTAATTATTCAGATCGCGAAAATGTGTTGAGGTTGTCCGAAGCGCTAACGGGAACCGCACGCGAAGCGGTGCAACCATTATTTATGGCGAGATATAATTCGCGGGAGATAATGGACACACTAGAAATGCGTTTTGGGAACTCTCAGCTAATATTAACAAAGATTCTAGATGAAATTCGTTTGATTCCCAGCATACGAAAGGGAAAAATAAGTTTGATTGAATTCGCGACTAAATTAAGGAATGCGGTTGTTGCCATAAAATCTCAAAAAGACAATACCGGATATTTAAACAGCCCCGAGCTCGTAAGTGGTTTACTGAATAAATTACCTGAGACAATTGTGTACAATTTTACAAATTATGCTGCGAATGAGGCGCGAAATTTACCAGATTTAGAAAGAATCGCGGAATTTGTATATAGAGAGGCGCAAATGCACATAAAGGCCAATGTAATCACTTACGAGATCGGTGAGGCTGATAAATATCAAAAGGAGATATCTCGTAATAAGAAGTTTAAAGAAGTGTTCGCCACAGTAGATGTACGCGAAAAGACGACTGAGAGTGAGAGGAAGAATGAGAGATTCGCGGAAAGGAAATGTGCTAACTGCGGCCGGAAATATCATTCTATTGGTGAATGTAGATATTTCTCGCAATTACCTATAAGTAAGCGATGGAAAACCGTAAAATCGAGCCGTCTGTGTTATAGGTGCCTCGGCGAAGGGCACATGCGAGAAGAATGTAAAAAGCCGAGTTGTAATAGCTGTGGCCGAAACCATCATACACTCCTACATCCGCTCAAGAGCGATTCAACGTCGATCAATTCGCAAAAGAAGGTTCAGTCACAGGTCCTAACTAACACTGAAAATTCTATTAATACCGTCGGTAAAAGTCAATCAGGGACTGAAAGTTGACTAGGTGTCTACGCACTCTTAAGAATATTGCCAATACTTATTACGGGTACGTTCAAAAGTAAAATAATTTATGCCTTATTAGATGACGGAGCGACCGTAACCATTGTAAACGCGTCTGTTTTAAATGAAATCGGTGCTATGAAAACAACTGCAAATGTGCTCTTGAGAGGAATAGGAGGGGATGATGCAGTCGTATCATGTACAGAAAAGACGAATGTAAGTATTCAATGCAACGATCTGAACTTCTGTTTACGAAACGTATTAGTCGGTCACAACCTTACCTTACGAGAACAGACGGTGAATAGAGAGATGGTCGATTTCTGCGCGAGCAAGACGGGAATACGAATTTCACCTTATCTTGGAGCACCGCAAATAATTATAGGGCAAGATAACTGCCACTTAATACTGACGCGCGAGTACAGGGAACTTAGAAAGGATTATTTAGTAGTTTCGCGATGCTTATTAGGATGGGCGATTCATGGGGTTTCACACGAGAAAAGTAATGAATACATCCATAACGTAGATAGAGTTTCCTTGGAAATGGATTCGGCACTGAGCGATTTGCACAAATTGGTCAAATCATACTTTGATATCGATTCCATTGGTGTAAGTATGCGTGTCAAAGAAAAGCCGGAGAATAAGCGCGCGCTCGAAATCCTAGACACAACCAGTAGGCACAACGGCAAAGAATGGGAGGTAGGATTGTTCTTTAAGGATGATCCTGAGATTATAGATGACGCGCGTTTTATGTCGTTTAATAGACTGATGATTCAGGAAAAGAAACTTGATCGAAATCCAGAACTGGCAAGCTTGTACTATACGGAAATGAAAAGGTTGTTTGATACGGGATTCGCGAAAAAAGGCGCGTCAAATCCCGTAAATAAAATAGTTCGATATTCACCGCATTTTGGCGTGCGAAATGTAAATAAACCGGGTAAAATAAGGTTAGTATTCGATTTAGCGGCAAAGTCAAGAGGCAGAAGCTTCAATGATTATTTATTATCGGGACCCGATTTGCTTAAGTCATTGCCGGGAATTTTAATGCGCTTTAGGCAATTTGCGTATGCTATAAAGGCGGACATCAAAGACATGTTTCTCAAGATCAAGATTCGAGAAATCGATCAGGAAGCGCAACGATTTTTGTGGCGCGGGGAGGATCGATCGAAAGAGCCAGAAGAGTGCGTATTTACATCAGTTTTATTCGGTACAAAATCATCACGTTGTACAGCAATGTATATAAAGAATAAAAATGCATCTCAATTTTTGTCTATTTTTCCGGAGACCGCCAATAAAATAATAGAAAATTGTTATATGGACGATTTTTTGGACAGTTGCGAAAGCATAAATGAAGCCGCGAAACGCGTTACCGAAACAATAAAAATTAATAAATTTGCTAATTGGGAGATGCACGGATGGGCGAGTAACCATGCGGACATTTTGCGGGATTTAAGTACGGGAAATATTACGGGAAGTTTAATAAAAAACGTTGAAAATCAGCTGAATGACGAAAAAGTCTTAGGTTTGAAATGGTTGAACGACACCGACCAACTCGCGTTTCGGTTTAACCAAAGTAGAGTGTCCGACGAGTTGTACAAGAGTCTAAAAAGACCGACGAAAAGAGAGTTTTTAGGTATCATTATGTCAATATTTGATCCTCTCGGACTTCTCACGCCCTTTACAATTCAATCTAAAATATTAATGCAAAGAATTTGGGCCAGTGGGATTGCGTGGGATGATACCCTACGCGACGAAGAATTTTTTCATTGGCAAGAATGGCTAAAGGATTTGAGAAACATAAAAAATTGTAAGATAAATCGCTGTTATCAAATTAAAAATGAACAGATAAAGTGCGCCGAACTACATGTATTTTGCGATTCGAGTTCCGTTGCTTACGCTGCCGTCGCTTACTGGCGTTTTGCATTAAATAACAATAAATTCCATACTTCAATAATAATGTCGAAAAGTAGAGTAGCACCGTTAAAAGCGATATCGATCCCGCGACTAGAGCTTCAGGCCGCACTTCTTGGAGTAAGACTGGCAAAACTGATTTCAGACGAGCATGATTTCAAAATTACACGGCGCGTATTTTGGTCGGACTCACGAACGGTTCTCTGCTGGATAAAGAAGGATCCTCGCGAATTTAAAATATTCGTAGCCAATAGATTGAGCGAAATCCGCGAGAGCTCAGATATTAGTGAATGGAGGTACGTAAATACAAAAGAAAATCCCGCCGACGATGGTACGAGAACTGCGCCAAAGGCCTTGCTGAAAGATAGCCGATGGATCTTAGGTCCTTCCTTTTTACGTAAAGCCGAAGATGAATGGCCGAACGTAAATTTACAAGAAAATATTGATGCAGATCAAAAGCAACATTTAACGTCGGAAACGCGTGTTGTATATATATTAGAATGCCGCCCAGTAGAAATAGATTTTACGCGATTCTCCTCTTTCAGTCGTCTGATAAAATTCGTAATTTATTTTGTAATAGTATTAGATATTTGTAAAAAGAGAAAAGATCGCACTCAACTAGACAGAAAAATAGACGCCGAAACCTTGTGCGTAAAAATGAGTCAATTGAAATCCTTTAACACCGAGCTCTACGCGATTCGAAAATCAAACCCCATTCCCAAAAACAGCCGAATCATTTCCTTGAATCCCTTTATAGATGAAAATGGAGTTTTACGTGCGGAAGGACGATTACGAAACCTTGAGAACAAAACGTTTTGCAACAATCCAGTAATTTTGGACGCCAGAGAAACATTTGTTCGATTGGTGGTCAAACAGTATCACGAAAAGTTTTATCACTCTAGCCACGAAACGGTTATCAACGAAATACGACAAAAGTACTGGATTGTTGGATTACGTACGGCGTTAAAGAGTCTGACTGCAAAATGCATAAGATGCAAAATGCTTCGGGCACGGCCAGCGAATCCAAAGATGGCTGATCTTCCACTATCTAGATTAGCACATAGAACGTTTCCCTTTACCCATTGCGGGCTAGACTACTTCGGACCAATGCAGGTAAAAATAGGTAGGAGACGAGAAAAACGTTGGAGAGCGCTTTTTACTTGTCTGACGACGCGTGCGATACACATAGAGCTGGCGCACAGTTTAACTACCGATTCGGCTATTATGGCCTTGCGTCGATTTTGCGCGCGTAGAGGTACACCGCACTCTCTATACTCAGATAACGGTACTAATTTTAAAGGAATGAATAAGGAATTAAAGAAAGCCATTGCTGAGATAAATAAGACAGAAATCGACCAATTTGCCATAACAAATAATATCAATTGGAAGTTCAATCCACCAACGGCATCGCATATGGGGGGAGTATGGGAGCGACTGATACGTTCCGTTAAGATTGCGTTAACCATCGTTTTGAATGAGCAAGCACCGAGAGAGGAAGTACTGTTGACCGTACTAGCTGAGATTGAACACAGTGTCAACTCTCGCCCTCTCACCCATGTATCCGCGGATCCGCGAGACGAGGAAGCGCTAACACCGAACCATTTTTTGTTAGGTTCGTCATCAGGTCAGTTAAGACTGACCCGTTGCGAAGCGCAATCAACGTGTACTCGGAGTCAATGTCGAATCGCGCAATATTTTGCGGACGTTTTCTGGCGACGGTGGTTACGTGAGTATCTGCCGACGTTCCTGCCGAGGAAAAAATGGCATGAGAATGAGACAGTGCTAAAAGTAGGTGATTTAGTTTTGATCTTAGATGAAAATGCTGAGAGGAATCAATGGTCAAAGGGGGTAATAGAGAACGTTTTCCCCGGATCGGACGGGCAAGTAAGGGTCGCAGAAGTGCGGACGGCAAGGGGAATATTGAAAAGGCCAACAAGAAAATTAGTAAAATTTGCAGAGGTACAAACGTAGTAAGTTTGTACGGGGGGAGAATGTTCCTGGCAGCCATGAGAGGATTGCGGGCCACGAGCATACTTCGGCGGATAGGCGTTTCAGCGCATAAAAAAAAAAAAAGGATGCGTAGACCCTGTGCGTGCAATGTATCAAGGACATTGTAGCCACATTTTGTGAGGGCAATATTTAAAGGATGTTGTCGCCGCAGTTTTATATTTGTTTGTTTGGCACTTTCTCCTCTCCAACGGCTGGTTACAGTTGATAATAGGAGTTGGACGCGGGGCGAAGGGGAAGCCACGAATTCTCTTCGCGGACGCCTGGTCACGAAACGCGCTGTCCCGATGGCTGTCTACAAGACGTAGAGTGAATGCGGCGTGGCGCGGTCTTGCTCGTGAATGCCGGGTCATTAGAAAAAAGGGGCGTTTTTATAGGTTTATTAGTTGACGACGGTATTTAAAATAAGATACACATATATTTCTATTAGACTGTATAAACGCTGTTCCTGGCGTAGGTTTTTTCCTCGAGGGGTTTTCCCTGCGTCACGGGTGAAAATCTGGGCGAATGCGGGAACAGTAGAGGCAATTAATGTACAGACTGTCCACGGCTATAGAGTCCGCACGTGGAAGAAAGAGGGCCTTTGGCCGCGCGGTTATGACCCCCGCGTCGCGGCCGGCGCGGGTTTGGACTGAGACGCAATAAAGCAGCTGCGCGACAAATGTTTGGTTCGCAAAGGGATGTGCAATTTGGAAAGCTCGAAGCCCTATTGGTTAAGTATATTTTTAATATACCGATATTCGTAGATCACAAGGACTCGGGGAAGGGGGAGTTTCGAGCTGCTCGACAGCCAGCTACGCTATACACCGGACTCTTGGCGGCAGTCTTAATTTTGTCTCGAGCTCGTACACTTCGAGATAACTGTAGAGCATTTTTAAATATATTCGTCATTCCCAAAACTTGCTGTTTTTCTTTGTTTTTTTCCTGCTAACTGACACTATTTTACTTGCGTTTAACTTGGCAATTATTCCAGGTTTTATTCCTTTTAAATTCGTCTTTATTATTATTCAATAAAGTTATTGTAAATATTGAAAACATTATATCGTCATAACTCCGGTCGCGATTTCGCTCAGGAGAGCGACTACACAGTCTACATATCTTTTAAATATTGTTACTAAAATATCAATTTTACTTTTTTATTACTGTAGCTTAACACGGAACAATATGGAGTTTTCATCACAATAACATAGCCATATATTTCCAGTACCATTACAATTACTCAATATTTTAACGATATCGGAACATTATTGTAATGTAATAATATGTTGAAAAGGCATTATTAACGTATCATTATAATACTATCCCAAGTCTATAGCCTCCAAGCTGCTATGAACACAATGGATATATGTATGACAGAGGCGAGTACAATCATAGTACTACTAGATACCGCTAAATGGTGATAGGTTTGTACATCCTACTTGGGAAAAAGAGAAGACAAATGTACACATATACAAGGTATGTGATATTTAATTTTTTTACACATTGCGACGATCAGGCTGTATTCTCTATACAGCCTAATACGCGCAAAATTTTAATTTCGAATTTAATAAAGTTTCCGAAATTAAAATAATCGGGCAATGCTGCCGATTAGCGGATAATACGCAATAATCAAAACAAGACTATTGCGCGTATCAAATATACCTGCCTCACGAACGTAGAACAGGAGAGAGCAGAGAGGAACTCACGCGCCTCGCGAGAGAGAGCCGCAGCCATACGGCAGACAGCGTCGAAAAGATGTTCCGCGCCTATGAACTCGGGAGGCAGTAAATATACTCGTCGCCGCATTTCTAAATACTTTATTTTAAAATATATTATGAGAATATGCAATTGAACATATGCGAAGGTCCTAAAGGACCAAAAAAATAGAATTAATTACCTGTAAAATAATTATAATTACTGTGCGTAATTGTTATATTTAATTACTATAAGTTTTGTAATTAAATATTCATAGTCGGCGAGTACTAAATAAATTATTATCTAATATTTTAATTAATAGGATAATTATTAGTATTTTAATTGTTGTTATTATTTAATAACAATTATTATTATCGTTAATTAATAGATTCATTTGTTAAAATAATATCATCATCAAAGGTATTATAATACCTAGATATTATTATAACACGAGCTAAATAAATTAAGAAAACCAGAGCTATAATTATTATATATAATCTATATGCAATACGAGCGTCGCCAAGGACGCAAAATGTCAAGTTAATTATTATTTTAATAATTATTATTATTATTATAATTTGTTATAATAATAAATTATTGTTATTATTATTGGATTAAACAAAACCCGAGAGAACGAAATTACACCGAAAATATTATAACAATACGAGTACTCTTAAGGCCAAAGTCACGAATTAGATGTATAATTAATATAATCTCAATTAATTATTATTATTCTAATATTGTAAAATTATTATTATTATTTTTCGGCGGCTCAATACGAAATTAGTCGAACGGTGGCGTAAACACCCGATCGACTAATTTTTCATGTATAAAAGGGCGAGTTTTCCGCTCCAAAGGCAGTTCTCTCAGCGATACGGCCGAAAGAAGCTCTCTAGAGCTATCCTGCCTTCAAAGCTCTAGTAAATCCTGCCTATTCGAAAATCCTGAATAGCAGAGTCGCGATCCTAGTTGCGCGGCGCTCCGTTAAAGACCAGCAGCTTCACTAAAAACTCCTCTCTTTTTTCCGGTGAGACTTGATCCTGGTTGCGCAGCGCTCCGTTAAAGACCAGCGGCCTCACCAAAAATCCCTCCTGCACCTTAGTAAGGCTTGGTCCCAGTTGCGTGGCGCTCCATTAAAGACTAGCGGCCTTACTATCCTTCAAAGAGACTTGATCCTAGGTGCGCGGCGCTCCGTTAACCTCCGCGGTCTCACTTCTATACACGAACAAAGCCCTGATCCTAGGTGTAATAGAGCAGCAGGCTACGTTCTTTCCCCAACCCCCCCCCCCCAGCCTCAGTAATAGTGTGTATAAATATAGTGTGCGAAATTATTATTAAGTACGTTTAAAATTAAGATTGTAAATACCGTTTAAAAATAAGCAGCGTGCGATAACTAGTGTAATAAGGTATAGTATAAAGTTTTTAACATAAGATTCTGTCTTGTCTGTTGCAGATCGGAGGGCTCGAAGCCAGAAAAGACTATTAATGTCTTTCTTGATTTACTTTTATTCTTTGTAATTTTTTTAAAAATAATTTATCTTGTTATAAATTGAGTAAACGTGATTTTTTCCGATCCTGTCTAAATTCTAAATTCCCTTTCCTTTTAAAACGATTCTGGCGCTACCGCGTAAGCTATTACGAAGGGAAAAGGGAAACATTACAACATCTTTAGAAGTTGCTTGGGGTGAAACCCAGAAATTTGATTTTAGAGATTTTTATGAATATATAAATAATTATTGTGAACATAATTCAAATTTATAACTGTTTATAGTTTGTAATTATCGGTGAAACTGCAAAAATACGTCAAAACACGTTCATTTGATTCTTCGTCCGTGAGAAGTGACCTAGGATTAAATCAGAAATGATTTTCAGAAGTTTTTCGTGGAAAACAAAAATCGAATTCAAAACAGTAAAAAACTGGAAGCTTTGCAAAAAGTGTAAAAAAAACGTATTTACCCCTTCTACTCGGTAAAAGGTTGATTAGATTAAAATCCTTTTTTAAATGAGCCCAAAATTTCAAGTATACAACTGACTATGAATATATGGAGGTAATATCTTAAATGGTAATATCTTAAGTTGTTCCCGGCAAGCGAGAGCGACGAAGGGGCTGTACTCATACTTCGGCAGATAGGTGTTTCAGCGCATATATTGTGCGTAGACCCTGCAAGTGCAACGCATATTGGATGTTGTAGGCGCAATCTTTTGTGAGGGCGTATTTAATGATATAGCTGCCGCATATTTTTTTTATTAGTGTTTTCTATGGCGTTGGTATAGGTCGAAACCACCGAAAGAGTACATTTTCACATCAGTTCTATTCGGGACGAAGTCGTCACTTTGCATGACAATGTATATTAAAAATAAGAACGTAACCGAATTTTTGTACATGATCCCAGAAACCCTTAACAGAGTAATAGAAAAATGTTATATGGACAATTTTTCAGATAGCTGCGAACAACTTGAGGAAGCAAAGAAACGCGTAATAGAATTAATTAAAATTAACAACTTTGCTAATTGTATTTTTATTAGATGCTATTTTGCATGATTTTAGTATAAAAAAATATTTAGCAATTCAATTAAAAATGTTACAAATCAGATACATGATGAATAACTTTTGGGCTTAAAATGGTTAAATGACACCGATCAACTTATGTTTCGTTTTAATCAAAGTAAACTGTCCGATGAATTTTATAAATGTTTGAAAAGACCGACAAAAAGATCATTTTTAGCAATAAATATGTCTATTTTTGATCAACTCTGCTTTTTCACGCCTTTTATAATTCAATCAAAGATACTAATGCAAAGAATTTAGACTGATGAAATCGGCTGGGATGAGACCTTGCGTGATGACAAATTTTCGCATTGGCATCAATGATTGAAGGATTTAGAAAATATAAGGACCTGTAAAATAGCTGCTTACTGCAGCTTAAAACCAGGGAAAATCCTGCCACTGATGGAACTAGATCAGCGCCAAATGCTTTGCATAGTGATAGTAGATTGCTATTAGAACCACCCTTTTTGCGAAAATCGGAGGAAGGATGACCAAACGAAAAATGTTCAGGGAAGGTTGAGCAACAGCAAAACCTAAGTTTTAAACCAGAAACTCGGGTTATTTATGTTATAGAAAGATTTACGGTAAAAATAGATTTAACTCAATTCTTTTCTTTCAATCGACTGATAAAGGTCGTTATCTCTTTTATAATATTACTAGACATTGGCAAAAAGAGAAAAGATCAAACCTAGTTAGAAAGAAAAGTAGATACATAAGTAATGTGTATCAGAATCAATCAATTAAATTCATTTATCACCGAACTAGATACGTTTAAAAAATCAAAACCGATCTTAAAGAATAGTCCAATAATTTCTTTGAACGCATATTTAAATAAAAATGGAAGGACGTTTACGAAAATTTATCGGTGAAACGTTCATCAATAATCCAATAATTTTAAATGGTAAAGAAACATTTACGCAACTAATAATGAAAACATATCATGAAAAATTTTACCATGCCAGCCATGAATCGGTAATTAATGAATTACGTCAAACGTATTAGATAGTCAGTTTACGTTCGGTATTGAAAAGCTTGACTGCAAATTGCATAGTCTGTATTTTACGCTCCGATCACGACCAGCAAACCCGAAAATGGCAGACCTTCCCTCGTGTAAACTAGCTCATCGAGCACTCCTCCAATTTAGCCATTGTGGTTTAGACTATTTTGGGCCAATCCAATATGTAGGAGGTGAGAGAAACCATCGGGTTCCTTTTCACTTATCTAACGACTCGCGCCATTCACATTGAGCTTGCGTACAGTTTAAG
Source organism: Sycobia sp. Sy_11 (assembly GCA_018907035.1). Classification (NCBI taxonomy): domain Eukaryota; kingdom Metazoa; phylum Arthropoda; class Insecta; order Hymenoptera; family Epichrysomallidae; genus Sycobia; species Sycobia sp. Sy_11. The sequence continues at coordinate 237,450 of JACCIC010000311.1, forward strand.
TACTGATTCAACTATCATGGCCTTCTGCCGATTTTGCGGGCGCAGAGGTACGCCTCTCTATCTATATTCAGACATTGGAATCCATTTCCAGAGGATGAATAAAGAATTAAAGCACACCCTGAGCGAGATAAACATAACAGTAATTTATCAATTCGCCGTTAAGAACAATATTAAGTGCAAATTTAATCCGCCGACTGCATCACATATGGGATGAGTGTGGAAGCGACCAATACGTTCTGTAAAAACTGCGGTAGCTGCCGTTATGAATGAACAGACGCCGAGAGAAGGGGTGTTGCTGACCTGACTAGCTGAGATTCAATATAGCGTTAATTCACGCTCTCTCACCCATGTATTGTTAGGTTCGTCGCCAGGCCAAATAAAAATAAGTTGATCCGAAGTACAAACCAATTGTACGTGTAGTCAATGGGGAATTGCACAATAGGTTGCAGACGCGTTCTGGCGGTACTGTTTACGCAAGTACCTTCCTAGATTATTACCAAGGAAAAAAATGGCATGAGAAAGACGCAGCATTAAAAGTAAGTGATATTGTTTTAATTTTTGACGAAAATGCTGAGAGGAAGCAATAGACAAAGGGGGTAATAGAAAAGCTTTTTCCCGAATCACACGGGCAAGCAAGAATAGCGGAAATTAGGACCGGGAACGGGATATTTAAAAAACCAACAAGGAAATTAATAAAGTATGTTGAGGTACGAACAGTTTTTATGGGGGGGGGGAGAATGTTCTCGACAAGCGAGAGCGATGCGGGGACGGAAGTCATACTTCGGCAGATAGGCGTTTCAGCGCATATATTATGCGTAGAGCCTGCAAGTGCAACGCATATTGGACATTGTAGCCACATTTTTTTGTGAGGGCGCATTTAAGGATGTCGCTGCCGCATGATTTTTTTATTGGCATTTTTCTTCTCCATTTTATAAGCGAGAAGCGCAGGGTAAAGGGAAAGTCGTGAATTTCCTCCGCGTACGCTTTCGTCAGGAAACGTGCAGTCCCGATGGCCTCCTATATGTAAAGACTTTCCTGCTTCGTTCTCACGAACGCCTGGGAACATTGGTTCGGAACAGGGAAAGCGGTTGACGACGTTTTGCGATTAATTTATGACAATAATATCTGTAGTTTAAGAAAATATAAACGCTGTTCTTAACGTAAATTTTACCTATAGGGTTCTACCTGTACCAAGGATAAATACCCGATCAAACGCGAGAACAGTATAGAATAATAAATATTAAGATTGTCCGACGTCTGCAAATTTATATATTTAGGAAAAGGTCCCTGGTCCGCGTGGTTGATGGCACTAGCGTTCTTCGTCAGGGTCGGAGCTTTCTTTGGTCTAAAAAGCATCGAATTTCAACATCTTGCGATGAGAAATAAGGATCTGCAAAAGGGGAAAATTTAGGCGGCGAAACGACAATTAGTGCCGTTTTGTACGAATTTGCAGGCAGTCTCTCACGACTCTCGGAGCCGAATACTTCAAGGCTTGTACAGAGTTGTCTTTCGATATATTTTTTGTGTTCACTCCGAATCTTGTGTTTTTTTGGTTATTTATTACTCCATTTCCCTTATAAATTTGGACTTTTTTGAATTGAATAAATATTTCAATATTATTATCAATTTTGATAACTTCGTAAACTCAGGACGCGATCCCGCTCAGGAGAGCGGCTACATAAGTAGAAAACAATTTTTTATTGTTACTTTATAATGTACATTCGAGCTGTGAATACAAGTGTTCGTTTACATTATTTAGGTTCAATAGTTGATTTTTAGTAAAACTTAGTTTTTGATAAATAATATCTAGGCTCCTTACATTGTCTAAATAAACTACGCTCATGGAACAATTTCACTTTAGCTATGGAGCCCTACTCTTTCGACTTCACGACGTGATTATACTTCACTCGTTCCTTTAAAAGTTAAAACGGTGTCTTTTTTATTACTGTCGCTCAACGTTTGTTATAGTTTTTCCTTCTGCATGTTCAAATGGAGCAAAACTTTCGTGGTATCTCTTACGTGAGATCTTTTACTTTCATAAAAATATGTAAAAGTTTGGCTTCGATTATTTAATCTTATAGTAGCACAAACCTGGCTCAGCTAATAATTTGATTATTGAAGTATCAAAACATTGCGTAAGTTATTATTATTAAAATAGTAAAATCATCATCACTTATTTATTGAACACTAAAGAGTAACATACAAAATAGGATTTATTTTACTTACTTAAAGTTTCTGCAATAGTTCCAAATCTATATTGTGTCTGATATCTCTGGGAAAGTGCAGCAACAGCTTTTCTACCAATGGAAACCTAATAATTAAAAGAAAGATGATTATAAGTACATTAGTATATTTTAGGAAAATTATTACAAGACTATATGGTTCTATATCATTTCAGAGTGGTCAAAAATGTGTAAGTAAATTTAAAGACGGAATGTTCGAGGAATATAAAGTAATCTATGTTCAACTCGCTCACATTTTCGCAGCTTTCTAAATTTTGTTGGCTCATCTATGACTCCTTCGATTTTGCGCATTTGAATCTGATATCAGGTTTTATTATTCGAATTCATTCCATTGCTCATTGCAAAATTATTTACACAAATTAAAAAAATATGTTAATTTTGGTAAAACTAATTATCGTATTCTTTTTCAATGAGACCAAATTATTAAAAAAAATTCTGTACCATTTATTCATCGAACTCTTATTTTGCAACAAAACGTTATAAAAAATAAGGATTGGTAATATAATGCTTATGTCCTTTGGATTTGCTATGGTATATAGGTTTAAACTACAACTTTCATCTCATGCATAAGCAAAAAATAAAATATCTTTGTTTTTTGTTGATTGTATCGACTATTTATCTAAAACTTATTCAAAAAAATTATCCATAAAATAAACTAAAAAATTTATAAAATTAACTTTGCTAATCAATTATACTTGAAAGATTATTAAAAAAATGTAACTGCCGCCAGTTGGCTGATTTTCTTACATTCTGCATTTTTTAGCCACTGTGAAAGCAATATAAAGAAAAAATACAACTACATTAAAATGTAATTAGTAAATTACTTACTGCTTCTTTGTAATTATCAAATTCTTTCTTATCGTATGCGTAGGGAATTGCAAGAACTTGAGAATAACTGTGAAAACTTATATATCCAAATAATTTCTCCTTAATTGATTTTAAGTATTTGGACATAGATTTCGATTCGATTTCAGAGAAAGGTGCCTGCTCTTTAAAGCCCTTATGAACAGAATTATTACTACTACTCGCTGCATAAAAAAAATAAAATATATTATTTTTTATAATAGAATCATTCCTGTTTGACCGATGTTTTTATTTTGTTATAAAATAAAAATATTTCGCTAATGCATCTCTTCAAAAATTGGTACTACGAAAAATTTTCGTATAAAATTTTACGATTGATGTTAAAAATTTGACATTATTTTCACATTTAGATTCTACATTTAACTATCTAGTAGTTCTTAGATAAAATGCAAGATTTTAATTTCTAACTAATTGACGACGTTTTGAGGATAAATTTTTAAAAGCACAGAAATTAACATATTCGGATTAACCAAAAAATAACTATCTACTTCGATAGACGGTAATATAAGAATATACCTATATGTTTATAATGAGAAATGTGATCAAGTTCAATATAGTTTGAAGATTTTTAAAGAACTAGGGCATTTTTAATTTTATTCAAATACTGCATAGTTAAAGAAGTTAAAATTACAGTGCCTCGTTAGTCAGTGTTTTGAACACAGGAAAGAAAGTAAAGATCGAAGTCTCTATTTTGTTCGAAACATCTTAAAAGAACAAAAATTGATGTTGACTACAGCATTAATTACTATCATGCACTTATCACCGCCCAGAAATTCAAACGCACATCTAACGAACTTCATTGGAAAATTGCTTCCCTTAACTGGGCTGTCCTAAGATAAAAAATGTGCTTTCTCCTCTAAATTAGCGCTGACAAATATTCCGTCTAGATTTTGAGGGAACAACGCTCGCTTGCGCAAAGGAACTATCACTCCGTCTTAAGCTTCCGTACAGGACACTACGGGCGCACAAAGTCCTATATTAGAGAATTCGTGTCATAGTGTTTTACCGAGAGTCTCGTGACTGTAATTAAAGTGAAGGAGCGAGACTGGCATGAGTAATTTTGTGTGTGGTGCGCAAAGTGTTTGGGTTTAGAGCTCTCGTAAACAGGGTACTGAGGCTCTGTAGAGATTCGGAAACGGCAAATCTCTGAAGGCTTTCCTATCGGGGTGTTTAGGCCCGGCTGCCTTGATGAGGGTATCCCCGCACCCAAGACGTTGTAGTTGAGACATAATGTAAGAAGGAATTGCACGTAAGATTCACTCTTTTACGTAAGACCTCATCTCGAAAATTCACTGTAGATGAATTATACTATATCCTCGGAATAATTTTATGATGAGAGAGAGAGAGAGAGAGAGAGAGAGAGAGAGAGAGAGAGCACTCATATTGTGTGTTGAGATAACCTTTTACCCCGCGTGTAAATTTCAAATTTCAATAAATTTAATTAATTAGAACTCATTTTATTGTATTGTGTGTTTAGTACATATATGTATTATTATTATTACATTTTTTAATAAATCTATTAAATTGTCTTTTTTCTCCACTCACCGAGTGGCAGTTTTTTATGCCGTTTTTTTCAGTTGAATCAAGAAACTAGTTTTATATAATTATTTATTTGAATGATTTATTTTTTTATCCTGAATTATTTACCAACATTATCATTATCAAGGTTTGTCACACATTAACATTTATCATATCTAACAGTCAGAGCATTCAATGATAAATGAATTAACTAGAGCTACTTACGTAGCGTATATTTCAGGCCAGAGGTAATCTAACTTGACACTTTGAGTATTTTACAAAAATTATTTTATTAAACTTATTTAACTGTCGGGAAAACTTTATTTAAATCCATTTTGTAAATCTATATTGGTGAGAATTTTTTTAATAGCAGGTTAGCTTAATTATCTGTTTAAAAATAAAAATATTGAAAACTTACATGAATTTTTGTTTCTGTAAATCCAATTTCGGTTAAGGTCAACTCCAATGAAATTATCATATTTTGCTCGATTGTTACGCCAAAGTCGATTCTATTCGTTCAAATAAATATTTTTACATACATTAATCAATTAAATACAATATTAAATATAAAAGATAAAATAAGGTAAAATGTTCTATATTTATAGAAAATGAAAAGTTAAGCCCATACAGTTTGACACTCAAAAAAATAAAAAAATTTATTCAGTATAACACAATGGACTAAAAATATTAAAAAATTTTCTTGATTTTTATATAATATTTTATATAATAAATTATTTAGATTTTATTTATCAGCCCATAAGAGTAATATCATTTTGCGGACGTTTTTATGCTTATAATAATTATTTTATTAGAATAAAAATGATTCGTTAATATCTTATCTAACATCAAATACTTATTGAATAGATTTTCATTAAACAATAAATAACCTTCTAAATGTCGGACTATTAAAAAAATCTTTTAATACAAAATTACTTATCGAACTAGATCAGTAGTATTTAGACATGTCTACCCTTATAATTCAACTTCATGCTTATGACAGAACTGCAGTATACTTTATAATTTTATCATAACATTATAAAAGGCATCTGGCATTATATTGAATTAAAAAGAAAGATAAAAGACAAGCGATCTAAAAGTAGAAGAAATACGAGTTGTGAAATCATGGTCGCGGAATCTGAGGATATATTTGCAGGGTCGTCTCTCTCTCTCTCTCTCTCTCTCTCTCTCTCTCTCTCTCTCTCTCTCTCTCTCTCGCATGATCAAAAAGTACCGTTCTCCGGTGATACATGATAGATAGAAACCTGACAAAAAATTCGCCATTACTCAGGTCCAAAATGGTAAGTGCAACGAAAGTATTGCACTGAGTGAATAATCTAGGGTGGGCAGATCGATCCTGAGAACGATATAGAAAATATCGTGACACGTGTGCGCAGAATTTATACATCGTATTATCGATTTTTATATTAGAATATATATATATATATTAGTAGATATTGTAACGAAGTAATATATATATATATATATATATATATATATATATATATATAGTCAAAAGTGAGTATATTATTATCCTGATGCACATACCACTATTGTTTTTAACTTTCTATTTCGTTGGATATCCAACGTTAAATACTGTGAGAGTGTCCTATTTCTACGTTTGCAATATTTTCCAAGTTATAGATCTATTTAAAAAGATTTTTTAACTTCTGCATTTGTAATATTCGCCAAGTTATAGGTCTATCAAAAAAGATTGTCTAATTACGTCGATGTTTAAGCATGCTTTGAAATACCATTTATTTTCAAATTAACGGATTTTTGTGAGTAAAGCTACATAAATTGATATTATTTGATCTAAATATTTCAATTAGAATCATCGTCATTTACAGTGTGATTTATAATTATGTTCGGTCTAAAGTGCTGTTGGAATCTATTATTTCAACATATAAATAGGGCATAGTCTTACTCCCAGGAATCAATATGATGAAATAAGTATTCTGAAACTTATTATTAACTAAATAATGTTCCAATTACAGATGATTGATTTTATTAACACCAATTCAACTTAGACCATTTAATGTATTAAACAGCCAAATTTAAAACCTGAGTATGGGCAGCTTTTAAAATTTCTTCAGTATAATTGAGATTAGAATAAATTTTACCTATACGGCAAATCTTTTTTTGTTTATACATTGTTTCATTTATTAAGTATGTAAGTTGTTTGAGTATAAGGCAGCAAGACAATATTTTAAAAAATATAATAATTTCTTTGTACATTAAAATTCTTTTAGCGATATTTATTTAGATATCAACAATAACAATCACTGTGTAATTTCAATAAAATGTTTGATATACAGTTAGCAATATTTGACATATAGACCTCAGAATACTTCTTTCGTTATAGATACAAATATTTTTTGAATTTTATATAAAACAAATATTTCTAGAAAAGTAACTGCAATTTAAATTTAACTTGTTCTGTAAAATAAATTTAATACATGGTTCTCAACAGAAATATTAAGTAATTGAGTAAAATATTTTATTCCTACCTTTGTAAAAGAGTGCACGTATCCGTCTGGATTAAACATTGGAAATATATACCAATCGTATGATTGGAGTAGTTCAGATTCACTCTGTCTGGTTCCTTCGAGTAATTCGTTTATTATATAAATAGCTGTTGCTGGACCAATCCATTCGCAAGCATGAATTCCAGCTTCAATAAAAATACCCGGATTATTTGGACGAAACGAAATATGAACACCTTTAATATCTCGACCCTCAAAAGTTTCACCGGCATTAATTGTGCTTACTTTTCCTGGGTACTTATTAGGTAGACTATTAAGCCAATTGTAAATTTCCTCCAGAGTATGATAACGCGTTGAGCCAAATTGAGATTCTATTCTATTTCGGCCCATACTACGATGGATAACCTCTTCTAAATTTTCAAATATTACTTTATATGTGAGTTTGACTGAGCGTAATTGCATAAGAAAGACATAGTCATTGTCTTCAGAAACCAATAATGATATAGGAGTGTTTTCTAAAGATGGATTAAGTTCTACTTTATCAGTTGACCATAGATATGCCTAAAAAATTATATATATATTTCAAAGAAAAAATACTACTTATCATTAATATGAAATTATACAACTATACAAGTAACTAGTAATATAAGTAGTACAGTTAGGCGTGAGCTGGAGAGTGGGGCACCGTCAGAGTAACACTGCGTAAAATACAGGTTGCTCGTCAAGCTACTGGTTTATCAAATAAATTCGCGCTTACCTCGCGGTGAGCTCTTCGCTTTGAAATCTGACGGTAGCAATTGAATTTTGAAGTTAAACTTTTTTAACTACAGGCAAAAAGTGTCAAGAGTTTAGGGTAGAAAGAGAGTGTAGCTATGATAACGTCGCTGATACGATATCGCATCAGTGAGTAGCGTGCAGTTGGAGCCATGCTAGTACACGTTATTTTTTATCACAAATTTATTATAATATCATGTCGCGCATAATAAACGAAGAAAGGCGATGAGTAGCAGTAATAAAAAAGGCATAGTTTCCTCGCTTAATGGAAGGAGTGGTTTGCGATAGCACCGTAGTGTAGAATGCAGTCGCAACGTCCGACTGCTTCATCTAAAAGTATTTTTAAAGCTATTCTAAAAGCGATTCCATCGCTTCGACTAACTGTTTTAACCACACCTAACCCAATTCGGTTTTCGCTTTTGAAGTTCTTCATCAGTGATTAAGTTTTGAAGTTCAACGTTTTGAAATACATGCGATGAGCAACAAAGTCAAGAGTCTAGAGTACGTCGATGGATCGTCATATCAGTACGTATCTTCGTATATATAGGAGTCATTGTCCTGTTCGTTTGTGTATGGCGCATTGCAACTTATTCTAGCATCATACCTATATGCTCGCGCTTTTTCGTGTCACCATATGAAGTTAGAGAATCGAAAACATTGGTTTCATGCTTAAAGAAAGGAGTGGGGTATAATAGCGCTGCGCTGCGAAGTAGAAAGAATAAGGCGCAGTCACTGTGACAGAATCGCTCCATCTAAAAGAAGCGTAATACAGGATGATAATGTATATATGCTTTTGATACTTGAAAAATTCCGATCTCAGATAGAAAGATCTATATTTATAAACAAGTTAATAAATATTTTCGTTGGTCTTACAGTCTTTCATTAGTCTACGGGGGTGATTTTACGTATTTCGTATAATTCGAATACTACGAAATGTTTATGTATATGAATATTTTTATGCATTCTCCCTACTAAAAGTATAAGCTTGTAATATCATTACCGTTGGTCAGCTTATGAGACTTTACAGAATTCATTTCATTTTAAATGAAGAAATCATGTTTCACAGGTGAAATTTGGTGGCTTTGCTTGTCTCGACCGATATCACATTTTTGAGAATAAAATAGTAATAAAATAGTTCGGAATTATTATTAAAATTTGCATATCTGCTATAGTTGCATGCAATACAGCAATTAGTTTCTAAACCATAAAACCATAAAATTGCATAAAACAGGACATTCATTGAGAGGTGCAACTACGAAAGAAACAAAATAGAATTTAAAAAATTTCGTTAATACTTACAGTTCCGTGACGGACTAACATTTCGACTATTTCTACGTGAATGTCAGCCCTCATGAATACGTTATAAAGTTTATAACCTGAGTATGAAACTTCGTTTGAAGCTACCAATACTGGTAAACCTAATATCAGTAAGACTATATTCATCTTCTTCCTAAAAATATTTAAAGATATCGTTTTATTTAATGTGATTTTTAAAAAATAATGTTTTATTTATAGAAAGCAAAAAAGTAGTTTTATTTAAAAAATCAAAGCTTGTTTTATTCAAATAAGTAGAATACGAAATATTTCTAACTTTATTAATTTTTTTAAAATACACTCAAAAATAATTATATTTTATACTTAAAAATTATGTATATTAAATTCCACTAGTCATCACATTTGTTGTTATACATTATTACGTCAAAGAAAAATATTAAAACAAATAATATAATTAAATATATATATGTAAATTTTGAATGTTTACGATATTTTCCTGACTCAATCAAAGTGTTAAAGAATGTATGTAAGTATTGAAATTACAACAGTTTCAGGAACCATCGTTTGTATAAGAAAAAATAAACAACTATAAAAAAGCTAAATAAAGAAATAAATAACGCATCATTCTGAATAAATAAATTCTTTAAATTATAAAAAAACGTTTAATTTAATTTATGCTTACGTTTAAAAAATATCATCAAAATGACTTAAAATAATAACAGGTAAATAGCAGCTAAAATAAAAATTAATTGTGGGTGTACAAAAAAAATCTTTTTTTAAGTTAGACATACATTGAAATATAACTTTGAAATTATAATACTACCTTAAATTGTTTCGACACTGCAATGCGATTAATTTTTCCTCCTTACTAATTGGTTTGGGATATAAATATGTATTTCTATAGCTCGCTTATGCAAATAAAACCAACTTTTATATGGGTTATTTGAATACTAAGTATCTATTTCTTAAAAACAAGAATTAAACTTCACCAAAACTATCGTAAAATAATTGTAGGAAAGAAAATTACAAAAAGTTATTTGTAATATCACATTATATTGCATACAAATAACCCACGTAAATCTGACCTCAAAATTGATCCATCGACTCGAGTTCATAAATACCCTAATCTAACAATGTAAAAACACGTGTATTTATGATATTTTTGAGATTGTACAGTATCGTAATATTATTTCTAGTTAAAACTATGCAAAGCAACTTAAACTTAACTTTGTCTAAAAAGATGGATATTTCACTAAGAAATTTTATTTTGAAAAATCTATATTTATGAGCTATTCACTAAGAACCACGCCGACATCATGTCATTGATTTGTTTTATCATTACCGAATAGTAAAACTATACAAAGAATATATTAATGTATTTTAAAATCCAAGATCTTATTCCAAGATGAGATTGCGAAAAGTTTTTATTAAAAATTGAAGAGTATATGTGTACAGATAATAATATCCGTTTTATAATTTTAGCTTACATGGTTTTTTTTAATTTGTGGCGTTGTGAATGATTATATATATATATATATATATATATATATATATATATATATATATATATATATATATATAGAAATATCAAACGTTATATCTTAATCAAAAATAATAGCTTTTGAGCAGAGTCAAGAACATTCAAAAGGAAAACTTGCTCATGAAGATAATTTTATATTAAAATAATATCGTGTTACTATATCATCTGAGCTGTGTCGAAAAACAATGTTGATTGCACCTTTACCATCCTTAAAATACTATATTTATTTCGAAATCAATCATCAGTATACAGAATAGCTGAACATAATAGAAAATTCATATTTTAATATCAATCTCATACTTATCATTCAATCCTCCTTTCGATCTTAGGCATAAAAATTGAGGTTTAGTTAACGCTTTTGTTAGTATGTCTGCTATTTGTTCCTTACTTCTAATATACATCATATCAATTTCTAATTTGCATCTGAATCGCATATAAAATGATATTTTACATCTATATATGTTTGCTTCATTGATGAAATTAGGGATTTTTTAGTACTTGCAATGCGCTAGTCTTATCTACATTCGGAATAAAATGCATAATATCTGAATTACATTCACAAAACAGCTTTCTTAGCCGTATCTTTTCTTTCATACCTAGAGCAACACTAATATACTCTGTTTCTATCATGGACATAACCACACATGGTTGACACTTACTCACTTTTGTTTACGTACTTTAAATAAAACTCCTCATGTTGGTTGTCGGCTTTCTTTATCTCCTGCAGAATCAGCATCGCTATATACATCGACAGTATGATCTGCGCAATAAAATAATTCTAGATTAGTATTATTTTTCAGTATCAAAATATTCGCTTAGTAAAAAGACAGTGTGCTTTGTTTGGATTATCTAACACTAATTAACTACGAAACTTATATCTGATCTACTTACAACGTATAAATACATAAGATTTCTTACAACCTCTCTATATAAGAGGGTAGTCCCAGAAGTACCTGGCTCAAAAAATAAAACTCAAAAATTTTGGATAAAAATATATTTATTTTTAAACATATACTCCTTTCAGCTGTATACACTTTTCCCAGCGGTGTTCAATAAGTTCGAAACCCTTTTTATAATAAGAATTGCCAAGCTCCTCATAATAGCCATTAACTGCCGACATCACCTCTTCGTTGTTGGAAAATCTTTGACCAGCGAGCCATTTTTTCAAGTCTGGGAACAAAAAATAATCCGAGAGAGCTAAATCTGGCGAATAGAGTGCATGAGATAGCAATTCAAACTTGAATTCATTGTAATATACGTAGTAATGTTGGCGCCGAAAAAAAACGAGGGGAATTGACGCCCGCGTGCCTTCCGGCGCGCAAGGCAACACATGTTCGCCCGATGGACGGCCCCAACATTACGCGTCCAGGTGGAGGTTGGGAGATAGGAAGAGCTAAGGCGGGGGATTCTCCTAAGGTTTTATGCAATATACACTGCAATAAAGAAGTACCGTAAAAACCTCTGGAGAAACCCTATGCCCGATCAAACTCTCTCCCCTCCTCCTTAGCCATGGGCCTAGTACACAATCTCTCTCCACCACCGTATCCCACCCGAGACTATATAAAGCCGCGAACAATCCAACAACGGCAGTACCTTTTTCCCCAAGCTCCAATGACACATCGTGTCGCGGACTCGACACATCCTCTCGGACACAGTAGTTGGCAGACCCGCTTGACGCATGGCACTAGAGATCACCCCTCTCCTTCCTCTCCTGCACTACCTGGTGACTTGGCCGTACAGCTAGGCGCAAGGGGGAAGTATTCTATCTCCCTCTCTCTCTCTCGATTTAGCCTACTGCTCTACTAGGCGCGAGGGAGACCTTGCCTGCCTGCTCCCCTTTCCTCATCCCCGCACCGAAGAAAGTATTTAACTCCAGCTTGGGTTTAATTGTAAGTCGCACCGTGTGGCAGATTTTACATTGAATACTTGTGTTGTTTTTTTGGGTTTTATTTCATTCCCCTGTCGCAACTACTCGTCCTCACTCACTCTATTTGACGGTCACTATCCTAGGCCACGTCAACCTATATTGCTTACACAAAAATGGAAAAAGCAACAAAGTATGCGATCTTTTAGATAGATACTATATTGAAACATTTCATTTCATCATATTCAATGGTTAATGAGTATGTTTCTGAATTTAAGAAAGGTTGCACGACCAGTATTAAGGAATCTTGTTCCGGACACCTCTTTGAGGTTATAATTCATGAAATAATTGTAAACAATTATAAAAATAGTGGTAAAAGATTGTATTTTAAAGCCATATTTTATATAAACATATAAGCATAGAGAAGCTTTGAGCTAGCTAGGTGCTGCGTTTGTTAACATTTTGATCACAACCTGACTTGCAAAGCTGTACCTGTCAAGAACTCAACGCTGTAGAAATGGAACATCAGCGAATATTTGCATCGATTTATACTTGTAAATTAAACTTGGATTCACTACTATACTCTTAAAAGTAAAACATATTCGAAACAATGCATTAGGCCATCAAAAAAATGCAAAAATAATTTTAGCGGCGAACAATGTTTTGGCCTCTATTTTTTGACATGCGAAAGGAATTATGTGAAAACGGGTAAAGTAATTAATGGTCAATACAATGCAGGGTTATTGCAACGTTTGAAGAATAATATGACCAATAAAGGACCTCTTGTTAATAAAAAAAAACTCTTGTTTCTCTACGATAATGTACTTGCCTATACGTCGATTGTTATGGTGGTTAAAATCAACGAATTAGGATTCTATTATTTCCCCCATTCCACCATATTCACTAGATGTAGCTGCAAGTCATGATCATCTGTTTCTTAATCTAAAAATTGATTCGGAGTTAAAAAATTTGGAAGCAACGATAAAGTAAATTGTATGAGGAGCTTGAAAAATCAGGATTTCCAAACTTTCAATTGTATTAGAGCACCGTTATGAAAATTATATTAGTGTTGATGGACATTCTGTTCCACTACTCTAATTAAAAAACATCTAATTCTACAAAGATGAGAGAGCTCTTGTACTGATTATTTTCAATCGCAACTTAATTTATCAATAAATGTATCAATGAAATTATTGTTTGAAGCAGTCAAAACTCCGTCGTTTACATATGTAGTTAAAAAAATTGTCTCTGATTTTTCATTATAAATATAAAAGCATGGATCAAATTTGCTTTGTATAAAACTGAACGATCTAAAAAAATTATCAAAATACTCTAACCAAAACCTTAGCGCTTGCTTTAATCCATATAAAGATTTGAAAAGTTTATCCTTCAGGTTGAACAATATCGACATCTTTCATTACTTCAGCGTACAAAAAGGCCTTGTTGATATCAAATTCTGCATTAATTTATTTTCAGATACAACACTTATTATCAATAAGTAACATTAGTAATAGCATTAATGATACTCATTATTAATAGTGAATATTATCATAATTTGGTTATTCAACTTATATTTAAGTCCTAGTTTCATGCAAAAAATTGAATTCATTCCACATTTCTTCCATCCAGGTGTTTACTTTCTCTGCCTTAACTTCGTCATTATAAGTTGAAAGTAATTTTTCTGTTAAAAACGTAGGTGTCCGTAAAAAACAGTCCACCTGATTGAACTTCAATCGCGTAATTGCATAATATTTTCAGAATTATTTATAATTTCGTTATAATCTACTATCACATTTACTTTTTCATTTTCTATTTCGTTTTGATTTTCAATTCCATTATTATTGTGATTCTTATATTCAACTTGATTATCGTTTTCATTTTCTTACAAAGGTGTTACTTCTAATTCATTATTATCGTTGGTTTTTTGAAATTTCAATATAATCGTTTCATTATTTTCTACTGCATTTGGATACATATTTGGATACTGAATCATTTCATTATCTTCTAGTTCATGGGATACATATTTAACATATATATGATAAACGAAAAGCCCTCGGGCATAAAAACTATTTTCCAAAACTATTTATTGTAGTTTATTCATTCAAAATATTTTTTTAAAAATCATGAAATGACGTATGCACACAATTCGAGAGTTTTTTCTTCTTTTTTCACGAACTTGAGTAAAAATATGAATATAGTAACGCCGGTTAACAGTTTGACATTTAGGAACTCAATGAAAGTATAATATTTCATGAATATCTAAAAGAAACTATCGTGACTCTTATCAAAGATGGACTCTTCCAGTGTATGCATTGACGTTCTTCTTCAGATTCTACATAAAAAAAAATCAAAATTATTTACATATTATTTGTATAAGTCTGTAATCCATGTGTAAGCAGTCTGTGGCGACCGTCTAATTGTGAGTAGTGACAGGATTAGTTTCGTATTCAGCAACTTTCCCATTTCCACAAGTCGGAGCCATTTTCAATGGCATTCAAAGTATCAATATAAATATTTTTGCAAGCTTCTTGTTACTCAAATAAAGTTTTTAGACACCAGTTTTGCAAACATTTTTCGTATGTTAAACTTTCCATATAAAATTTGTCGCACACATTCTTTCTTTCCCTATAGATTCAACAATCGCATTAATACTTACCAAAGAGAAGCACCGAAACCAAAGAGCTTTGCCGCGTTTAAATGAGGTACCTCACCATGTAAAAGAAACAATGGGAAAGCTATGCATATAATAATGATTCAGTTCAATTTGGGAATTGTGCAGTTGGTTTTGAATGAGATATTAAAAATTTTTTTTCTATGATTTGGACTGCTTCTTATGAGAATTTTTTTTCTTAACTCGTACTATGAAACAAAAATATAATACTTCAATTAAAGCTTTTCTAAAATTTAAAAAAAATTTGTAGTTTCTTTTTCAATTTTAATAATACCAATTTATTAATTCATAGTTAGGAAATAAAAGAAAATATTTGAAAATACAATATTCTTCACTGGTCTAGTGCTACAATTATCTACACTTGCCACATAATGCTTCTATTTTCATCTTTTATTAGTGAAAGTCAGCGGAAGATCTTTCGTTAGAGCAGTTTGTTGGTAAAATGGTTAAAAATATTCTTATAGCTATCTCTAATTTTGGAAAAACAGAAATTTATTTGTCAATTGTTACAGATTGAACAATGCGCATTCGAAAAGAATATAAATTAACCTTTTTCACATTTATATTACGTAATTTTATATTGTCTATTACTTAAGATATGGAGCCGATAATTATGTAACGTATACATATTGTATTTGTGAGAATCTATATTATCGCTATTATTTGTAAATGCATATGTACTGCGTATTCAGTTACTATAATGTATATCGATAGGCATATCGTGTCCAGAATGGTTTTGTAATAATTATGTTATTTATTAAGATTTAGTATATAATTTAATGATGTTAATGCTAGAAAATGTTATTATAGTAAGTTAGAATTATGATCTTTAGAATTTATCTAATGTTTATCGGCATAAACAGTACACTACGCATAAGCACATGTACGTTCAATTCGACAAAAAAAGGAAGTAATGAATCGTGGCCTAAAAGTTCATGTAACAAAGGTTGACTACAGCATATGTTTATGAAGATAAAGTCTTGAAAAAAATTCTCGTTAAAGGCCCCACCATGTGTACATAGGTACACTTATTATCCATGCCGTGATGGGAAAATCGAATATTTCATCTAAAATAGTATTTATACATATCCATGTGTAGATGAATTGTAATCTTACTATGGTAAAATGTTCAGATTTTCGAAAGAGGTTTAAGTATTTGATCCGTGCTGTGACAGAAAAATCGGATATTTATTCCAAAAATAATAATTGTACAGAATTCATGTTTAGGTGAATTACATTCTTGTTATGGAAAAATATCGAGATTTTTTAAAGAAGTGAACGCGCTAGGTTTGTCCCTATGGGCTCTCCGACCGTTTGGCTGTGCGAGAATTTTGCGCTACGACTATCGAGCGGGGATTGCAGCTCTGAATTTTGACATGGCTAAGAAAGGTGATAAGTCTATAAAAGGCATCTGTGAGTCGCTCGAGATTCTCTACTTACTTGTTGTAGCTCGATCAAAGTTAAACGTTCTTATATTATTTTCTGTGTTAATTAGGTAATCGTCTTTTTTAATATTTAGAATTTTGGTTTTTATTTCAACATCCCACTTTTCACAAGCCTCTTTTGAGTCCAACTTTACACCACCAAGGGCGCTCGATATGGACAGGAACAGGTGGTAATCACTTGGCATATGTCCGGGCTATATGGTGGATGCGATCAAAACCTCCCCCGAACTCCCGTAGCTTCTAACGAGTCATCAACGAAGTGTGTGATCTGGCGTTGTCTTGGTGGAACACTACACCCTTCTTATTGGCCAATTGTGGATGCTTCTGGTCGAAAGCCTGCTTCAAGGACAGGTCTATAACTTTTGAACGCAATATCCAAACTAATCATGCAAAGCGTCATTTTGTATGTTACGTCAAGAACTTTCAAATGATGTTTAGTATTGCTAGATACGAGCTCTGTAACGCTTTGTACATAGCCGTGAAATTCATAAGACAAAAAGGCGGAAGGGAGATATTTGACAACCTAATATAAATGTTAGCTTTAGGTATTTTTGCTCATTAACTTTTAAAAACTCAAATGTAATTTAAAATATATAAATTATGATGCTATGCAATACTGATTAACATGCTTAGAATAAAAATTACAGAGACTTTCGTAACGGATTCAAATATCTTCAGCATTTGTTTTTAAGATGTTGGGAATAAATCCAAAACGATCAAAAATCTTCTTGTACTATTTACTTCTTGGCAATAATTCAGTGCATTACTTATCGATAATAGGATTAAAAACTATAACTGTAAATCTATCTTTGTCTCTGTGTATATCTGTAAATCTAAAACTACTATCTGTTGGTGACACAAAAAAGAAATCCAAGTGCTAAGTCTTTTTCTTTGTAATAATACAATATCTGTACTAATCCTCTACAATACCTGTACTATTTATACTTTACTAATAAAAATGCTTATGTTTTTTTGTTTCATTCTCATACACATCAAAGTTCGACCTTATAATTTGGATAAATTAGTTAACGATGTCAATAAATCAATTACTACTGAAAGATCAATATTCTTACTTTGTTAAGCAGCAAATTTTTCGTTTATACTTAATTAGATATCGTTCCAAACACAGTTAAGAAGCGATATAATTCTTGAAAGTTATCAATAATATGAGTGTTATCAAGCAAAAAAAACCATTTCAGCAATAATATGCTCTTACATAACGAAATTAACTTAAAGAAATTCATGAAATAGAAAATAATATAACTTTATTTTATTACGTGGAGGAAAAATACTACTTATATGCCCAGGTCTAGTGTATAAAAAGTGAAGACAACGTCGAGGACGTATAGGAGTTTTTTTTGAACTGAAAGTTCATAAAAGTGCAGTGTAAAGAACAAAAAGTGAGTTTTTATAAACGTTAGAATGGCAGAATTACATTCAACTATTCAAAAACTCAATAACGAGAATTATTCAACATGGAGCTACAAATTGCAACTGATGCTAATGAGAGACAAGTTGTGGGAAGTGATAAAATATGAAGCACTTACTACGATAGATAACCAATGGACCACGAAGGATGAGGCGGCTCAAGTTACCATTGGCTTGTTAGTAGAAGATAGTCAGCTCAGACTAATAAAAAATTGTAAAACAGCGAGTGAACAATGGAATACGCTCAAGAACTACCACCAGAAGTCAACTCTCTCGGGTAGGATTCACTTACAGCGACATCTTTACCACACCGTGATGCAAGAGGGTGGTAATATGGTCGAGGACATCGCTACGCTGTGTGAATACTCAAATAAGCTGTTTGGTATGGGCCATCACATCGTTGATAGTACACTCGTGGGAATCCTTCTATAAAGTATGATGGACTCCTACGGCTAACTAATTGACGAATTTATGATATAATAATAATAACTAGCGCCTTCGTAAAAGTCTAGCTAATTGACGAATTTATGACGTGTAAGTATGCATGGGAGTCAAGACACAGCCCGCCAAATGAACCAGCTATGAAGATAGTATATGGTGATAAAAAGAAAATGGAAACTACACAGTTAAAGTGTTTTTCTGTAACAAATTAGGACATGTCAAGAAAGAATGCAGAATGTATAAGGATTGGCTGGCCAAAGAATCACAGAAGACTAACAAAGTAATAAGTGAAAGTGTCAATAAGGAAGAAAAATACGACTGCTATTTAGCACGAACAGAAGCCTGCCTTCGGGCAAAAAATGAAGATTGTTGGATTGTTAATTCAGGAGCGACAAGTCACATGGCTCAAGCGAGAACATTCTTCGAAAAACTCGACGTAAGTGGTACAGGATATATACGCTTCGCGGATGATAAAAATCGCGTCAAAATAGAAGGTATGAGAATTATAGCTCTTAAATGTGCAGATGGAAAAAGCGATAATACAATCATAAAATTGCACGACGCACTTTACGTTTTCCCGGATTAAGCGCAAATCTCTTGTCAGTGAATAAATTGACACACAACGGATATAAAACTATATATGAAGGCGATACCTGTAAGATCGTAAAAGATGGAGCTTTATTAGCTATAGCGCAAGTTTCTTCCGATCTATATGAACTAAGAACCGAAAATTCCTTCGCAGGAAAAGCTATGTCAATAAATAAATTCTGCGCTGAAAACTGACATCGCGTATGGCATTTACAACTATGGTAGTTACAACTCGGAAAGGTTAATGGTCTATCTAAACTCGTCGGCTATGCAGATGCCGATTGAGCTGAAAATCGTCATGATAGAAAAACAAATAGTGTTTTTATTTTTCGATATTTCCAACCATCTATAAGCTGGAGTTGTCGGAAATAACCCTGTGTCACTTCCATCTACAAAAGCCGAATATATTGCACTCGCCGAAGTGGCTCAAGAAGCTTTATGGGTTCGTCGCTTACTTCAAGATTTTGAGGGAAAAGTACAAGAAACCACTTTGATCTACGAAAACAATCAGAGTTGTCTCAAACTCTTGGATCCTAAAAGGTTGAACCACAGAACTAATCATAAATACACGAAATTCCATTTAGTTAAAGATTTGAAAGATAAGCATATTGTGGATTTCAAATATTGTCCCTACTGCAAATATGATTGCCGATATGCTGACTAAGCTCTAGGAAAAATTAAGTTAAGATAATTTGCAGAATTATCAATGCTAATTTATACTGAAAATATCCATATGTGCATCATTGAGGAAGGGTGTTGAAAAATGCATAATTACAACCATATGTACATATACAGTTACTCCCTTAGCTCTCACACATGAGGCTCAAATAGAAAAAGGACAGGTACCTGACCGGAGATTTTCCAGAGCGACCAACAACGCTCATAAACAGAAGAGAAGTACGGGAGCACTTCACTTCGTGCGGAACCGCTGCAAAGACAGCAATAGCATCACAACATTGTTTCTTACTTCACATAGTATTAACTTCTATTATAAAGCAACATTTATTGTGCGTATTTAAACTTCTTCTTATCATTAGTGTTTCCTGAAAAAATATAATAAATAAATGTGATTATATAAATAAATCTAATTATATGTATAATATACGGCGTTCATTTATTTATTACAAAATGATTATTTAAATTTTATATTTTATGTCTTTTAGAATTAAAGCTTCCATATAACATGAAATTTGAACGAAATTTTTCTGAAATTTGAATATTCTATACAAAAATGTTATTTCTATTAATTTCAATATAACATTATCATCCACGGTGTCTACGAGGATAACCATAATTTGACGCTTCCTGAAGCATTGCAACCAATGAATCCAATACCTCTTCACTATTTGGAATGATTTGGCTTGCTGGAAGCAATTTTCCGTAGTTTCCAGTATCACGTAATTCATATGTGTAAACAAGTGGTATTTGCAAGACATCCTTTATCCAATCAACAAGTACACCATTCGTGGGTACTAAAAAGAATGAAAACATATTTTAATATTTATCTTATAACATCACATATAATTTAATAAGCACATTTACTAAATAAACATAAAACATAAGTAAACAATAAGCATAAACTAAACACAGTTTAGTTCCTGAGGATGAACCGTAGCGGTTCGACACGTCGAACACTAAGGTAATTCTAAATTTAAGGTGGTGGAGGCAGTCAGGTTGTCTTTTACTAACATAGAATATTACTTTTATTATTTTATTTTATTTTCTTATGTTTAATTTTTAATATAATTTATTGTACTAATAAGTTTTATTTCAGATTCTACGGGGGTGAACATAAACAAGGACAGTCTGACTTTCATTATTTTAGCTAATATATTATATTATAAAGACTGTAAAAATATTTATTAATTTAACATAAGTGTTAAAAAGAGAAATTATTTTTCTATAGAATAAATTAATAAAACAAAAGCAATTAAACTTCGATTATCTATAGAAATATAGATTTATACTTTTAATTTTTAAATAAATTAGTTACATTATTAACTAGGAAGAAGTCGATACGGGTTTTAATAATATTAATAATTAAAAATTACTAATCTCTGAAAGGTACTACAGCAGGAGGCGGTCTTTTATTTTAAAAACTATCTTATTCCCTTCCTCTGTCTTTCAAGAAAAGTACTACATCTCGAGGTGGTCAGCGATTTCAATATATTTAGTTTTTCTGCTTCTAGCTTTCCAGCAAATTATATCCAAAATACGTATTTATATTCCTTAATATATCGCTGGATAATTTCACAATATTGACCACTATTCTATTATTAAGCTAGGGATCTAGGTTAATTACGCAAAACATTATTCGACGGCAATCCAAGAGTTCTTCACCTCCGAAAGAACCGCGTAAAGTTTCATCCCTCAAAGAACACGGCTTTTTGGAAAGCCTGTGAGAGATAGAAATTAAGTAAATAAAGAACCACCTACACTAAATATGGAGCCATAAGTATAAACTGATGAAAAATTAGAATCTTTTGCTAATAGATAGAAAGATACCTAAACCCTGCCATAAGATCTATCGGTATTAACACTCGGACACTTCATCTATAGATTTCAAATAACTTCTCTTCCTGAATTATTACTATAAATAAAAAAAAATTTTAATTCGCTAGACTAGAGAAGATTTGCACATACTAATGAAACAGTATATTCATAAGTGGTATAAACCACATACAAAATTAAAAATTAAAGATATTGTTCTAATTGCGATTTTTCTCATTTACTAAGAAATAGATGGCCTCTAAATCGAATAATTACTATTCCTTCTGACCCACACAAACGTGTTCGAATAGTCACGGTAAGAACTTAAAGCAAACAGTACGTGCGACCAATCAAGAAGCTTGCCCGTCTACTTCGAAATGACGCCTTAAAATCTTTTCATTTTGAACAAAAGGCGGAGGTGATGTTCACGCGAGACGTTCATTGGAGAAGCATGTCTCAGAAATTTCACAGTAAGTATTCGTTTCAATAAATATTTTAGTTATACTTCGAAATTGTTTATTTAGTAATTCCCTATCCAATATTGACAAAAATTGTATATAAAAGGTAAATAATATCTTAAAACAATTGAATTGTACTTCTGTCGACTGCCCATATACAAATTAATAAATATTTTTTATTGGTCTTACAGTCCAATCAATTTCAACCAAAAATAAAATAAAATAAAAATAAAAATAAAAATAAAATAAAAATAAAAACTAAAAAATAAAAAATAAAAATAACAATAAAAAATAAAAAATAAGAAATACAAATAATAAATAATAAAAATAAAAAATAAAAATTAAAAATAAAAATTAAATTAAAAATTAAATTAAAATGATAATGACAGTCAGACTGTCCTTGTTTATATTCACCCCCGTAGACTAATCTGAAAATAAAATATTAGCTGAAAAAATTCTTTGTTAGTAAAGTGCAGTCTGACTGTCCCCAACACCCTTACCTAATTGAAGACTTGTCCAACGTTTCGAGCTCGCTACGGCTCCTCATCAGGGACTGTCAGGTGAGGAGTATTAATTATTATCATCCTACAGTCCCTGATGAGGAGCCGTAGCGAGCTCGAAACGTTGGACAAGTCTTCAATTAGGTAAGGGTGTTGGGGACAGTCAGACTGCACTTTACTAACAAAGAATTTTTTCAGCTAATATTTTATTTTCAGATTAGTCTACGGGGGTGAATATAAACAAGGACAGTCTGACTGTCATTATCATTTTAATTTAATTTTTAATTTAATTTTTATTTTTAATTTTTATTTTTTATTTTTATTATTTATTATTTGTATTTCTTATTTTTTATTTTTTATTGTTATTTTTATTTTTTATTTTTTAGTTTTTATTTTTATTTTATTTTTATTTTTATTTTTATTTTATTTTATTTTTGGTTGAAATTGATTGGACTGTAAGACCAATAAAAAATATTTATTAATTTAAAATAATATCTTAATTAATGTACAAGTATTATTCAACTTTGCATAGCTTATGCGAACTTAAGCAGGTTAAATAACATTCGCAAATGTATGTTACTCTAACACTAATTGTCATCTTATTATTGCAATGTTTTTGTCAAAGGATGTTCTCAAATACAGAATTCGTTTCCAAGCTCCACGGAATTTCGATATAAGTGACATGGACTTTACAAAGATGTGTATCCTTTTAGTTTCATCTACATCTTTTTCATGTAAGCTACACAATATACGCTATCTTATGCTCTTAAAACTTTATAACATTCATTTAATTTATTTTCTATTCTAACGGTGAACGCGTAGCGATCTTTCTAAGCATTTGGGACAATATTTTGAATTGTACTGATTCTCGTATTAGCATATTCTTTCATTCTTTTCAGGCGCTTCTAATCATATCTTTCACTATCTTATCCAAATTCATGGTCTCAATAATGAACTCACTTGGTTTCGAATTCCTTTTACATATTGCTTAATTTCATGTCAGTCTCCTGATCAATTTGATCCATTATATTTTTACAAATCAAGTGAATAACCCGTGTAATCCCAGTGAACCAAGTTCAGCAATGTAAGATTTTCCTTATTTGAAACCAATACATTGAAAACATTATATATAAACGTTCTTAAATGGGATAATAAAATTTTTTCGCGACAACTTTTATCGATTTATTATTTGGAGTTCTATTCCGTAAGTTTTAGTTCGTGTAGCACGTTTTATCTTTTTCTAACGCTTTCCCTCCATATATGTGTCAAAGTGATCTTTCTTATGAGAATTCACCGGATAGACTACATAGTCTTCTGATATCTACGCCCGCGTGCGTACATTCAGGAGTGATTTTTATAGTATATAAATTAATTATAATGTGAATTATATGAATACATTATATAAACACTTCTGAACTAAATTTTTCATAAAAGTGCTATTTTTGATACAATCTGTTGGAAACTATAATGTGATAAAGCTATTTGTAACTAAATTTAAAATCAATTTCTGTTAGCTTCACAGCAGATCAGTTCGCCTGTCAATCTTACTGTATTTTATTAAACTTACTTAAGGTTTCTGCCATAGTTCCAAATTGATATTGAGTACCGTATCTCCATGAAATTGCATTAGCAGCGCGTAAACCAATGGCAACCTGATAAAAACAAAAACTGATTATAAGACTACTTCAAAATATTAAATAAATGTTTATACCAAATCCTGATAATTATTAGTTCTTCGATAATTTTGTGCGTAGGGGATCATAAGAAGTTGGGAAAAACTATGCAAACTTATATATGCAAATAAATTTTCCCTAATCGATTGTAAGTAACCCGCCATAGAATAACTTTCCATTTCAGAAAAGGGATTTGCCCCTGCAAAGCTTTCTGAACCAGGATCAGTGCTATTGCTTCCACTTGTCGCTATATAAAAAGAAAGCAATTATTTGTTATTAGATATAGCTCTCAATTATTTATTATTTACAATAAACTACATTTTTCCCTCTTAAACTAATGTTTTCTTTATCATATAAGTGCAATATACTTGTTTGAGTCCTCACAAAATCTATTCTATATTAACATCATACAATACTTTGCAATACTAAAACGAATTATATATTTTTCTTAAAAGCTAAAAAAATAAGTAACAGTTAATATTAATTAAATTATATGTATTCTTTGTAATTTTTAAAATTAAAACTTCAATAAAAATTAAAATTTGATTAATGCATGAAAACAATAGAAATGAAATGCTATAGCTACATTAACTTTTTAATTATCTTATCAACCTTGCAGACAAATTCTGAAGCGCTTGGTAGTATTGATTTCATGCATTATAGTTGTTATTATATTACCCGTGCAGAAATATACTCGACATATACCTAGTTCAGGCTAGATTAGTATTAGCCTAGTCAGTATTACTGATGATTTCCTCATATAGATAATACTCGCCAGGTCCGAGTTCGATTTCCCTTCGATCATCTAATAAGCGTTTTAAATGAATTATTACTTTCTCGATTTTATTCAGATTTCCTGATCTGTTACTAACGTTAGAAAGAAGTACGTGTTTTCTATAGTCAAAATTTTACGAGTAGAAAACTTAAGGAAATTATCAGGCTTTCTATCTTGGATCTAGTCAGATTTCCTTAACTTCTCCCTATTTTGGAAAGAATGACGTATTTTCTACGTTAAGCTTTCTATTTTGATTCTGGTTAGATTTCCTCAACTTTTTCTAATATTGTAAAGAACGATGTCTTTTCTAGTCGAGATCTGACGAATACGAAAATTAGATAAATTATATATATATATATATATATATATATATATATATATATATATTCATTTATATAAATATATAGATTTTATATATTTCAATTTTGTTTATGTCGACTGTATTTAGATAAATTAGTAAATGTATTAATTTTAATTTATTTGATTGGACTGTAAGACCAATAGAAATATTTATTAATTTAGATTTTATATATATACATCCACACACACACACACACACACACACACACACACACACACACACACACACACACACACACACACACACACGCACGCACGCACACACGCACGCACACACACACACACACACACACACACACACACACACACACACACACACACACACACACACACACACACACACACACACACACATATATATATATATATACCCCCCGTCTCGGTTTCGCCCGAGATAATAATTTAACCGACTTCAATAATATCTAAGTAAAAAGCACTCTATATAGAAACATGTATATTATAAATAATTGAACTGTAAATAATTTACCGTAATTTACCTATCGTCGCGTCTGTGTAAAAAGCTGCTTTTCGCCGACCATTTGATACAATGTGTATATATATATATATATATATATATATATATATATATATATATATATCGTATTTCTCTGTTTTTTTTTTAAACTAAATACCGTGAACATTTTAATAGTGGTGCCAACTGAAATTAAAGCAAAATGATTGTCTGTGAATAACAAATTTTTTTTATGCAGAAGTGACGATGTATTTTACATCATATCGTATCATATCATACTAGTCATCTCATATCGTATTTTTGTTTGTATACGATAACCAAAAAAACTACTGAACCGATTGTTCTGTAATTTGACATATAGTTTCTATATTATCTTGAGAAGGACATAGACTATGTTTTTTTATGGAAAATCATTTTACTTTCATCAATAAATTAAGTTTTAGCGGTCATTTTCACCAGCGGACACTAGGTGACGTCTTGAATCACGAACATCAACGCAATTTAGTCCGCTTAAATTATTAATACTAGGCTAGCTCAGATGAATGATCATATATCCAATTTTGGGATTCGTATCCTGAAGAAGGTGTGACATGTTAGTCAGTGTTACTCTTTTTGTTCTTGAGGTTAATCTGGTACTACTTTCACGCTTTATGGCTATCTTGAATTTTATAAATTTTATTTTTGATTATCTATTTTTCTCTCTCTTTCTTTCTCTCTCTTCTCTCTCTTTTTGCGTCTTCTCTTATAAAATGGTTGTGTATGTCAAATCATACTAAACACAATTTGTGACGACAAATTATTTTTTTGTTTTTATACGTTATATTAACTTGGCTTTGTTTTTTTAGTTTGAATAAAAAGCAAAAAAGGGTTTTTTACCAATAAACTCGAAACTGTGATATTATTATTATATTATTATTATAAATGTATATACATGTTAAATACGGCTTCTATGGAGAAATATTGTATTAGCGTGTACGGGCGGTTAAATACGATATCTCGGTGCTTCAGGACGATTTCTACTGGGAGTTTTGTGTTCGGATGCTAGAACATAATGTCCAGATGTTTTGGGACAACTTTTATGAAGAGTACCATCTTTAGTTGGTGG
Source organism: Sycobia sp. Sy_11 (assembly GCA_018907035.1). Taxonomy (NCBI): domain Eukaryota; kingdom Metazoa; phylum Arthropoda; class Insecta; order Hymenoptera; family Epichrysomallidae; genus Sycobia; species Sycobia sp. Sy_11. The sequence goes on from JACCIC010000311.1 coordinate 264,417, forward strand.
GAAACAATGACCAGGTATGTCGGGACGACTTCTACAGGGATTTTCGTGTCTGAACGGTAGAATACGATGTCTAGATGCCTCGAGATAATTTCTACGGGGAGTTACATGTTCGGACGGTAGAAGACGATGTCCAGATGCCTCGGGATAATTTCTACGAGGAGTTACATGTTCGACAGTAGAAGACGATATGTCCAAGTATGACAGGGCGACTTCTATGAATAGATTCGTATTCTATCATTCGAACATTCAAACTCTCAGTAGAAGTCGTCCCTGGATACCTAGACATCGGATTCTACCTCCCCAACACAAAACTTTCTATAGCAGTCGTGTCGAGACATGTTCTATCCTCCGAATATGCAACTCCCCGTAAAATATTGTATAAAATGGTCGGTGAAACATTAAAGTTTTGAAGTGAACGCTACTTTGAAGCAGCTTTTTATACAGAAGCAACGATAAGTAAATTAAGGCAGATTATTTATAGTAATATAAATTGATCTACTATTATAGCCGCTCTCTTTGAGCAGGAACGCGTCCGGGTGCTTTTGCTCGAATTTAATTAATTTTGCGCGACAGCGATATCCTCTGCATCTACAGTACGTCTAATCTAATAAATTGAAATTGCGCGAAACCCGCTGAAAAGGAGAGTTAGGGTAAAGGGGAGAAAGTATTTGAACAATACAAAAAAACAGATAGAGTATAATATATATATTTTGAAAGTTTTTCTTTTTACAAGTATGCGAAGTATGCGACTCCACGACTCGAAAAAGACTGCCTGCCAAAGTCCGTACGATGACGCTGATCGCCGTCTCGCCGCCTAAAATTCCCCCCACTCTTGGCCCGCAATTTCCCACGGTATATTGAAAATTCTCTGCTAATTTCTCAAAGCGCCTCAGCTGCTTTTCGAGCCGGAACATGTGTCGCCCGGGCGAGAGTTTAGTGCGCCCACCCTTAAAAGATCGCAGGACCATAAACCGCGCGGACCAGGGCCCCTCGTGCTTACTCGCACGGACTTTGCAGCCGCTAGCAGTCTGCACATTAAGTCTCTGTTGTTCTTATATAGTTCGTATCCTGTTCTTGCATTTGCTCGGGTTCTCACCCGCGACGCAGGGAAAATCCAATGAGGTAAAAACCTACGCCAAGAACAGTAATATCACATCTTAATTTTACATACGCCATAAATCGTCGTCAACCAAATTCCCCGATCCTACTTTAATTTTCCCAGGCGTTGATGAGGAGACGGAGAGCCGCCACGTTTGCGCTATCTTTTCTTATAGCCAGCCATCGGGACAGCACCTTTTACGATCAAAGCGTCCGCGAAGGGAATTCACGGCCTTCCCTTCGCCCCGCGTCCAACTCCCTATGTTTGGGAGAGGAAAAGGCCATTATGCGGCAGCAACATCCAAGATGTGCCCTCACAAATAATGCGGCTACAGTGCTCGATATGCGCTGCACTCACAAGACCTCGTATTGTTTCTTTTTTTTTTTTCTTTATGCGTCAAAAGGCCTATCCGCCCAAGCACGCATACGGTTCCGCCTCGCTCACGCTCACCGGGAACATTCTCCCCCCGTACAAACTCAGAATGTTTGTACCTCGGCGAATCTTATTAATTTTCTCGCGGGTCTCTTAAATATTCCCGTCGCAGTACGCACTTCTGCCACTCTAACCTGTCCGTCCGCCCCCGGAAAAACCTTTTCGATTACACCTTTCCGCCATTGGTTTCTTTCCGTATTCTCATCCGAAATTAAGACAATGTCGCCTACCTTCAACGGTTCCTCCGTTTCGTTCCACTTTTTCCGCGGTAACAGCGTAGGTATATACTCACGTAACCATCTCCGCCAAAACGCATCTGCGAAATATTGTGCGATCCGCCATTGACTTCGTGTACACATATTACGCACGTCGCATTGGCTTATACTAATTTGACCCGAGGACGAACCCAATAAAAAATGGTTTGGTGTCAACGCTTCCTCGTCCCGCGGATCGACGGATACATGGGTGAGAGAGCAAGAATTGACGCTGTGTTCAATCTCTGCCAGTACGGTAAACAGTACTTCCTCTCGCGGGGTTTGTTCGTTTAGAACCGTAGCTAGTGCAGTTTTTACAGAACGTATAAGCCGCTCCCAGGCTCCCACCATATGCGCAGCAGTTAGAGGATTAAATTTCCATTCAATGTTATTTCTAACGGTGAATCGGCCGACTTCTGTGTTATCTATCTCGTTCAAAGCCTGCTTTAATTCTTTACTCATTCCTTTAAAGTTCGTACCATTATCTGAGTATAAACATTGCGGTGTCCACCTACGCGCGCAAAATCTACGTAAAGCCATAATAGCTGAATCGGTGCTTAGGCTGGATGTGAGCTCTATGTGTATTGCCCGAGTTGTCAAGCAGGTGAAAAGAGCCCCCCCATCGTTACTCACGCCTCCGACCTATTTTTACTTGCATCGGCCCAAAATAGTCCAATCCACAATGACTGAACGGAAGTGAACGATAAGCTAATCTAGATGACGGGAGGTCTGCCATTTTTGGGTTAGCCGGCCGTGCGTGAAGCATTCTACATCTTAAACACTTTGCCGTCAAACTTTTTAATCCGACGCGTAACCCGACGATCCAGTACTTCTGTCGCAACTCATTTACGACCGATTCGTGACTAGGGTCATAAAATTTCTCATGGTGTTGCTTTACTACTAGCTGCGTAAAGGTTTGTTTTGCATTTAAAATTATAGGGTGGTTAGAGAGAGCTTCCTCGTTAAATTTTCGAAGGCGTCCTTCGGCCCGTAGTATACCGTCTTTGTCTAAAAATGGGTTTAGTGAAATAATGCAACTATTTTTCGGAACCGATTTTGATTTTTTGATTGCATCTATTTCGGCCCCGAACGATATTAATTGGCTGCTTTTGATGCACATTTTCTCCGCACGCAATTTTCTGTCCAAAAGGAAACGGTCTTTTCTTCTTTTACAAATATCCGATATTACTACAAAACAGACTACGAATTTAATAAGTCGTTCCAAGGAAGAAAATCGCGTGAAATCTATTTCTATAGACGGATTTTGTACGGCGTATACAGGCTGCGTTTTGAACTCCTCGAGATCACTTTGTTCTTTATTTGCGTTTCGCGGGGGTTTTTCGATTGACCAATACTCTTCTGATTTATTTAAGAAGGATGGGCCTAAAAACCATCTACTGTCGTTTTTTAAGGCATCTCGCGCTAGTCTCGTACCATCATCAGAGGGATTGTCTTTCGTGTTAACATATCCCCATTCGTTAATTTCGGACCCTTCTCGTATTTCGCTTAACCTGTTCGCGACGAAAACCTTAAAGTCGCGGGGTCTTTTCTAATCCAACACAGTACCGTCCTTGAGTCAGACCAAAATACCCGTCGCGTTATCTTAAATTCGTGCTCGTCTGAGATTAATTTCGCGAGTCTCACTCCGATCAACGCGGCTTGCAGTTCTAAGCGCGGTATGGATATAGCTTTTAATGGGGCGATTTTTCCTTTCGACATAATGATCGATACGTGAGAACTTTCAATAGATAACACGAAGCGCCAATAGGCGACAGCAGCGTAAGCAACGGAACTTGAGTCACAAAAGACATGTAGTTCCGCGGACTTTATTTGCTGAGATTTTAGCTGGTAGCAGCGTGCTATTTTGCGATTTTTTACATTGTCGAAATCTTCTAGCCAATGTTGCCACTGAGAGAATTCATCATCACGCAAGACTTCATGCCAACCAACCCCACTAGCCCAAATCCTTTGCATCAAAACTCTTGTCTGAATGGTAAACGGCGTGAGAAAACCGAGAGGGTCAATAATTGACATAATTACGGCTAAAAATTCTCGCTTTGTCGGCCTCTTCAACCCCTTGTACAACTCCTCGAACAACTTATTTTGATTGAATCGAAACATAAGCTCGTCTGTATAGTTCAACCATTTTAAACCTAAGACTTTCTCATCAGTTACTTGATTCTCGATATTTTTTATCAAACTATCAGAAGTTTTCGGTGCGCGAATATGGCGAAGGATCTGCGGATTATTGCTCGCCCAGCCGTGCATTTCCCAATTAGCAAACTTATTTATCTTTATCGATTGGGTTACGCGCATTTCTGCATCTCTGATTGTTTCGCAACTATTCAAAAAATCATCAATGTAGCAATTTTCGATGATTCTATTGGCCGTTTCCGGATAAACTTCTAAAAATTGAGACGCGTTTCGATTTTTAATGTACATTGCTGTACAAGGCGATGACTTCGCGCCGAATAAAACAGACGTAAAAACGTAATCTTCCGGCGGCTTAGTCCGATCTTTCCCGCGCCATAAAAATCGTTGCGCACTCTGGTCTTCTTCCCGAATTTTAATTTTGAAGAACATATCAGTGATATCAGCCTTAATCGCGTACGCATATTGTCTGAATCTCATTAAAATGCCTGGTAACGATTTTAATAAATCCGGTCCTGCCAACAAATAATCGTTGAAGCTTTTCCCTTTTGATCTCGCCGCTAAATCAAAAACCAATCTAATTTTGCCGGGCTTATTTGCGTTACGGACTCCGAAATGCGGCGAATATCTGACTAATTTATTTACGGGTCTCGCCCCGGCTCTTTTCGCGAATCCGTTTTGAATCAATCGATCCATCTCGCGATAATATAGGTCGGCGAGCTCCGGATTCCGGTCTAGTTTTTTCTCCTGGATCATCAATCTATTAAAGGCCGTAAAGCGCCCGTCGTCCGTCATCTCGATGTTTTCTTTCAACAACAAGCCTACCTCCCATTCCTTGCCATTGTGCTTACTGGTTCTATCTAGAATTTCCATAGCACGCTTATTGTCTGGTCTTTCCGTTACTCTACTACTTATTCCGATAGAATCTATTTCAAAATATGATTTTACTAACTTATGCAACTTGTTTAATATCGCATCTGAATCCGACAAAAATGTGTCAACGTTGTAGATATTCTGCTTATCTTTAGAATGAGAAAGCCCGTGAATGGCCCATCCTAACAGACATCGCGAAACTACTAAATGAGTATTCTCTAATTTTCTATACTCCCGTGTTAATATTAGACGGCAATTATCCTGTCCAATAATCATTTGTGGCGCTTCATGAAACGGTGTAATTTGTATCCCTGACACTCTCGCACAGAAGTCGGCCATATCCTTATCAATACTCTGCTCTTGCAATGCGAGGTTATGAGCGACCAACACGATTCTTAAACAAAAACTTTCACCACCGCATTGAATATTTAGGCAACTTTTTTCTGTGCATAACATAGCCGCATCATCACCCCCTATTCCGTTCAAGACTAAATTTGTACGCGTTGTCTTTGCACCGATCTCGTTTAATATTCTCTAGTCGACCACGGTTACGGTTGTTCCGTCGTCTAACAAGGTATATATACGCATGCTCTTGTTTGATCCTACAAGAATGATCGGTACTAGTCTCAACAATGCATGAGAACCTAGTCAACTTTGCGGATTTAATTTATTCGTATTCGCGTCGCGAATTGTCTGTTCAGAACTAACTAAGGCTTGCGACGATTCATCCTTTTTTCTAATTATCGATCTGGAATCATTAGTCTGGAGAGGGTGGAGTAGAGTGTGGTGATTACGACCGCAGTTACCACAGCTCGGTTTCTACCAATCTTCGCGGCGGTGACCTTCACCTAAACACCTATAGCACAAACGATTAGACTTTACTATTTTCCATCTTTTGTTAGTCGGTAGCTTTACAAAATACCTGCACCCGTCAATGGAGTGGTATTTTCGACCGCAGCTGATACAGCTAATTTCCCGTGCTCTGTCATTCTTTCTCATAAATTCGTTCGAGCCTTCCTCACTTTCAGCGGCAATAAATACCGATTTTATTTTCTTCGCTTTATTAATATCTTTTGAATTCTTTTCACTTTCCCCGAGCTCATAAGTTATTACATTAGCTTTAATATGCGTTTGCGCCTCTTTAAATACCGACCCCTGGGCTGGGGCATATAAAGACACTGTTGACTCTTCCTGGCTTCGTGAAAGCAGCAGGCTCGCAAGCGTTGCCGCACATTTCGTCGCCGCTCGTCTTTGCACCGTCTTCCTCCGCTTGGCTGCAGCCGAAGGTACTCGGTCACGCGTGATCGCCGCGGGAAGAGTTTCCGCTTCCTTAGTTGCGCTCCTAGGCAACGCCGTACCAGCGGACGCCTTACTAGGCTTCGGCGTTGCGGATGTAGCAGGACGACGACTTAGTGTTGTTACCTTACGTTGTCTTGTTAACGTGCTGTTAGATTTCACAGCAGCGCTTGCGGGATATAAATCCCCGCCACGCTGCGAGCGTGTGCACCGACGTTCTCCCGCACTCGACATCACTGCGAACTAATAACAATCACAAACACTCCGACGCGTAATACGGGTCGCAACTGAAGTCCCGGGTTTCGGCACCAAAATATAGCCGCTCTCTTTGAGCAGGAACGCGTCCGGGTGCTTTTGCTCGAATTTAATTAATTTTGCGCGACAGCGATATCCTCTGCATCTACAGTACGTCTAATCTAATAAATTGAAATTGCGCGAAACCCGCTGAAAAGGAGAGTTAGGGTAAAGGGGAGAAAGTATTTGAACAATACAAAAAAACAGATAGAGTATAATATATATATTTTGAAAGTTTTTCTTTTTACAAGTATGCGAAGTATGCGACTCCACGACTCGAAAAAGACTGCCTGCCAAAGTCCGTACGATGACGCTGATCGCCGTCTCGCCGCCTAAAATTCCCCCCACTCTTGGCCCGCAATTTCCCACGGTATATTGAAAATTCTCTGCTAATTTCTCAAAGCGCCTCAGCTGCTTTTCGAGCCGGAACATGTGTCACCCGGGCGAGAGTTTAGTGCGCCCACCCTTAAAAGATCGCAGGACCATAAACCGCGCGGACCAGGGTCCCCTCGTGCTTACTCGCACGGACTTTGCAGCCGCTAGCAGTCTGCACATTAAGTCTCTGTTGTTCTTATATAGTTCGTATCCTGTTCTTGCATTTGCTCGGGTTCTCACCCGCGACGCAGGGAAAATCCAATGAGGTAAAAACCTACGCCAAGAACAGTAATATCACATCTTAATTTTACATACGCCATAAATCGTCGTCAACCAAATTCCCCGATTCTACTTTAATTTTCCCAGGCGTTGATGAGGAGACGGAGAGCCGCCACGTTTGCGCTATCTTTTCTTATAGCCAGCCATCGGGACAGCACCTTTTACGATCAAAGCGTCCGCGAAGGGAATTCACGGCCTTCCCTTCGCCCCGCGTCCAACTCCCTATGTTTGGGAGAGGAAAAGGCCATTATGCGGCAGCAACATCCAAGATGTGCCCTCACAAATAATGCGGCTACAGTGCTCGATATGCGCTGCACTCACAAGACCTCGTATTGTTTCTTCTTTTTTTTTCTTTATGCGTCAAAAGGCCTATCCGCCCAAGCACGCATACGGTTCCGCCTCGCTCACGCTCACCGGGAACAACTATATATGTTTTAATTTGTGTTTGTAAAATTATTATATGATCTTAAGTACTGTACGGTCATATGCAAAGTACAGTATCGTAATCACAATTGCCTTTTAGCATAGTGAATAATGCATTAGCTTGCGAATCGTAGAGGTCGTGGGTTCAATATTCAGCGGTGGCCGGAATTTTTTTCATCGAAATAAAATATTTATATGTTTAACGGAGATGTTTAATATTAAAGTTTACAATAATTAGTGAAAAAAAATATTAATAATTATTAATTATTAATCGAAATGCGTAATAATGCATATAGAAAATAATTTATAAATTCTAATTAAATGGTATGCGTTACCTAAATACGTAAATATATTTTTTATTTTAAATAAATAATAATTAAGAGAGCCAAAAAATTATTTACTTAATCGAGGAAACAAAATTGAAACAATAATATAGATCGTATTAAAATCTATATTTTCTGACTAGATTCTGTCTAGTTTCTATCTTGGTATACCTACCAAAATCTAAGCTCGTTCCTATATAAAATGCTATGAAAAGTGGGACAAATCGCAACTACGATCAGATTAGATTTCGCTTCTCGATCCTAACATTTAATAAGGAAAATTAATCCGATACTAGATAGATTACTAGTTAGATTCGAGAATGAATTTCTACACGCGCAATTATAACATACTATTTCAAAAAAATATCAATGAGTCTTATAGAAGGTGATACTTATACTAACTTTAAAATACTATCGATCGGTTGAGATCAAAATGTATACTACAAGCAAAACATATTTAGTGATATAGATCTTTTTAAAACATGACGTTCGGCGTCGATCAGAATCTTAATGAAGCACATACCAAGCATATTTTACGAGATACATCAACTGTTATAACGAAATATAAAACGTGTTTAAACGCATTCTATGCCTGGAAACAGACAGCATATGTTAAATACATACACAATATTTGGCCATACATAGCTTTCTCTTTACCGGATAAGTTTGGCAAATATGTAACAGCTAAAGATTAAATTAATAGCGAATTAACACAGACAAGGGTCTATCGACAATATCTATGTACATGCGACCTTACGCGACAACCAATCTATAGCGCTCACTCAAGTAAGACTTGCCTGAATGAAGCATGTGATATTGTAAATTACGTAAAAGTAAAAAGCAATAATAATAAAAAATTATCTTATATAAGTTATCTATATAAACTTAGGATTTTTTAACGAAAATCCTAATTTTGTTAACAGTGATCAAAAGAGCCCAACTTACCAAGCAAACAAGGTCCAATTAACTAGTGTTCACAAATGTATAATTTGTATTTTAAATGTATTAGTGAATGATTATCTGTCTATAAAATTAAAAATCTGTGCATTTTCAGACATAGGTTATTTAAAACATTTTTGCTTTAAATATGATTCTTTCTCCAAAGCCAGTATCAAATTTAGGAATAGGCATTACAACAATTTCTGACTTGATCTTAAAAAAAATAATAAAAAATAGGTATCAATTCATAATGGTTCGTATAAGATTCTTATCTTTAACCATCTTAGTGAAGTAATTAAAACTATTAAGATTTCTCATATTTGATGGCCTAAAAAAAGTTTGTTGCAGAAAAAGTAAAAAAAGTTTAATAGAATATGTATTTTTTTCTTACATTTTGAAATTGTTAGACTTTTTATTAAGATAACAACATTGATACAATTTGTTCGGTTTATGTTATTATCATATTTCTTTCATTTTCTCATCTCTTATAAGGGGTCGCACTCTAACATTAGTCCCGAGCTCCAAAAAGCTTTAATCTGAAACGACCCAAAGTTTGATGCTTAAAAATAAAAATAAATACTTACATGATGAACCGTAACCCCAATTACGGTTGAGATCAACTCCAATTCCATTATTATAATATCTTGATCTATTTTTACGCCAAAGACGATTCTAGATAATAGGATTAATATTTATTATTAAATCTAGAAATTCAGTTATTTTATTATTACACAAAACTAGTGTGTGTGTGTGCGTGTGTGTGCGCGCGTTTGTGTGTGTGTGTGTGTGCGCGCGTGCGTGCGTGTGTGTGTACGTGTGTGTACGTGTGCGCGCGTGTGTGCGTGCGCGTATGTGTGTGTAAAGAGAGAGAGAGAGAGAGAGAGAGAGAGAGAGAGAGAGAGAGTGAAATAAAAATATTGATATTATTATTTGTTTCTATATGTAAACACACACACACGCCTTTGCCAGCTGTTTAGTGTTTTGTAACAACGCGCAAGTAGTCCATGTCACAAAAATGGAATAGAGAATCAAGTATTCTACCGCAATTTGCTCGAAAAATTACGAAAAAGGGTGCTCAGAGTGCGTCCAAAGATCGCGAAGACTTGGGTTTTGCATCACGACAATGCTCCCTGTCACAGTGCGTTCAGTATCTCAGTTTTTGGCGTCTAAAGGCATCGCAGCGTTACCACAATCGCCCTATTCACCGGACATGTCACCCTGCGACTTTTTCCTATTCTCCCATTGGAAAAAATTTGTCAAAGGTCGACATCTTGATTTCGTTGAACACAAGAAGTGTTCCAGAATTGTTACAAAAACTCGCTGGAATAAATGTATAGATGCGGGAGGGGACTACTTTGAAGGGGATCGCAGCGATGTACCTTAATTTTTAAATATACTTGATTTTTTAATTTTGTAGCATTACTTAATTGTCTGACCTCGTAAGTAATAATAAATATTTAAAACAATTTTTTTATGTAAGTATAAAATAACGCAAGTATGGTGTATTATAATTCGTTATGATTTTCAATCCTATTCAGCTTTAATGTATTATATTTATAAAATATTTTCTCTTTCATTTCCATTACTTTTATGTACAAAACTTCTCTCTGCATATACCGTTATAAGGTTAACATTTTACAATTTCAAAAGAGTAATTTAATTTTTTTTTAATATAGTTTTATTGGAAGTATAAAATATTTTTTTTTTCAAACAACAGCGATTTTTGTAAAGTATACTCGATTATTTATAAATTTTTTTGAGAAGTTTCTTTGGTTTAATAAATTATTCAATGAATAATAATACTATAGTAGATATATTCTTTTTATCATAATCTAAAACAATTATTGTCAAATGTTAATTTTATTAATTAATAATAAAAAAATTATTTATATATATTTTCTACACAAGTAATAATTTATCAAGTAAAATAACATGTAGCAATGCTTCATTATTTTTAATTTGGATAAAAACAAGTATTTAAATCCATTTTACATAGTCAAAAATATTTAAAAATATGATATCAATTAGTATCAATTAATGAAGTTTCGATATTCTTATTTACTAGTAAACCAAAATGTTGCTTATCAAGGGTCGATAGAAAAAAGTTGCGTTCGAAAATCATCTACCTTTGCACGCACCAGTAGCGCAACAACTCATCTCACCTAGGGAGTGTCGCAGTACATAGAAGAAGATAAAAGAAATGGTATCTAGTAATAATAAAAAATTTTAAGTTACTAGCATTTAGCCGTTTTAGATACATTTTTACTAATAAATTTCTATATATCTATGTATGTAGCAAATTGGACACTCTCAGCAGAGGGTTTCCATAACATCGAGAGAGAAGCGGAATACTGATACCCTCGTCTAGTTCATCCCTGGCGTTCATTTATTCGTCATATAAGAATAAAGTAGAATGTATTTAAGATTCAAAATAATAATCTCAGATATTTCATATATTATTTTTAAAAAATAATAGATTTAGTTGTAAATATAAAAGCAATTATGTAATTATATGTATGTTTATCTAGAATTTTCCAAATTGATAAAATCGGTACTAATATATTAAAATTATATTAGGAGTGTGAATAAGTCTTTCCCGTTTTTTGTAAGAGATGGCGCCACCAATACTGTGCGAGTATTCAATGGTTACATATGTCATAATCAAAGCTTATTCATATGTCAACAATTCCATACTAACACATTAGTTAAAATTTTTTCGCATCATAAATTTTTGATATCGTGAAAATGTCGAAATTTGAGCCGAGTCGACGTCATTTGCGGGAAGTTTCACTTTATTGGTTCAATTTGAAGAAATCTGCTGCCGAGACGCATCGATTGCTTCAGGAGGCTTATGGAGAAGGTTGTGTCGATGATTCAAGTGTTCGCGGATGGTTTCGACGCTTCAAAAGCGGTGATTTCGACGTGGAAGACAAGGAGCGTTCCGGGCGGCCGCAAATCTTTGAAGATCGAGAATTGGCGACTTTGCTTGATGAAGATTCTTGTCAAACGCAAGAAGAACTTGCTGAAGCATTGGGAGTTGACCGAACAACCATTTCCAAGCGTTTGAAAGCCATGGGAATGATCCAAAAGCAAGGAAATTGGGTGCCGTACGAACTGAAGCTGAGAGACGTCGAACGGCGTTTTTTCACTTGCGAACAGCTGCTTCAGCGACATAAAAGAAAGGGTTTTCTGCATCGTATCGTGACTGGCCACAGTATTGAAACTGTTTATAGTATATATAAAATTATAAAAATGTGCTTAACTTTTATAATTGCACATGTGATGAAAAACTAATTTTTCGAATATATAAACGTTCTAATTCATACTCAAAGCGTGCTGTTAAATCGATTGAAAATACCACATTATACCTAAGAACTAAAAATTTATGTAAACAAACCTTTGTAAAAGAGTGTACATATCCGTCTGGATTAAAGTTAGGATAGATGTACCAATCGTAGGATTGAAATATTCTGCGGCTATCGTCATGACTTCCTGACAGTAATTCATTTATAATGTATGTAGCTGTTGCTGGTCCAATCCACTCGGAAGCATGAATCCCAGCTTCAATAAAAATGCCGGGATTATTCTGACGGAAGGAAATGTGAACACCTTTAATAGCTCGACCCTCATATGTGCTACCAGCATCAACTATTTTCACTTTGTCTCCATACACGTATGGCAGAACGTCAAGCCAATTATAAATTTCCTCCAAAGTATTGTACTGGTGCCATCCAAAATAAGATTCTGTACTATTTCGACCCATAGAACTATAAATAACCTCTTGCATGTCATCCATGAGTACGGTATATTCTATTTGATAACTATATAAATTCGTAAGAAAGTAATTTACGTTCTCTGGATTGACCAAAATTATTATAGGTGTTATATCTAATTCAGAATTGAGTTGGATATTAAAAGTATTCCATCGTCGTGCCTTAACAGAAATATACGAATAATAACAGTAGCATATGAAAATTCATGTTATATATAGTGTTTTTATTATAAAACTATAATAGTAACATATTCATATTATTAATTTTTTTTTCTTAGTGTAAACGATAGTCAAATTGTGCAAAGCGTAATTTACATTTATACCAATGATTTCCACTATATTTTTTTGATTTTGAGAAACAATACGAAATGTTTTACCTTTACTCAACTACAAATATATCGCTTATATTTATTTACATAAAAAATGCAGCATAAAATTGAGTATATCTTCTTGTTCCTTGAACATTATAACATTTATTTTATAATTTTATCATAGAAAATTTAAATAAGTTTAAGATATAAGAAGAGTTGCAAGTATCATCACACAAAGTTTACCTTTTTTTTATTTACAAAGTGTAGACGAAAGTATTTGAACTTATTATTAATACGTCACTGTACATAGCTGCAATAATAAATATGACTAAATGCAAAAATATTTACCACTCCTATTTGCTCCAAATTTCTGAGTACCCCTACATCCTCATTAGATTTCATGTATACTGTATAAAGTTTATAGCCTGCATAAGAAACTTCATTAGTAAATACCAAAATTGGTAAACCTAATACAAATAAAACTAGGTTCATCTTGCTCCTAAAATATATAATATATCGTAATTATTAGAATGCAATCTTTTTATATAATTCATATAATTTTAACATTTCTTATACATGGTTCCTATAAATATTTGTATCGTTTCAATAAATTTTTCATTCGAAAGAAAAAATTAAAAATTAAAAATTGTAACATATCGACTGTTGTAAATTCAATTACTAAATATATTCATCGGTTTCACCGTCTACATACAATAATATATTATAGTAATATAATGAAAATCGGACTGTTCTTATTTACAATTACTCCCTAAGATATAGAAATAGAAATTACTACTAAAAATTCAATTAAATTAATGATAATAAATAGATAATTTTGTTTGCGCCCTCGTGTATATATATATGTATATAAATATAATTATTTCGATCAGGTTCGGGCTAATAAAAAATTCAGTGTTTTTATTTCACAACATTTCGTCGACAGGTATTGTCAACCTCTTCAGGTACTTTAATAAAAATGATATTCAAATAACTACATATGAAAATTATATAACAGTGAGAAATACCGTACAATAAATAAATCAACTTGTACAAAAAAATTTTAATATTGACAATGTCAAAGTTGATAAGTCAATAACGATCACATAGACATAACAAATCAAGTGCTAATTATAAAATTTTAAGTCAAAATATATTCTAAAATTATAAAAATGAGATTGTGTCTGAATATATTTCGCTAAGAAATAGCGTGTCTTCTTTTTTATTAACAATGTGTTTCATATTACGTTGTATAAAAAGCATTTCAGACAAAGTGCGTTTTTTTAAATTAATGTCAATATCTAATATATTTACATTATCCCAATTAAAGGTGTGTGAATAATCTTTACAATGTATATTAATAACAGCATCAGAATTGTTATTTTCTTGTTCGATAATACGATCTTTAAACTATCACTCAATTTCACCTATATATATATATAGTTGCATTACAATTTTTACAATTAATTTTATATACTACTCCAGTTTTTTCCAATTTTTTTGTTTTGTCTTTTTCTAATTTTATGATATGATTGAGTTTATTATTAATAATTGGCACTCTTGAAATATTAAATTTTTTCAGTCTTTTTGAACAGTTTTTAAAAAAGGGGGTTAATAAAAGGTAACGGTATAATAGTTAAACATGATCTATTATTATTTCGATTATAAACCATATTTAAATTATTAGTATTATTATTATTATTTTTACTATGTTTATATCTAATATAATTTTTTCTATATTTTATATGTTTATTGTAAAATTGAGGTGGGTAACTATTTTTTTGTAAAATATTTTTTACTATGTCAATGTTCTTCTTATGAAAACTATTGTGTGATAATAATAAAGCTCTGTCAATCAAAGTAAAATTAATATTTCTTTTTTGTTGAAAGGAGTGATTCGAAGTAAATTGTAAAATTATATTCGAAGAAGTCGGTTTTTTGTACCAATCAGTAATAATATAAGTTCGTTTTTTCTAATAATAGTAATATCTAAAAAATTGATTTGGTTGTTATATTCAATTTCATGTGTAAATTTAAAATTTTTATCATAATTATTGAAAATATTGCATACTATAGTCATAATCTCTTTTTTGACACAAATTAGTGTATCATCAATATATCTAAAATATATTAATGGTACACAATTATGATAATTTTTTTACATTTTAAGACATTCTGTTTCTAAATCATCCATGACCAAATTAGCAAACAATGGAGAAATTGGAGAACCCATAGATGATCCAAAAATTTGTTTGTAAATTTTATTATTAAAACTAAAAAAAGTATTGTCAAAAAGAAATTTGGTGTAAGTAATAATATCATTGAATGTTGACACCGGCTATAAATCAAATGGGCTCTTTTTTCCAGACCCTGGATTACTAAAGAACATAGTATGTTAGTGAAAAGAGAACATACATCTAATAGTTAAAATAGATTTCAATTCTTGTTCATATTTTTATGTTTAATTCATATAAATATAAGAAAATTCCAACATTAATATTCAAATGCGTTTTCAATAATGCATCCGTAATAACAATTATACTACAAGAAATATATAAAAATATTAACCGATATTAAGAACAGAATTTGCAGTTGCTATGGCAGTGCTATTTTCATGGTGATATCAAATTTATCAATTCATTTTTGTACATTCTGTTAAAATACAGCCAGATACGGAATTAGAATTTTTAATTATATTTAATTTCACTGAAAAAATGGAGATTTTAGCCTTAAACCTCGTCTGAACTCCAAATAGCCTTTCTGATACTGCCAAGGTCAAATCCAAGGTAATCCTAAGCTAGCTGGTAAAGAACGTTAAAAGTTTTTTATTGTTTATTTGTCTTTTTAAGTTTTATTCTTCATATTAGGACTACAGAAGCCAACTTAAAATTTTTATTCTAACTTTTCTTAAAGTGAGCCAGCGAAACCCTTCATTTTATGAAAAATTTGGATTTTACAGTTTATAATGTAAAGGAAAATGTATAGCGCTTTTCCTTTTCAGATGAGTATTTTATAACCATGTGCAATTATTATTTATTTCATTGTCGCAAAAAAGATTTTAAAATAATAGAGGTATTGCTAATGCAACGATTAGAATTTATTAAATACCGTCGTACGCAGGTATAACTGGAAACGAAGTAGCCAATAAATGTACTAAAAGAACTATAGAGTAACAATTATCAGTTTCACAAATTCTATACCGCAATCTTAACGCCATATTTAAACAATCAACTATTCCATTGAAATAATCAAAATGATAACAAAACAAGGGTGAACAAGGAGAAGTATTTCCAAATAGCTTACAAATAAACATCCTCCAAACCCTGATTTATAGATATAATCTAGCTTAAAAGAAACCTTGTTGTAATAAACGTAGGTGCAAGAGTAACTATATTAAAATCGATAAAATCCCTAGCCAAAATTAAAAATCTGAAGAATACGATTCTCTATAAAGCCAATTAACTTCGCTTAATATGAGTTAATAAAACTAAACATAAAAAAAACCTTATGATATACTGTTGTACATATTCGTTGTACATGAATACAATTGAAATGTAACTCTGCTTTTATATCTCAATTAAGTAAATAAGACCTACTTTTTACAGGAAGTTTAAACATACAGTAATTATTTTTAACAAAATAACACCAATATCAAAAATATCATAATACAATGTAATGATATAAAAGTCAAAATGTAATGGTGAATGAATTGTATTAAATTAATAAATATTTGTATCGGCCTTACAATCTTTATAATATAATATATTAACTAAAATCATGACAGTCAGTTTAGTTCCTAAGGATGAACCGTAGCGGTTCGAAACGTCGGACACCAAAAAGAGAAATTAAATTTAAGGTGGTGGAGGCAGTCAAGTTGTCTTTCACTAACATAAAATATAGTTTATTATTTTTATTATTTTTATTTTCTTTTATTTTATTATTATTTTATTTTTTTATTTTTATTTTTTAATCTAATTTGTTTTTAGTAATAAGTTTGATTGCACGTTCATCGGGGGTGGTAATAAACAAGACAGTCTGACTCATTATTTTAGTTAATATATTATATGATAAAGACTATGAGACAGATAAGAATATTTATTAATTTAATTAAAAATAGTCGACATAAGTACAATTTTCAATTTTTAATCAATTATAATCATAATTTATTGTACTTGAAAATTATATAACATTAATGTCATAAAATATGTAGAGTTATTTTTGTAGCCTACCAAAATGATAGTTAATGGGCATGTTTTGAACAGTTACGGAATAATATTAAGAAATTACTGAAATGTTGAAATTCTCAACAATTATATGAAGCAAAATTTGCCGCATTACTAACCAAAATATAAATTAGTATATTAATATATGTATACAATACAGCCATGAAATAGTCCCTGTTAGAAATATAACTATATTTTTCCTGAGCAACGGGAAACTAAACCTTTTTTTAATTTGATATTTAAGCGAAAGCTCAAAATGAAATCAAATTAGCTTCTGTAACTTTGAAAATGGTGCAAAAGACGAAAGAGCTATCACTAAATAAATAAATTACCCGTAAAATTATTCAAATATTTTTATTAAGCACTCCTTGTACTATATGAATTATTATTAAAATTTACTTCGTAATTTTATTTATAAAAAAAGTCATCTCTTATTATTAAAATTTAAATCTCTTCTAAGCATCAGAATGACATCAGTATACTACAAAAAGTTGGTCTATTTCTATATAAGCATCATGATCATTATGGGAATAAAATACCATTGCGTGACAGAAGACATGCTGTCAATAGACTTCGACATATATAATTGCACGAATCTGCACTTCAGTACTCGCTATACTAAACCCAGTTGTATTAACTTATAGCACATATTTTGCTACACAATAGTACTTTATAGTTTATTAACTGTATTTATATTGAAATAGACCAAATATTTTGTGGTGCAATAGCGTCACTATGGCATAAAAACTTAAGTTTAAATTTTGAACCATTGTCAATATCTAATAAATACTATTGAACTAAATTAGAATTTTTATTTTCATGCGATTGACAAATATTTTATCTAAATTCTGTCAAAAGAATGTTAAATAATTTTAACTTGATTAAGTTCAGTTTCTAATTTATGACAGTCCTGCACTGGTTATATTGGTTTTAAATGTTCTACTGACAAAGTTTATTTATTTATTTATTTATTTCCTTATTAATATATAAAAGTATTATTATTGTTGAGCGTAATCATACCTAGGATTATTATAACGAATATATTATTCATTTATGTAAATATTCAAAATAAAACTGATATTAAAAATAGAATAATGTAAATATTTATTGTGGCCTGGACATCCTATATTCGTTGAAATAAACAATACATTTGTCTATAACTTCTACTTATGAACATGAGATAGTTTTCAAAAAGTTCGTTAACATAATATGTAATGTGTATTAGAGGTATTATCATCTTTCTAGCTATTGAATCGATACAAAACTAGTATTAAAATATTTTTCAAAAGCAAGATAAATTCGAGAAAAATAATATATTCAAAGAATGTAGTCCAAAGAAAATAACTTCATTGGAAGATAGTTTTCGTATGATATCATGAGTTATAAAAACAAATAATCACACCTTTACTTAATTAAAGTTGAACAAATGCTCTATATTTTATAAAAATTCAACATATTTTTAGATAATCGCATCAAACTCGCAAATTATTATAAGAAAATACAAAAAAATAAAATGTTTGTAAAAACTAATAATTTCTACAATATAATATCACAAAAAACTTGTGTTGAAATGAGACCGTCTTTTTAAATACCAATTTATAATATGTCCAATAAATAAGAATTAATTTTATTAATTTGTTTGCTGTTTTCTATACTTTTCTAATTTGACCTCACAAACTTCTTCACTTATATAGATGATTGAAAAAATACGTTATAATATTTAGACATCTCGATAGAACCCATCACATTATGAAATCTCTCAAGAGCCTTTGAGATTTTTATTTTCATATTCTTCACTTGTATTATATAAATTTGTTGTGTCTGTTTTCATAGTGACCAATAAAACAATACATCAAAGTATAAATTACAAATAAAAATAAGCATCTAATTGAAATTTTATTTATTTCATTGTTAATTTAAGTAAAAGATTAATGAGATAATAAGCATATGTTTATTTAAGGGACATGATTAAGAAATTCAATTAATTTAAAATATTCTCGTAACAACAATAATAATTATTAAAAATTTTGTATTGACAACAATCTATTAACAAATAATTATTTTTTAAATTTGTAAAACTTATTTTACATAGACGATCTAAAAATAGTACCTGTTAGTTGTTCTTAACATACATCAACACAAGCTGTATCAATATTGACAGTCACGTTGCAATAGAGAAAATCTTAAATTGAAACAAGTAATTTATGAGTCTAGAGTCAGATAGCCAATATAGGTAATGAAGGTTTCTCATTAAGCACGTGCTTATAAGTTTCCACTATTTCGTGAGCTCGACAAAATATTTTTATTTTAAAATGAGAACTAAAATATATTTATAAAGATCGTGGTATAATTTTAATATTCCAAATCCTTCTTATAAAAAATGTAGACAATTTGGTATAAAGATATTTATTAAAGCCCGTGTAAAAAATTTTCTAATTAAACGCAATTATCTGGAAAGTCTTGACAAATTCAATAATTCTGTAAATTTCATTACCGACAACTATATAAATCAAGAACGCCTTAATTCCATACTATATTAAACAATGAGTATTTACTTTTAACAAAAAAACCAATATTTAAAATCTCATTGATGAATTTGACAAAAACGAATTAAATAATGTACCGCTGTTGAAACATCAATTTCAATTATTTCTCACAATGTTTTACGATTCATAGAATTGGATTTGCGTAACTAGCTTCTCGTCACTTTTTTGCTGAAGCGTAAAGATGAAAGACTTTGTAGTTCTCGGTATTCTTGTGCTTTAGTCTATTAAAAAAGTACAGCTCTATAAAGAGCGAGAGAGAGAGAGAGAGAGAGAGAGAGAGAGAGGGGGGGATGAAAAAAAGAGAAAAAAGATTAAAGCAGAAAACGAGAGCGTCGGGAAAAGAGAGAAGCAAAGGAAATAGCCGTAGAAAAACCAAAGCCGGCATTATTTACAAGAAAGGTTCTCAGTAGCCTTTTCGCAGTGGTGGATCCTCTCGTCTATTCTCGGCGTCAGCCGGGCGTATCTACTTATCTCGGTGGCAGGACCGCAACGCAACCCCTCACGGCTATATGGCTTGAACACAGCACAAAAGATTCGAAGAAGTTGCGGCTGAACAAACAATGAGCACACGTTCCTCTTCTATGCGTATTCCCCGGCTCAGCGCCCACCGTCTCTCTCTCTCTCTCTCTCTCTCTCTCTCTCTCTCTCTCTCTCTCTCTTTCTCTCTCTCTCATTTCTACGCCATAATGTCAGTTCGCAAACTCCCTTGTTGTATCTGATGAGTTTATCTAAATTTTAAATCGCCTCTTCGATCTCATCCGATCATTCCGTATACACATAATTAGTTCGTTTTATGGATAATTCTTTATCGTTTTCATCTATACAAACAAATCACGATCCAATTAATGATCGCGCACTTATGTTATTTCTAGTAAATGTTATATCTTTTTTTGAAATGGCTGCAGGTTAATTTAATCATTTTTTCTTGATTTTTTCATTGATTTTATTCTATCTATGGGCATATTTCTACATGATATTATGCTGAACTATTATCTTAGTAATCTTTAATATTGCATATTTTCCAAATACTATCCAAATTGATTCGTGATTTTCCAAAGAATTCCAAGCGAATCTTATACAAATAAGCGTTCTTTATTTTCAATGCTTTTAGATAATTAAAATGGTACTTATGATCGTCAGTAGTACAAAAACGATTCCATGATTTAATTATAATTCGTGTGTATATAACAATCAGTAAGATGCATTAAATGTCAATTATATTTATTAAATAAATTTAGAAGATGAAAAGAAATGTAATTTATGGTCTCAGACATTCTGTACACATTGAATAAAATTTATAGCTTGTTTTTTAAATAGCTATAGCTTTGTGTTAATTCTTCAGATTATTATGTTGCTCTATGCGATGATTATTCAGATTTAGGAACCTAAGATTTTGGATTGAAAAATCATTGAAATTCAAGGGAAAGGATAGTTATTAGGGGATAGTATAAAAATATCAGGCACAGAAAAATGTTCAAATTGACTCTTCTAAAGCAAAAAAATTAGTTTGTGCACAATAATTTTGGATAAACAAAAATAGAAAACAACAAATGTATTCAACAATTGATGAATTTCTTATTAAAAAATTACCATCTCATTTACACAATGCTATAAATATTACTGAATGTTTTGTCCTGATTGTTTCAGCATCAGTGTCTACGTGTCTCATAAATAAGCAAAATATATTATATACAGCATGTGCTTCTCGAATGATAAAATCAATTTTTCTTCTAAGTACTATAATTCTTTTAATAAGTATTTATAATCAATCTAATAATGATTACTGGAATATTTTTATAATTGTAATTTTTTTAATGTTTTACTATAAATGAAATCAGTTCAAGAAGTAGATTGTATATTATCAAAAAGTTTAATAATTCAGCCATGAAATGAAACCTGTCATTTAAGCAAACTTTGCGATTAAAAGATCAAATGAGATTTCAGAGGATTTCAGAGAGTAATGTCAAAAACATACCCTCTTTGTCTCCCTCCCACCTCTCCCTCTGCCCCCCCCTCTCTCTCTCTCTCTCTCTCTCTCTCTCTCTCTCTCTCTCTCTCTCTTCTTTTTCTTCTCTAGCCCTCTTTTCCTCTTCCGACAGCACATCAGAGTTCGTGATGGCAATGCGGCTGCTGTTATTTCACGAGAGGCTCTCAGAGAGCGAGGCGTTAAACCGATTTGCATGAGTCCGGCACATTTTCCTCCTCTACACTCTTTCTCTCTTCTTGTCTCCAGTGTGAACACTTCCCGTCACACTTTTACCGCTCTCTGATGCATACGCGTGCAGGACTCTGTTCCAACTCTTTTTTAATACTCTGTTAGTCTTTGTTTATTTCAGTGAGAAAGTATTCCGAAAGCGCTTTGGATAAAAAGCTTATGTTTTTTACGCCCTATGCACGGAATATGGTTGTCTTTTTACCGGTTCGCGGGGTTTATAAAGCGAGAGACTGAGGAAAACGCACTTTTTCGATTAAGAGTAGGTACAATAAACCATTGAAATATATCATAAAAAATAGATAACTATTTTTTTTATTGTTAAAAGTATATTAATTATTTTAATTTTCAGAAGTTACTTTATAGATAAGATACATTTATCTGGAATTTTCAGATTATATAATATGAATTTAATATAAATGTATATGTTAAATTTAATCTAAACAATAAAATTTATTACAATATAGAAAAGTTACTGAAATTTCTTTTAATAGTTAATAATATTATACATTTATTCTAAGCTAATTTATGTTAAGCAAAAGTTTTTGAGAGAATAGTACTGTACCTGTATCTAATATTTTATTGGCAATTTTTACTATCTATAAAAAAAATTATTCTGAATTCGATATTTTAATTTCTGTAATGAAGCTCTAATTAAACAATTAAAATAATCATTAATTGTGTTCTTTAATATATTTCTATATATTGACGGATAATTTCGATAATGCTTGACAAGTCAAATACCTATAATTACATTATTTATTTTTTAACAGTTTTTAAAATAATTTTATTCAATACTGATGAAAAACCTAATCTTAATAATGATATTAAACAGTGCAATATAATTCAATATCAAACACGAGTGCAAGAATTCTTAGCCGCTTGTAATATAACAATGTGTATTAGCATAGATAAAAAACCAATTTTATCGAACTGAATAATTAAGCGGTAAATGCGTATAATTTTTACGATCGTACAAGAAAGTTGTTCTGAGGATTTTTCCAACGATCCAAGTTAATAATGAACATGTGTAAAATATACTTAAAGTGGAGCAATATTTTTCGAATCACACTACCATTCCTTTACCTATACAACGACTAATATGATAGCAAAAGAGATCGGTTTTCCAAAGAATTTAGTTTTGGCAACACAAAATCTACTTTATTACGTTTGTTATTAAAAAATACCATTTGTTTTCGTTTTTTATAAAGCTGTATTTCTCGAGCATATTTATTTACTATCATTTTCAATATTGAAGAGAGTTTAAATATAAAGAAAATGAGCTTATGCACGATTTCCTAGGACAATTAGTTTACGAGAAAACTACACCAAACTGCGCTCAATATAGAAATGTTGAATTTCGTTAAAAAAATTATAATTTCATCACTTTGTTATATGTATAAAAGATTTTGCGGAAAATAACGGTAATCGAAAATTACTTAATTGGTACTAAATTTTGTCTCTACCAGATTATTGTGCACAATTAAAAATAAAATGTTTATTTTTTATCTTTGTTCATTAACTATGGAAATGGAGATCGAATAAGGAAGAGGAATGCGTGTTCGGGTCTATAAATAAATGAAGCAAATTATTTAAAAATAATGAGAATACAGTATATTTATTTTGACGCCGCGAGGCATGAAAAACTTCCACTCTATAAGTAGAGGAAAAATCCGCAAGTTAAAATTTGTGACAACAAACACACGCTCATCAAAACCCACTTAATACTTTCATACCTTTATCAATATGCACCGATACGGAGTGCTTCTTACGTAATTAGAAAGAGGTCGTAACGGAAAGGGTGCTCCGCTGAACCTCCTACTCTGCCTTACGGCCCCAATGCCTGGGCAGGTGGAATGCCGCCGGGAGCAATTTCAGCGATCGCGCTACAAACGATCGCTCCATGTCCAAGTGCCTTGGCTCAGAGAGACGCGACACAATCGCACTAGAAGTAATCTAATGCTAACGCAAATAATTATATAAAACTCACTCAAATATCTCCATAGATATAAAATACGCAAGAACAAGGATATAAAACGCACACAAAGAATTACAGATAATGCACGCGAAAATAAATATGTAATATAAAAAGGCAAATGTGACTCACGAGGCAAACTCGTTCTTGCTACTCGAGGTTCGAACGCGAAGTGTCCTCTCCAAATACAAACTATCGAATCGAGAGCGATCGTCGTGAAAGAGGGCGAGATGCAGTACCCGTGCCCTGATGGGCAGTTGCTGGAGACAGGCGCGCTAATTCTTATGGCGTCCTGGCGAATAGTGCACATGAACCTACTCTTAAACTTTGTTATTGAAAACGCAAAAAATTCTTTTTTCGAAACTCCGAAGTTTTCAATAGAATATAAAAATATAGATGCTCTTTTGAACCCAGAGTTATCAGTATTGAATTTATATGAAAGCTTAAATTTTTTTGAATCATGAAAAAATGTGTCTACATTCTTCGATGCGAGCTATAAAGTTTTGCACGCGGATCTCGAATGAACGACATGAATTGTGATACTGTCGACGTTGGTCTTTTTATTTCTTCTTATCAAGATTCATTATATAAATCTATGAATGAACAAAATCATTCATTAACAAAAACCTGCATTTAAAAAAAAATAAGTAAACCGTAAATTCACTGGATCGTTTTCGATAAACTTTTTGTTGGCGTCTTTACCTAGTAGAGGAAAAACAAGAAGATTGAAACAGTGCATCGTTGAAGACATGACTTCACAATAACTACTTCAAAAACTTCTTTCCCATGGATGCTTTCTACAATGCCTTCCTTTCCCATGCATACGACCGCGGTGCGGGCGCAGACGTGCACGCGTGCTCGCTCGGGAGGAAGAACTGCGCTAAACATACAATCGAGCATAATATACAGCCATATACAACACATGCGCACGGTGGAGGAAGTTCGAGGAACTCAGCCGCGGCGGTAGGTTAGGCCTGGTTATGCCTCTTGTCTTGCGCTCTTCGCCCCTATGCTGCTCTAATGCTCGCGATGCGATGGTACGTCTTATACAGAGTGAAACTCAATATTTTCCGTCAATCAAGCTTCGGGCGAAGCTTTGTGAATGACTTTGTCCAGTTTTCTTCGGCGTACCATTTTCTTCGCGAAGGTTGTTAAACAATTATAGATATATTTAATGTTTTAGACGCGTGCAGTTCGCTATAACCTGCGAATTTATCTGTTTAAGGAGCTCGATACTGGTGCAATTTTATAAAGTGATATATCATCAAAATTATAGTCTAGAATAAAATTTACAATATTTTCAAAAAATTCGTTTTTACTTCCCGCTTTAGTACACATTTCAATTTGGTGGTCGATGACAATCCCCACACATATATATTGTTATACATCAAGATACACTTTATTTACCAAATTAATATATAAAAGAAAATAACATTTTTTTTAACCGTACACAACTTATATAACCTATATATGCTTTGTTTTTAAGATCGACTTTATATGATATCCTTGATATAACCAACGAAGTATTCATAAATGATGAAATTGGTTTTTATAATCCATTATTTTTATATTGAATCCAAATTATGTTAAGTAACTTATCAGCTCATAAAATCAATAGTATATTTCATCCCTGTTATAGAAGTTGATGCTTTACCGCGTGATATTTTACACCCGATAGTAGCAAGGGCAGTAAGTTTCACGCTTGAACGATATTTTATGTTTAAACAGCTGAAAAATCATCCTAAAAGTTGTGTTATGAGGTTAAAGCAATGCAAATTAGTTTTTTAAATTAACATAATCGTCTACTAATTGAAAAGTAAAAAACCAGAAGTTCTACAGAATTCAATAAATGTAATAATTAAAGATAATAATAAATCAGTGTTTTCTTTTTTAGAAAACACGAAATATAAATCTGGTATAGAACATTGCGGGTACATAAGTAATATACTAAACAAATATGCTCCTCTCAAATCTTCAAGAATTCCAAGATTAAAATTCGATGGAAATACATCAGCCAACCCACCATACCTGTAATAATCTCTCGAATAATTTACCTTTTTTCCTCTCTCAAAACGATTCCCCGAAGCGCTCCATATCCTCGCATGTGTGTGTGTGTGTGTGTGTGTGTGTCCGCCGATTTCACGCCACTTTTACTCCTCTGAGCCATCTTTTTTCCTCGATACTCGAGCGACACGCCCGCGCGCCTGCACGTCCACTCGACATTCCTAAAGGCGGGAACGCCCCTTGCATTGTTGCCGCGCCGACCTGGCCTGAGCGGGTGGGGAGAGTGAAAAGCACGGGATGCGCCAGGAAAACGTGTCGCGCCCGCTGGTGACCCGCGCGACGACGGCGCACGGAAATCGGGAAAACTAGTCAATCGCGCGCGGGAAGCACCTGCGCGCTGCGCGGGCGAGAAAAATCCGCATCGGTCCCGGCACGACCCTTTGAGAGGCTAGCGGCTCTCAGATGTTGTCTTAGGCACGGATGTAAACAGAGAGACGGGGGGGAGGGCGATGACTTGGGAATCGAGCGCCGCATGCCGTTCGGCAGCGAATCCTTCTTCGCGCGTACTACTGTAATATTATATTTGCCGTTTTATTTTCTTCTCTTTTCCCGGATCTATTTTTTCCTTGTTCATTTCTCCTTTTTTCCCTTCATCGCTCTCCCTTTCCATGGCCGATCCGCGTGAGAGAGAGAGAAAGAGAGAGAGAGAGAAAGATACGTACCATTTATATGGGGTGAACGAGGAAGAAGCGCGGGCGCGCATCAGGAAATGCCCAGGCACAAATACCGTGCGTAAACAATCCTTTGTCGAGGCTTGTTTTTGGTAGCACTTTTGGATTAACGCATCGCTCGGATAAATTATAAGTGCGTGAGCGAGAGCGGAAGAAATCATTTCGAACTTATTGTGCCATTCTTGAAGGAATGCAAAGTCGGGTGAAAAGGTAGACTTGTTGAATTAAGGGCTTACGGTGAATTTTAAAAATCTAGAATAGCCCACGAACCTCGAGAATAGCCGATTGAATGAGGAATGACGCCCAGAACTCTTTCACCTACTAGACGAAGAATTCTTTAACTAAGCTTGACAATAGAACATTATAATATTATAAGTATGAGGCTAAGTAGTATTTTTTACATGCTTTTGCTCAAAATTTTGAATAGATTTCTTGAGACTGACATTAAGATACCTACAACTATATACGTTCATGAGATTCGTTTGAGTATAAATTAGTCGTTTCTAATATATTCAAAAAAAAAGTTTAAAGACATTCAAAGTAATAATGATGGTTAAACTTGATCGTTTTCAACCATAACTTTTATTCCAATTACTAGTAAATAGTAAAAAATCTTAATTTAATAGATGCTGTATCTTATATATACAAGGAGACGGTATATTGCCATTTGAAGAATAAATTTAGTCCAGATTGAATGAGGAAACTTGCCTATCATGGCGTTTGTTTAAACCTATATATATCAAAATTTCAATATTAATAATACTTAAGAAACTTATACACATTTGCAGTTATAGAATGCTTAAAAGTTTTTATTAGAAGAATTTATCCAATGATGACACGATATTTTTAATTTTATTAGAAAGAAATAAAAATTCTAGGTATAAAAATGTCCGTATTGAAAAGTGGGAGAGCGTTCTAAGTCAGGTAATTAGAATATCATAGCCGTCTTCTTGCTATACTGCCATAAAATAAAAACCTCGATAAAACCAATTTTGTGAAAATGCCCAAACATTGTTTTCTTAGGCTAATTTTAATTTTAAGTTTAAGAAACTTCAAATTTAATACCAATTTTGAATCTTCTTTCACATTTATTATATTACAATTAAAGGTATCTTTATTGTACATGGTTATTTCTGCATCAAAATAATACATTTAATTTAATACTTAAAGCGAATACAGCAAATCTAAAAATATGAAGAAAATATTTTTAAAATGTCATTGTTTGCATTAAAAAATGGTAAATATAATATTTAAATCTCCCATTTGATCTAATTATTATATAATGTATAACAAATTAATATTTACACCCCGTCATTTATGTTTCGTTTAGATCTTCACGTAGCCATAAAGGATATATAAAAGAAATTTCTTGAAATATACCAGATCTTCTTATTATAAATCGTGAACTGATAACTCCCGGTTGATTCGCGCGAATGACGCAGCGAATGGCTTTGAGCAAATAATTGGCGCAGCCATTTCTAACGAATCTGTCAGGCGCGGAATAGAAAATCGATCGCAATACAACCGCAGTCGTGAAAGCCAAAAATCTTTTTTTTTATTATTTATTTTATGGTTTTCTGTGTATGTAACTATATGCGTGTAATTATGTATATAGGCATATACCATGAAGTTGATTTGCGTATATAAAGACATTTATAAAGATAGTTATAAACATATATAACATACTCCCGCATATAAAGCTTGCAACAAAATACGCTCCAACTCCAAAGAGATAATTTAGAATAAATTTGAGGGGATCGGTTAAGCTAGACTAACAAAGTAATGTAGGGATTATACTTATATTGGAGAATATGTATATATATATACATATATATGAATTAAGAATTCTTGCTTCGATAAGCAGCTCAAATCAGGCACTGGCTCTATATGAATTCCCTCCTCCGCACCCTGCCATATTCCAATATTATATCCGTATATATGTGTTATGCGCGCATCTTATATTGCGACCCGAGGCGATATTACGGGCGTAGAAAATTACGACTTTCGCGCCAAGAGCATAACCTATTCTGCTCCCGGTTCTGTACAGCTATAATCTGCTACAGCCCTCGCGTGAGCCGTGCTTTTCGACTCGCGACGTCTTTGGTTGTCGCGTCGTAAATTACGCGCTCGTTAAATGTCGTATTTTTGAGAAAAAGAATGAACCGCGAACGATGAAAAACGTCCTCTCAACACTCTAAGAGAATTTGTCTGGAATAATGTATTTATTACAGCGTAAACTACAAACATATGACCAAGACGCGTGAACGCCCATTTGTACATGATTATCATTATATATAAGGTAAATCAATTTTATTGAATAAAACTACTGCGTTCGACTGTTTGAAAAATATTTTACTTAAACGGACAACTCAAAAATACGATTAGAGTATTCAGTACTGTACAGATATGCAGATAAACAAATGAAAAATCAATTTCAAATGATAATAATTAAAGTATAAAATGCATTAATTTATGATGATATTTAAAAACATACTTTGATGATGTTGTTATCAATAATACTTAATAAAATTACTGTTTCTTTTTAATATTTGCAGATTTACACAGTTTGCATGCTACATAATTTATTGATCCACGTAAACATTATTATACATAATTTAAAACAATTATTCAACTTTAACATATAATGTTTAATAATTAATAAATGCATCGACCTCGTTCATTACGATGTTATTTGTGCTAAATGCAAATGTGTTAGAAGAAATTGTGTAATCGATTAAATAATTATCATTCGTTCACCTTTTGAACTAAATTTATATTTTCAAAAATCGAGAGGAAAATTTAAAAACAGGTAAGTCCGTCGACTGTGCAACCACTAGCTAATTATACAGAATACTGAATTGCCCATATTCTTAATTCTTATGTCCACACTAAATCGGGCTCGCGAGGCAACTTTAAAAGTTAACCTCACATCAACCCTAATCCAAATAAATATTTATCCACAGACCCTCGGGCGAGCGAGGAGTTGAAAAATCTAAGCCAAACTCGCGTTGCCGCACGCGGGAACGAGGGAGAGGGGAGAATGGAAGGCCGAGAAAAAAAGCCGAAAGAGCGGTGCGCAGAGATGATGAGACACAGACACATTGCGACGCGTGAAATCCATCAAATGACGCGAGCATATAGGGAGCGAGAAGGAAAAAAAAGCATTTATGGTGGTCCGCTTGCCTGTGCCAGCCTGTGTATAGCTACAAAGTAATAGCGTACCATCGGTAGCCCGCGGGTCGTCGAACCTACACCCGAACCTTCGAGATGCTCCGAGGCGCGCGCGAGCTTCTTTTTTTATCCGCTTGAATAGCTCCTCCGCCGCAGGTCCCACAGCTAAACAACTTATGCTATATATATATACTCGTGTGCACCTAGTAATTGCAGACAGGCGCGCGCAGCTCCAGCAGTCGCGATTATTCGACGACGCGGACGTACAATGCATCCTTTTCTTAGCCAAGAGCACAAAAGGAGGGAGACGGACGAGCTCATCTCCTCAGTAAATACCTGTCATTCGATGCATGCGAGTGAGACGAGTCGTAGTAGCTATGGGCCATTTTCCGTTATTATGATACTGGCAGGCTCATTTATTCGACTAACGCGATCAGTGTCCTAAATAAGTAAACGGATCCACCATTCAATTTCGTGCATTCCCCTTTAAATCTCTTTATCGTTTTTTCACTAATGGACTGTGGCGTGAACGTACATAAAACGAAATCCCCGTAGCAATACATCAGATTCACTAAACTTATATAGTGCATTACGAATATACAATACTCAAATGATTATAGATACAATATAATCATTTGAATAAAAAACACCTGGGATAAGAATGATTTTCAGTACAAACCAAACGCCGCCATATACATTTATTTCGCTTTCTAGATTCTTTTTTTTGAGCAAAGATCATAGTTTTTATAAACCTTTTTTATATATTTCTATATAGTCATAGTAACTTAATTTCAAAAACATAAGAACTTATTTCTTTTCCAGCAAGAAACAAAAATTACAGATGGTAAACGAGTCGAAAAGCATTAGAAACAATAGCTGAGAAACTATAGCGTTATATCTTCTTCCACTAACAGATTTGTTAAAGAAATTTTCAACTTCAATCCATCAGTATTTTATTATACGAGCCTTCAGACCCAAAGATACTTTCAGAATTAGAAAAAAATTATGAGCACATGAGCAATTTGATGATTAATTTTTTCAGGAAAAGATAGAAACCCCCCAGAGACTGCTATTAGTTTTTGCGCAGCCGATTAGAATTTCTACGGATTGATGACTTTTCAAACAGATAAATTCGCATTTGCTCTTAGCTGATATATTTTCCACAGTTCGCTGTCCTTCTAGTCGCTGATTCGAGTTCACTAATTTTTTTTTGTGTATTTTCTCTATTTTCTCTATTTTCCTTTCTGACTTTCTTTATGTGGCTCTCTGAACTTGAACGTGATTTTGTTGGAAATAATACCATAGTATTTCTACAACTCGTTGCTCCACTCATGGTTTTCTCCAGAACACATTCAAAATTTTACAATTTGATGAATTTTTCACGACTTATTGGCCAATGCTCAACTCGTTGAATTTGAAGTAGCTCGTTTGGCTTTTATACGATTCACTACAAGTCTTTATGTGTGTAGTTCGATCGCCTTTTTCTATAAATTCACATTTACACAACTTGATACTAAGTGGCTTTTCCAAGACTTACTGGTCGTTTCAAGACTTATTGACATTTCCTCGGTTTCCTGATCGCTTATTGTAACAGGCTGACCCGTGCAGAAATATACTCGGCATATCCCTAGTTTTGGCTAGATCTTAGTCAGTATTACTTATGATTTCCTCGTGTAGGTAATACTCGCCAGATCCGAGTTAGATTTCTGTAGAATTCTCTAATAAACGTCTTATATTAATTATTACATTCTCAACTTTCTTCAGATTTGCTTATCCTTTATTGACGTTAGAAAGAAGTACGTGTTTTCTATAGTCAAAATTTTACAAGTAGAAAACTTAAGGAAATTATCAGGCTTTCTATCTTGGATCTAGTCAGATTTCCTTAACTTCTCCCAATTTTGGAAAGAATGGCGTTTTTCTAGGCGGAATCTGCCAAGTAGGAGAATTAAGGAAATGGTTATAGACTTTCTATTTTGATTCTAATTAGATTTCCTCAACTTTTTTTAATATTGGAAAGAATGATGTCTTTTCTAGTCAAGACCTTATGAGTACGACAATTAGATATATTATATGTGTACACACACACACACGCGCGCGCACGTACGCACACACGCACACGCACCTATATATATATATATATATATATATATATATATATATATATATATATATATATAATATACATATTATAAATGAATGTGTGTGTAATAATTTCCTTGTGTGCCTGATAATTTCCTTAAGTTTTCTACTTGTAAAATTTTGACTAGTGAAAACACGTATTTTTTTCTAACATCAATAACAGATAAGGAAATCTGAATAAAGTCGAGAAAGTAATAATTAATATAAGACGATTATTAGATGATCGTAGGGAAATCTAGCTCGTATCTGGCGAGTATTACCTACATGAGGAAATCATCAGTAATATTGACTAGGATCTAGCCCGAATGAGGGATATGCCGAGTATATTTCTGCACGGGCTGTTATTTCGGAACTTTGTCGTTTGTATGTGAATCGCTGGCATGTCCATATAGTATTAACTTTCCACGATTTGATTACTTTTGCACGTCTCGATGACATTTTTAGATCTTGGTAATTTTCGCATAGTTCGCAAACGAGGCTGAATTAATGTTCTATGCAAGTTACTTAGTCGTACAGATATTATGTGCGAAAGTGCGAATGCCAGTCAGGCGTATAGGAATATTACTGCACAGAGAAAAAGCCTCCGTCTCAGGTGAAAAAGTAAACACCCACTAGTTGAATTCGGTCGAATATATAACTTGTGGCCTCGTCGAAATTTTGTCGCAGGTTCGTAGTCTTTTTCTCAACACGGGTGTAGCCCATCGTCAAATTTTTCACGCCTGTTTATATTTCTTGATTACTTTTAACTATAGCTATTAAAAAAATAGCAACAAAAACAAATAATCTCTTAACGTGTATGGTAGTCGGGGATTTCACTGCATCCATAAACTTTTCGTATACAGTCGCGTTTTGCTGCAATTGGCAACAAACCTGCGCATACGAAGAAAAAGAATCTTTTTTACGGTGCAGCGCTGTCGGTAATACGTGGCAAGGCTATATAGCTATATTTATGTCTCTCCCACGACAAGTGCGCTAAGCCCCGCTCTTTCTCTTCGAGCGGCATACGCATGTATGTACAGCTACATACAACATCGTCAGTAGGATGATGGCATCAATGAGATTCAGCCGTTTTGTATATATTTGTATATATATATATATATATACAAAATAAAATACCTGCAGTCCGTGCACGCGCTGAAGGTGTGCAGCGCTGAAATGTGTTTATATAATAACGTATCGCGTCTTAGAAAAATACACGCGTCGCGGGGGCCCGCATCGGAAATAATATTTTTCCTTCCCTTTTTCTTTTTGCCGCCGCGTACAGCGCGCATCCTCCGAGGCTGCCTGAGACACATATATATTTTATAGCCTCCTTATGGCGACGGGTGCGAAAGGGTTATTATTGCCGAATCGATCGACGAACGAAATGTCCATCATACAGAGACGCGCCACCGAAGCCGATATAACTAGGTCGGAAATATTATTCTAAGGAGTGTGCGGGTTCGATACCCAAGGCTGCGAGAGGTGTAAAAAGTGAAACAAGCACTGCAGGCGCGAACTACATCAAGCGAGCTGTCGTGGCCTAACGGGACTATTATGAAAACTTCGTGCATTTTTCAAGAGACTCGAATTTTTAATCATCATGCTTGTAAAGGGCGAAGTTGAATTATACACAGTATACCTTTATCAGAGTACAACAAAGAATACAAGAGGAGAGTTAATGAAACTTTAATAAAAATTTAACGTCATAATCTCTTGACAATTAAACTCAACTATATTGAACAGGATTGAAACAAAAAACATGGTGTATGAAATTAAATGTAATATTTTATTCTGTGCATGATATAATAATAATATTCATTTATAGGCATTAGTCGCTAAAATAGAAATATCGTAAGGAATTCGTGAAAAAGTGAGGAGGTGTCTGCCCTTTTTGAAGAATCTGTACTGCTGGATAAGCGTGCCAATAATTAATAATTCATTCTAAGCAATAAGTATCCTCATATATATTATTATTTGTAATATAATATTGTAATATAATCTGTAAGATAATTTGAGTCGCATGCTAACGCTAATTCACTGCATCAGAGAATGCATATGGCAATAACAATTCATAAATTATGAATGAGTATGTAATATGCATATATTTGAATTTACAAATTTGCAAATAAAGAAAGCTTGTAATTTGTACATTTCATCACTATATAAAATTATCCGGTTTATTACATTTTCTGGGTAGCGAGGCCTATAAGGGAGCTAAATTGATAAAGCTATTGTCACTATAATTTCAGTTCTACAAAATTCACGTGAAAGTAGGCGGCATGTAAAAAGATATGCGAATCCTAAAAACATTTCAATTTTATTCATTAAGATTTCAATATAATTGAGATAAAGATATATTATCTACCTAAAAATATTATACATCTATAAATAAAGATAAATTATCTACCTCTGCGTGTAGAACTCTGAATTTTTCATTTTGTAATACTTTTGCAATAGACAATAATAATTTTATTTTGCCTGTTCGTGCGGTGTAAATTATACATTAGTTTTCATTCATATACCGAATATTATGCTAGTATTTAGGAAAATAACTTAAACGAGTATGCTGCGTATAACTGTGCCACCGCAGCTGAGCACCTTTGCCAATCACACGGCAACCGAGAAGCTCGCTAGAGTCCTTATACGAATGTTTTTTCCCCGGAATATAGTGGCAAAAGCGGGGAATTTTCATAACAGCGCAACGACGTATATATAACTTGGCTCGCATTTAGGTCGGCTGCGATAAGACCATTTTCATCCGCGGGCGTCCGGGGATGCGCGCCGCCTTCGTATTCATTAAAAGCTTTTCGTACGACGCTGACGAGTGGCGCCGCGTTCTCGACGAGTCGGTAGTGGGAAGGGGTTTCACTCGGAAGTTCCGCCGGGCGCAGACTTTTGACGAGTCTGTGGGTGGCGCACGCTCGATATATTTTTCTCAAGCGTCTCCGAAAGCCTCGACGTTACGGCTCGTATTTCCAGGGCGGTTGCTTTAAGTTTCTCCTCGTTTTTCCCATGCTCTTTTTATATACTTTCGGCTTTTTACAATGCTGCAATGACCTTCCACTCACCAATGCTACGCACTGATGTTATCTTTAGTTTTTTAAACGAACTTTCGTTGTATTAAACGTGTATATAGTTTCCTTTTGAAAAATATCGCTTGACTTAACCTATATATTTAATATAGTCTTATATTAAGCTGAAAACTGTAATTCATAAAATAAAAAACTACGCCAAATATTTAAGAATATTATATATATATATATATATATATATATATATATATATATATATATATATGTATACGCATATTGTTTTTATAAATCTTACTTTTTTATTATTGAAACGATAAATATATTAATAACTATTTCAAATATTCGATATAAATTTATTAATAGAAATTACCTTTCACTATTCTTACAAATTATGTACAGCAGCATTACCACCTGGAATTCTTCTACCTAAAATACTTGTACTCATCTCTAGCTCTATATGATTAATATTTAAGTAACGGTAATGTAAAATATTTGATATTAATTAATTAACTGTGTGTTTGTGCAGTTTTCTAATCCAATCAAGAGGTAAATTAATTCAAATTTATTATAAAATAAAAAATATATAAATTTTTAATAATAAAATTTTATTCTATAGTGATCTTTATAAACGTTTTTCAATCAGTTTGTAACAATTGAACTTTTAGTTTTAAATTTTCCTAAGAAATGCGCGGCTATGATATACGTCTTTTCTGAAATTTTCTTATAAACATGCGGTTACGCGTATATTTTCTATCCGTTTTCTCATAGAAAATAATTATGTTATATATATATATATATATATATATATATATATATATATATATATATATAATATACACTCGCGCTGTTATTTCTAGACCCGAGAGGAGCGAAATTACGTCAGTGCTGCAAAATTTCGCGCAAATAATAGCCAGCGAGAGGGTAACCCGTGTGTATACCGGGCGCATGGCTAGGGTAGGAGCTAGTGTATAAAAGAGAGAGAAAGGAGAAATATGAAAGATGCGACGCAACTCTGTGCCTGTATGTGTCTGAGAGAGAGAGAGAGAGAGAGAGAGAGAGAGAGAGAGAGAGAAATAATTTCCTGCCATCGATGTCGTTATAATACACGCGCCCCTGAGGACTGAGGATACGAACAAGGATGAGTTAACAAAATATTATTCGAGGGATTTCTGAAAGCTGCTGCGGAGGTGAGGACGATTCAATATTCCTCGATATACTACGGCGTCATATGTAATATATGCATTAGAAATTTTTCATATTAAACGATTTGATAAGCCACTATATATACGCGTTTTGCATGAAATATAATTAATAATAAATAATCTATCTAGACTGAACTCCGCGAGATTTTGTATTAATTATACATAGAGAACAAATTCATTGCATATACACACACACACACACACACACACACACACACACACACACACACACACACATATATATATATATATATATATATATATATATATATATATATATATGGTAAAAACATGGACTCTTTGAGTTTACCGAGTATTTGTTTAAAAAAATGTTCCTTGACGTTTTTTAAAGAACCCTTTATCAAATTTATCGTTGTTGTAAGTATCAATTGTTTAATATTTAAAAAATTTCTAAGTACTTAATCTAAATTATATTTCTAAAAAATAATTTATTTAGAAATAAATAGGAATTATGTGCAATTTTTGATATATATTATAAAAATTAATTTTCGCAATTTTGATAAAAGTGTATAATTCTTCTGAATTCAGAATGTACTATATACAACTATATATACACGTATGTAACGGCAAACGTATATATAGTCAGAAAGAATGAAATATCTAGAAATAGGAAGGGGGAAGTGGCGGACAGACAGAAAGAGAGAGAGAGAGACCGACCGGCGTGATTCGGTCGATATGCGCAGGCAGCACAATGGAACTGGGGTGTGGCATTCGAGGACCCGGGGTGAGCAGCCGAGGCGAGTGGAGGCCTCCGTTCCTGTTTCCTCCTTCCTTACCATTGGCTGCCGCCCAGGTGACTAGCATGGCGGATGCTCTCCTTCTTCTTCACCCCCCTCCCACCACCCATTTTCCCGTTTCCCCCACCACTGCTGACGCACACCTTTCGTCCTGCATATAAATCCTGATGCCCCCGCCCCGCGCGTCACGCTGTCTCTCTCTCTCTCTCTCTCTCTCTCTCTCTCTCTCTCTCTCTCTTTCTCTCTCTTTCTCTCTCCCTTTTTCATTATATATATATATATATATATATATATATATATAGTGATGATGGTTCTACATCGTGTATTCTCTGTAACATCTAACGGTTTCTCTCTTTGACGCTTCATTTATATGTCGCCGTTGTCCTTTAGCAATACAGCGTTCAAATTTAGACGTCAGACCGAACGTCGTGGTTTTGTAGGTATCAGAATTCCGTACATACATACATCTTATATGTGTACATTTTAACTTCTATTGTATGAATATAGAAAGAGAATGTATTACATATTGTATGTATAGTTGTATAAATCCGTTTGGAACGACAAATTCATTACACGAATTAATTCAATATAGAAATTAACATGAAATGCACAAAGGTTGATTGTAACACACTGCGAATTGCAAACTCTATATTGTCTTTATATTCATACTATGAAAGAAATATTACATTATTAACTAAATGCAGAGATTACAAATATATATATATATATATATATATATATATATATATATATATATATACATATACATACATATACATATATGCATTTATTTTATAAATATATTCTGTAAATATGCATAATGAAATATATCTTGTACACTTACTCTCTTCCTAGAATGATACCATAATATTACCAATCTCCTCAAAATTTTATTATAATTATTGCCAGTGTAAACAAAACAGAGGTAGACGAAGCGCTTCAGTTCTCTATCATTTGGAATTTAGTAATTATCCTATTATTACACTTCACAAAACGAGTGCAGATTGTATATTCAGGTAAAACATTCTATTTCTTACAATGTAAAATATGAAAAAGTGCAACTTTATACGGCATGCGCAATGTACATAAACTAGTATAGATTTAAAATCTCTTTTCTAAAATACCCATATAATTACGATAAGATAATGAATTAATTGTAAATAATTGTATTCAGAAATGAACGGATACTCGTTCATGCGGCAACTGTATATAATATATATCTGCATTAAACTCAATCTCATTGCAGTAGCATTTTCGCGCTAAAAGAAAAAAGTATACCGTGTACATGAAATGGATAATCACACATTTAACGGCTTTAACGAGATTGCCGGCGCGACAGATGAGAGTGTTGAAAAGCCGCAAGCCGCTAAGCGAAAAATGAACAAGGATTCAGACAGCGAGCTCGAGGACCCAGTGAAGTCGATCAATAATAAGCCCGGTAAAAGGAAAAGGAGCGCGAAAACGAATCTGCCGGAGGCGCTGGCTTACAACGGCTACGCGCAGCAGCAGACCCCCGCCAATCAGTTCCCCGGTGGCCCGGGCGGGGAGGCCGAGCCCGGCGAGGATCCCCAGAACTACGCGGAGATACGGGACTGGGCGATCGCTAATAAATTGACGGGCGAGCAGCTCGAGAGCCTGCTGCGCATCCTGGCGCGGTACGGGGAAAGTCGTAGCTGGCCCGTAGCGCGGCAGCAGCATCCCGCGCATCAGCCCGCGTCGAAGGGCTTCCCGGTGATTCAGCCGGTTCAGCCGTACGTCGTGCAGAACCCTGGCGGTAAAATCATCAGAGGTATATAATGCGCATTGAAACGTATGCGTATATGTCTGTTAGTATATATGCATGTCAAAAGTATATGTGTGTGTGTGTGTGTGTGTGTGTGTGTGTGTGAATATATGATAATGTCGACGTAAACCGTCGATCCTCTTCCGCATATTTACTCGAGAACCGATGGCTGCTTTCTTCCCAGACACAGGAGTTTATCCGAGCGAATTCGTTCCGCCGAGTATGCCTGAAATGAATATGGACAAGCAATTCAGTCAAATAGACACCACTGCTCTTGTTATGTTTATGAATATACACGATATAAAATTTCCGATCGATTCTGAAATGGAACTGCATGCTTTCAACGTTCGGCTCGTAACCGACGCACTGTTCAGCGTCAGTTTCGTAAGTTTTCATTTTTATCTATCTATATTAAGTATATATCATATCGATATGAATACTAATTTATTTACGATATCATAATGGAATATAGTCAGCTGTTAAATTTCTAATGTTAAAAACGTAATTGAAGCAATTATATTATTTTTTCTTCGTATAGTTCACAAACTCGTGCTTAAAAATAATTTTATAATAATATCATATACTATAACTCTAGAAAAAAACACTTATTATTCGTTGATAATAGAATCAACACTTGAAGTGATGAGTGTTGTGATAGTAGACTTTTCTAGATAATGATTATTAAGATATTAGAATTTTTTCTTGAATCCTATGAAGCTTTAACTAAGGACATCTGAAATAGATAAAATATCTGATCCAATTTAAATAGGACGTAATATTCTGAGTTCAGTAATATTATTCTCTATATAATTTACAAATTGAATACACTGTATGTATATAGTTAAAAGATTTTCTTTAATCAAAACCTATATAGATTGCTACCAGATTAAAAAAGAAGAGCAATATTTTAAACACAAAAATCTTAACGAAGTATGTCCATAAATTTTATAAAAAATTTTTATTAACGTGTAAAATTAGACTACATACATATTATTAGCATTGATTTAATAGATCATCATCTGCGGATAATTTTCAAAATAATCAGAGTATTGTATTAGTTTTTCTCCAAATCTATCGGTCGCGTTGATCTCCTGTAGTGCACAATTCGAAGAAAAAAATTAATAAGAAAACTAATTTGACCGTCTTTTTCTTTCATGTGCAAATGATCAATGATCATATATTAATTGCAGAGCCAACTGGTAAAATCTCTCATGGCTGGATATGTCTACTACATATATCCATGCATCTATATTGTATTCAGATTTGTTCTATCAAAGAATTTTATGATTGAATTAAACGCAAAAAGCAATGGCAATCTATTTCATTTGCTAGATTCACCTTTCGTATTCAACCTGAAAAGTAAGTAATTGTATTTTTATATCCGTAAAAAATTCTACAAAATTAATTGATGCCAAATACGCGAGAATATAAAGAATGAGATCACGTCGGAGCCATTAATTATCATTGTTTCAGAATGTATCACAGAAATGCGGATGGACTGTAGTTTAATGACGGGGGACCATGAGTTCGAGTCTGGCATTTATAAAACTTTCTTCAATTTGACAGGAAATCATCAGGAAACGATTTACAGCAATAACGAGGTGCCTAATATGCTTCACGAAATACCGGCAGAGAGTCAAAAAAATCGATCCGAACCCCACACGGTTATAGAGTACGCGGGCCAAGGATTCGTCAAGCAGCAGTCGAACTTTAGCGGGAACGTGGCCAATCAGTGCGCACCGCATCATCGGCCGCAAACCGATCCGCTCGTCCCACCAGGATTAATGGTCGGAATGCCGTATTCGTATCCATTGGGTATGCCGTATTGCTTACCGTCGCCCAATCTCAATTGGCAGAATTAATAGGCAAAAGCCCTTGCTGTAGCTCCGATTTTTAAACGTTTCAGTGTCGTATAGGCTACTCTGCATGACTTCGATTAAGCGTTCAACAAGGAAAGATTATTTTACTATTTTAACCGTGTATTGAAAATCGATTTACACGCGACGATCCTATTTTCTACAGCAATCGTATCATTAGTATACTGCTATCTAAATGTTAAGGCCGCAGATCTCATTGCAGTATACTTATAAGATTGCAATTTATTAAAAGTAGATTCGTAAACTTATTCGTATTTACATCATTTATAAATAATTAACATTTATTACTGACTTTTTAAATTTGACGACAAACGTGACAAATCCTTAATCTGTTATGCACCAATGATCTTTTAGATCGTGTATTTGCGCGATAATATTGTATGCATGTGTATATATATATATATATATATATATAGTGTGTGTGTGTGTGTGTGTGTGTGTGTGTGTGTGTGTGTGTGTGTGTGTGTGTATGTATGTATATATATACACACACATACATGCATACATATACATACATATATAATATGTTTTATATATTTTACAAATTTTTATACAAATGTTTAATTTATCAATAAACAACGTTTATAAATGTAAAATGCATATGTCTGCAAATGTAATTAGCACTATATTATTTATTGAATAAAGTAACAATAACGAGGCCTATTTGTAAAATTAAAATTTTATTGTTTTTAATACAATGTGAACAAGAAAAATAACGTTATACGTATAGGGTATAAGGGGTTAGGAACTTTATCAACGGGTATCTTTAGGAACAAAATTTTAGGTATTCAAACGTGTACGAATACTCGAATCAGCTCTTATATAAGTGTTCAAATCTAACGAAAGTCATGTATGTATTCTGTAACATTCTGTAAAATCATGTATTTTATAATTATACATATCCATAGCTAACGATTATGAAATACGCAATTGAAATATGCATCGTCTAAAACTTATACATGCTTATTTCCAACAACATAGATTTTTTGTGGCTCCATCAACGTGGATTGTCTGTGTCCATTGTACGTTTCGGTGATGCTTTCCATAACTACCGATGGTTACATATAATTAATAAAGCAAAAAAAAAATTAAAATCTCCTGTATTAAATTTATGAAATTGTTTAAATTTTATCAAAATTATTAAACAAAATACAGGATAACGGATTTATAAAACAGAAAGATACAGAATATTTAAATACACAATGTACAGGTTTAATACGGACATTCCAAAGACGAAAGATTCAATATAAGAATGAATCGCTTCAACTTGTTATGTTTTAATAGTATTATGGACGTAGACATCGCAACAGATTAATCGATACGCTCGTAATCCATATTTCGGTAATATATTATTTTATTAACGCGTTGGTTATACAATTTTATATTTTCATTTTATCTTTTATTCATAAAAAATAATTTTAACATAAAAAAATGACCTTTGTGTTTTTGTGCTATTTCAATAAGCTGAAAAATGATCGTAAACCAGATATCGAGACGTCGCGACAAATTAATTTGTATTTTATTTGTTGTAAAAATACTGCTCAAAAAAATCGTTAACTACGTTATATTTTTCTTTATAAATTAAAATGCTATACGTACGAACATTTTTCAATTTTAATCGCAATTCAAACGAGAGACTTACCACTCTCTGAATATTCAGAAGTTCGATCGGCCTGGAATTGGTATTTAAAAGATTGAATCTTCAACATTTTTAATGTTGAAACAAAATATGATAAATTAATATAATAAGTTAAAATAGCCTAAAAAATAATAATGAGAATTAATGCGTCGATGGTACTTAAAATTATCCGAGAATCCCAATACATCGAAGACGAATGGACTTGAGTTATCTATTTACCGATCGTATAATGCCTGACAGTACAAACTCCGTTGTATATCATTCATCATCATCAGACATGGTCGTCGGCGCTCGTCTATCGATAATTAGCCGCCCGAAAATTTGTCCCAATAATAGCGTGCAAGTGCAACCGTGCGATCGTGATCAGTAGCAGTCGAGCAACCCCGCCCTTTTCGTCCCCTTGGCCAGACTCTGCGGCGATTACACGAACGACCGATAAATACATACACGTGCCGAGACTGTTAAGAGTATTTTAAATCCAACGAGTGGGTCTGCGCGTCACACCAACTCCCAAGATTGATGAGCCCCCTCCCCTCTGCCCAGCCCTATGAAGCCCGAAACGCCCACCGCTTCGCCTTTATATATATATGTGTGTGTGTGTGTGTGTGTGTGTGTGTGTGTGTTTGGGTGGGTGGATGGGTGTGTCGGATTACACACGCACACTGAACTAATTATCCGGCTGTAAATTGTCCCGATATACACACAGAAAGAGAACCAGCCAGGATTGAGCGATCGCCTTGATTTGTGTACTTATACCCGCGGGGAAGATTAAGGAGAGACTTTGTGGACTTTTAAATAATCTTATACTAACGAGGTAACTGCCAGGAGGAAATAGTAAAGAGATGAGCATAAAAATGTGAAGAAAAAAACAGATAATA
The DNA here is from genome assembly GCA_018907035.1 of Sycobia sp. Sy_11. NCBI lineage: Eukaryota > Metazoa > Arthropoda > Insecta > Hymenoptera > Epichrysomallidae > Sycobia > Sycobia sp. Sy_11. The sequence goes on from JACCIC010000311.1 coordinate 307,387, forward strand.
ATATTTGATTATTTAATCACTTATATTTAAATACAAATACAGATTATAATAAAAGATTTAGGTGACAGTTGCGATTCGTAAAAGTAATTGTCATACATATCTAGCCTTCTAAAATTTATTGAAAATTATAAATTGTACTTATGTCAACTGTTGTGAAGTAAAGTAATAAATATTTTTATCGGTCTTACAGTCTTTATAGTATAATATACTAACAACAATAATGGCAGTCACAGTGTCCTTATTTATTATCAGCCCCGAAAAATCTGGAATCAAACTTATTACTAAAACACAATTAGATTACAAATTAAAAATAATAAAATAAAATAATAAAAATAATATACTAATCTTCTATGTAGTGAAGTATAGTTTCTAAGGATGAACCGTAGCGGTTCGAAACGTCGGACACCAAAGGAGAAAATAAGGTGGTCGGTGCAGTCATGTTGTCCTTCACTAACATAGAATATAGATTATTTTATTTTCTTATCTCTATGATTTTAAATGTTTTAATCTAATTTTATTTTATTTTTATTAGTAATTTCTATTTCAGTTTCGTCGGACGCGATAATAAACAAAAAACAGTCTGACTGTCATCATTTTAGTACAATATATTATGGTATAAATACCGTAAGACTGATAAAAATATTTATTAATTTAATACAAAACAGTCGACATAAATACAATTTAATTTTTAATTATAATAATAAATAAAAAATGTAAAAATTATAAGCTTTGTACAATTTTTGAAAAATGTTTTCACAAGTAAAGAAAATTGCTTAAATTTTTTCGTCAGACAGATAAACTATAATTAGTTTTGCGGATTAATAGTTTTAAGCTAACTGATTAACCTAACTCTTGAAACAATTGTTGGCGTGTATTTATTATAACAAATAATTTATTTTCGAATTAATATTAGGCACATATATCGATCAGAAAATTGTTTAGAAAGTTACATACTCTTTGACATTTAAAACACTTGCTGTATTAACAAAAAAAAAAAACATTATACAAAGATTATTTCATAAAGAATCAAATTCAATAAATTATGATATTCTCTTATATAACCTTATTGGAATTGTTGGCATTCTACAATTCCATGCATCCGATATCTAAGGTAGCGCAGGTATAAAGGGGCGACTCCTATTTTTATTGCACCGAGCTAAAGTGTACAGGCGCAAATGCTCGGACAGTTAGTCTTGAAGCGACCTCTCGCTACAGTAATATTGTGCCCCTTCGTACTGTCATTCTATTAACCGAATTTCTATTATAAATATATATATATATATATATTAATCAAGTGTTGTATTTTGTGTATCTTTTAAAGGTATAAACTGATAATATATATATTTAATAATAAACATTTTAATAATATCTATTGCGTTAATCTCAACAAGAATGAAATTTATTTTGCTAAAATAATTCTAATCATAGTTTAAATGAATTCTTTGCAAATTGTATTACTATACGTAAATGTGATAATTCTTCACATTCGGATGTGACATATATTATAAATAAAAAATACCGTTTTTAGAGAATAAGATTGCAATGTTTCGAAGCATTTTAAAAATTGCAAAGTTTAACTAATTACTTTCGAAAAATGATCGCAGAAGCAAAACAATAGTCAATACGTATAATTTATATAGCTGTAATGTTGACTCGAGATTAAGTAATAACATTTCAAATCAACAAGTTATAATCGATCCATTGTATATATCTCGTAAATTGTGATAATATATTATGACATATACAAATAGATGACAGGCCAATATTCCCATTTTTAACTCGGCTATCTCTATAATTCGAGTTAAAGCCCGACTGACGCACATAAATTTTCGATAAATATAGGTCTTTCAAATGATCCGTTTTGTAGTAGCGAGTCAAGTTAAACGTGATAATTAGTCGACACGTAAACCCGGGAAATCGACGCGTCGCGTCGCGTAGCGACAAGGCTGATGGCCTGCGTGCCAAAAGAGCGGGTATGAAAAAACTCGTCGCGCATCGTTAACGACTCGGATTGCCACGCTCGAGATATTTGACAACTATTTTGGTGTGTTCCCACTGCCCGCTTGTTTTGACCCTTGATTGACGACCTCTCAAACACCTCCGAAACGAAGAAAAAATAACCAACAATCTACCTAAGCTCGTTTTTACTGGCGATTTGGTTTATATAAAATATCATTACCTTAAAAAATAATTTTAAATGTGAAAATAAAGCATACATTTCTTTTGTAGATAGATGCACCGAGTGTACAAAAATATAAGCAAATATTTGTATAATCCGAATACACGTTAATGTGTAATTGAGTAATAATTAAGTCTACGTATATTTTACTTAAAATGAACGATTTATAAACATGTTTTACTAAATGAAGACCACGATTCTCATAGAAAATAAAGTAAATTGAGCCAGCTATTGAAAACGAAAGTCAGATTAATATACGTGAAAAGATTTTCTATCGTTTTTTTCTGCCTTATGTAACGTACAATTTCTCTCTCTCTCTCTCTCTCTCTCTCTCTCTCTCTCTCTCTCTCTCTCTCTCTCTATATATATATATATATATATATATATATATATATATATATATATATATATATAATAAACAGATTATACTTGTATTGCGTTCCCGTTGCTTTTTGCCCAAGCACAAAATAGGGCATCCCATACATATATCTATATCTATCTATATATATATATATATATATATATATATATATATATATATATATATATATATATATATATATATAGTTATAATACTTGGAATTGACCGGGGGAGTGAAAAAAGCCACGTCTAAATATACCTCGATTTCGCGGGAAAGATCGACAGCCGCGAAATCATCCTCTTCAGGGTAACATCGCGCCGGAACGGCGGCGGAGAGCGCGCGACAGCCCGCGCGCGTGGATGAGGAAACTCATGGAACCGCGACGAGCGCCTGGAGGTTATTCCTGGGTTGAACAAACACCGGAATGGGCCGCGCGCGCCCGCGCACGCGCCACCCACATATTTATAGACTTTATCTCTCTTTTAACTTCGATCCGTAAATGCCCTCCCTTTCAGTGCCGCCCCCCCCCCTTTATCCACGTCCGTATAATAGAGAATTTTTTAAAGTCGGCATGCGTATCGGCGAGCACGCTCAATGCGCCGAACATATCAGATTTGGAGCTTGAATGTTCGAGGTGGGTTTATAGCGATGTTCTTTTGGATCGGATTTATATACTACGTGCAATTCTTATCCACTCGTGGTAGAAAATTTACTTTAATTTTCAAAAATTAGATTTCTAATATTCTTTCAAGTAGCTACCGAACCCGTACCTGGGGCATCAGGCTTCAAAGGGCAACGCTTAATATTTATATTTACTTTATTTCAAGAAAATTAATTTCCGTTTTTCCATTATATTATTCTAAAACTATTTATATCTTATTGAAAAAAATATCAATAAAACGTCACCTTTCATACATTTAATTTTTGCAAAATCAACAATTAATTTTGTTAAATTAACATTTACTAAGTAATTTTAATTATTAACATACTAAACAAAAATAAAAAAACTTTTTTCGATCGAATTATAGTACTATATGTATATTATACCCTCTTAATTTCTTGTGATGTTAATTCCGAATGTCCGGTTTCGAAAGACAATTATTTGAGATTAAGTGTTCAAGTAGTACGGATCAACGTAAATAGACCTAAAGTTCAACTACTTTATAACTTGAACTAGAGATGTAGAAAGCATATTCATATTAATACTATGCATTTTTCTCACAGGACTGCCTCGTCCTCGCATGATCTTTGAGGCTTTTATTTTTTTCGCTAATTATTATTATTACTATCGACTGATTGACAATTTCTATGAAAAAAAACAGTCTAGTTCGGCTGAACAAATGTGGATTCGTTAAGATAATACGCTAATAGATCATAAATTTGTTGTCGAAACGACTGAAATTTATATGTCAAAATTGGAACCGCTTTCTCGTACTGCATTGTGTGCAGATTTAGTCAAAATTTGATATTTAATGGCTTTGAAGAACTCAAGGGTTCTTATTATGAGCAGGGTATCAAATTTATTTATGCTAGAAAATGCGCACAGAATTAAAAGTAAGTTGTCTTGAATAATAAAGATTTTTTTACAAAATTTGGATTTTTCTTCGTTAAACCCGGTATTTCCGAGATGATCCTCGTACATAAATTCAGCTGATCAATTGATAAATATTTACTTCTGTCCTTATAGAAACAAACATAAATAAAAGAATCGCAAGAATATAAAATAATAGTAATTAAATCCTAGTGTATTAAGTCCTATGTGATATAAGAGAATAAAATATTTGTTTTTCTAAGGCCTTTAATTACTGAAATAAGTTATTTTTAAACATCTTCCGTACATTCTACGTGAATCGTGTAGTCAATTATTACATCAGTATATTAATTAATACTTACTACTTTCGGTTAAAATACTTATAAAGTGTCAAAAAATCTTTTATTTTAAGAAAAAGTGAAAAGTTACACAAATTTAGACGAAGATTAAGAAGATAAATAATTAATGTAGTTCATCGTTGTTCTTTGATAATGCCAAAACAATTAAAGTATTCTTGTTTATATCTTAGTAGTTTTTGTTGTACATTCGCAACTTCGATGGTGGATTATTGTATGTATCTTGTTATGCAAATCTTTTAATGAGTTATTATCCAAAACCGTTTGCTACACGTTTTGAATAAAAGCTGCTTATTCACTATTGAATATTGTTCTAAAAAGTCAATTGGTATTCTCTGATATGTATATATATATATATATATATATATATATATATATATATAATTTTTCACAGACTCTGAAATTGAATACAATTTCGATTTCCCGAGGAGCATTATTATTTCAAAGCTCTCAGTACTGCTAGCTCACAGCTGGTAATTGCGCGAGAGAGTGCTGGAAACTCCGATAGCCACGATTAAGCTATACCGAGGCTATATACACCGTATATCGAAGCTGAACGAGGTATACCGAAGCACCGAAACTCAACCGGAAATAGCCTGCTATATATGTGCATGGTTGTGTGCGTGCATCGCAGAGAACTGAGAGAGTGGTGAATGGCGAGGGGTTGACAATACTACATTTGCGCGAATGTTATTCCAGCACGAGTTCGCTCTTTCGCGGTCCTACCATCAGTTATGGTCTGATCCTCTATCACCGTCTCTCTCTCTCTCTCTCTCTCTCTCTCTCTCTCTCTCTCGTCCTCTCCTGCGGCTCCCCTTTATCTGCGGTAGCGCGCGCCACTGCTGTTCTGCTCAGTTTCTATATATTATATACATATATATATATATATATATATATATATATATATATATATATATTTCTCGCTCTCTCTCTCTCTCACTCTCGCTCGCTTGTTCGCTCGTTCGCTCCCGCGACCCCCATATTCGAGGATCCGTGAATTTCGTCGCCCGCAAAAGAAAACATCCCATTCTCTTTCATCTCCCAACTTTTCTCTCTCCTGCCCACCCCCTTTCTCACTCCCTCTCTCTCCCTCCCTTCCTCTCTCTCTCTCTCTCTTCCTCGCTCTTACTTTGTCCATCTTTCCCGCTCTCGTGTCTGTCGTTCGATGGCTCTTTCTCGCGGAAAGAATGAGTGGCTTGGGGGAGGGGGGAGAGGGAGGGTAGCACAAGGGAACCGAAGCGGAAACGCTCTATATATTCGACGAAATCGTTATTGCCCTTACAGATTTCCCTGTCTCATCTCTCACTCTCGCGGCGCCAGCGCGGGCGCGGGCGCGCACATTCCGAATTCCTGATGGTGACCATATTATATATAACAACGTCCTGACGCTCCTCCGTTTTATTGAACGCCCTGGTTTACCATTTTCGCGCCTCTCCCACCCACATTCTTCTCTATTCTGTTAGATCCTAAGAGCTTTCGTACGGCATGTCTAATCCTGTCCGTCGATCACGCCCCCGCCGTATATCCACGCAGACAGTCATCTATACCTACTTGTAGGTTTTTCTATCTTTGAATTTGACGCGGCCGAGTTTTCTCAGGACGGCGGGAGTGGACACCATTGTGGGCGTAAGAAAGAGCCTGAAAGTGTGCTTTGATGGGACGAGGAAAAACTATATCCATGTGTTCGATTTCGAGATTTATGGCTTTAGGACAATGTCAATGTTTATTGCAAAATATGCATTCTTATAAGTTTATAGAGTAACTTGTCTTACTTGTAAATTAGTTTATTTCCATTGGCCCACGCTCCGTATATTATACACATACTTGAAATAAAAATTAGCGAATTTCTTTCACGTAGCTGAAATTTATAAATTTCTTACCGTAAGCTTCCTTTAGAGTTTTAATTATATATGTAGCGAACAGTTCGCTATACCTTTTTGAGAAATGTAAATTTGCTTATAAGTAAATTTTATTATAATTATCACTACATTCTCATTAATAATGAAAAAAAAAAATTAATTCAATAAAACAGTAAATAGTGAAATATATAAAATAGTATATTAAAATAAATTTAACCTTATGTGACGCGACTAAAACACTTTTAACACTTAACGATGATAGCCTATATAACTTTTTTAATATGAATAGACGGACTTTGGAAGTCAGTAGAATGCATTGGATACATATATAAAACAAAAATCACAAACTTAATCGATTGTTGGAGAAAATTATTCAATTTACTGTTTCAATTTTTTTATAACAATTTCTTATTAGTAATTAAAAAAAAATATTTTATTTTAATTGCGTAAATTTTAAAAATTCCTTAAAATGACCGTTACCTTTTATTTTCACTAAAGTAAGTGGCTTTATTTTGACAACCAATGGAAACACAAATGCATGTTTAATTGAGATTCTTTAAGTAAGTCGCAAACCATAGTGTTGAAGTAAATAATGTCACGTACATAATTGAAACTTTGTAGGTATAATACGTATCTTTAATAATAATCTGCGAGAATATTTTAAAAAATGAATAATTATCTTATACATTCAAAATACATCTAATTACGCTTTCTTTCACGATACTTTATGTGAAATAAAAATTGCAATAACTTGAAAATAGATCTTACAACTGCTCAAAATTAATATACATTTTAATTTATTATTTAGCTTCAAGTTATCCATGTTTTTACGCTTTTTAATGTTGTCGCTACAACGCTGATACGCGGAAAGATATTATCTTAATTGGATATCATATCTATATACCTGACATTAATTTTTTTAAATTTATTAACAATAAAACTATGAATATAGAGATAAATATTATATAGCCGACAATCTATTTTTTAAGGTTTCAGCTGGATAATTGTACGCGACCTTTTTATGCATATGTTAATATAAATTGTAGCCGTAATTTCATTGCAAAAATTGAAATTGTCTGCGAGCTACGCAAAAAAACATGAACGCGCAACTCCTGGTAAAGTGCATTAGGGTAGAGCAAGCCAGCCGACGCGCCGCATTTCTTCGCCCGCGGCGTCGATCGCGCGCGGCGTGTAATTTTATCACTGATGTAAGCGCAACGTGCCGGCATCGTGAGGAACTGACGTTTAGTTGCAGCCGATGCTCGGAGGGACACAATCGTCTTCCGGATTGCTGACTGCACCTCCCCCCCTCCTTTCAGCCCCGCGGCTTGTGCATCCGCGCGCGCGCAGCGTCGTCGAACGGCTTTTCTTTCGTCTTTGTGCGCCCAAAATACGCGCGCGGCGAACGCGGCATCTGAAATAACAATCGCGCGCCTCTCTTTCTCCCGTCGGCTTCTCGATCTATCTATCGCTCTCTCTCTCTCTCTCTCTCTCTCTCTCTCTCTCTCTCTCTCTCTCAGTGTGTCTCTCTCTCACTCTCTCTCTCTGTTTCTCCGTCTTTCTCTGTATTTCGAACGAACCACGGCACATCATGCCAACGCAAAGAGTATAGAGTAACAACTATAAGGGAAGAAAAATAAGAGCAATGTCGGGGTGAAGCGATAGGAAGAAAATGCCGTAAGCAAGCTCTCTTTTTGTTTCTTCCTTTCTTGCGACTTGTCGCTGCCCGTCCCTTCCTATATACCTTACTTATCTTTTAAGTGGCTGCTCTTTCTTTCTTCGAAAGCAATGATTTCTTTAGCTATCACACGCACACGTATCTTTGGATTTTCTCGAAGGCGACTTTATGCTCCGAATAACATATATTGTAAAATTGGGGACAGCACTTTTTAATTCGAGTATTCAACCACACGCACTGGACGACAATAAGGTTGAAGTGCCGCGCGTTAAAATAACACGAGCTTAATTAACGACAAGTCATGATTCTTTAATTTCGAAGGGAAGTGTTTCACTGAACACAGAAGTAATTGCTGTGGAGAAGTAGTATAGAAGAGACGAGAACAGTGGTTTAAAATTAATATCACAGGTGTATAACTTTTTTCTTTTTGGGGACTATTAATTAGCAATTTCTATACATCAATTGTATTATGGGCATCGAATTAAATGTCGTTAAAAGAATTGAATTATGTGTATTAAAAGAGAAAAATCTATTGTTCATATATTTGTCAGAGTTTAAAACATTGTTCAACCACTCTAACACATTATTTTTACAATTATATCCGTTAATAATGTAACGATTCAATAATGAAAAAAAAAGTTTATATATGACGTTGTTTTGCTCCCTCATTGAATTAGTTATACATTTTCCTCTCCGTGTACAACGCTAATTACCAATATCACGATCAAACACTCGAGCTGAAACGAGAAGTCGACAAGTCTTTTTCCTCAGACTATAATCCTATTTTTTTGGAGCGCAAGATCAATATTTTTACTATAAACGTTTTACTTTCAGTTTATTTTCGCAACTTACCGTTTCTACACCATCATCTATTTACCCTATTCTCTTTCCAAATAAGTTTTTACTTTACGGTCTTTACGCATTACTTGGCATTTTTAATCAAACAAGCTTACAAGATAATTAACGTTCCGGCACCTGCCAAGTCACTTGGATAATGAATCAGGATTTATTTATCCTACAGAAACAATTGCAACGCAATAATATTATACATTTCTTATGTAAATAAATTAGCGAAGTGAGAACACGATGGTCGCAGCATTTGCTGCAGTTTTGAAACTCAATAAACATATTAACCATATATGAAACACATAGAACAGCAAACTTATAGAAGTAACAAACCGCACCAAACCACGTCGTGGAGGCCTGGCTTTACGTGTATGTATAATTGACAAATACACACACGCACACGCACACGCACATTACAAGATGCACGTAGTATAATCAACAGAGTACCAAATCGAAAGTGTAAAAAAATGTATCCTGCATCGCCATCTTGAACGAGGCCTTCTTCGCCGGTGTTTGCAGCCAATTGAGCCGAAGTAAATTACGAAAAGCTCCAGAGGAACTTGAGCCGGTCGCTGTAGGATAAAAGCCAGCCGAATTTCTCGGCCGCGTCCCCTCTTCGCATACGCGTTCCGCGCGAGCAGCAGATCCCCCGCGACCGTCGCGCCCAATGGAACACCGGGCGCGCGCGCGCCGCCTCCCCCGAAAATTCGCCGGGCAAACACGCGGCGACGAGCGGCGGGGCCGACCCGCCGCCCCTGGGAAGGACCGCGTCGCGTGCCCGCCGCGACCCGGAATGGCGGCGCCCAGCGGATCCCCTTCGCGCCGGTGGACGACCGCTTTTAAAAACTCGATGGCCGCGGGCCTGCGCGCGCCCGTCCGGCCCCGATCCGGCCCGCGAGTGCATTCATCGCGAGCTCGTAAGACGCGAGAATTCGAGCGGAGCCGGAGGGGAGGAGGGGCAGAAAAAACAGGCGAAATCGCGCGCGCGCGCGAGCCCGCCGGGGACTCGGGGAAGATTGAATGAGACGCGCGCGCGCGCGCGCGTCCGGATCAGTGAATGAAAGGCTCTCCCGCGCCGGGGCTCGTTTAAACGGCGGCACGCGCGCCTCTCATTGTTTTGGTTATTTTGGCAAACCTAACACAACATCGCTTGTTGTTTAACAAAATAAATGAATGTGCCGCGCTCGGGCTCGAGCCCGTCTCTTTTAACTAGAACGGCCGATGGCTCATCCCTGTCGCCGTTATACTACTTGCGCACCGAAACTCCCGCAGTTTCGTTATATACATCGAACGCATATATAGTTATACGCGACGAGTAGTATTATAGGCCTCTTGTTTCGGCGCGCGCCGCCTCGCGCCGCATCGCGGACTTTATTATATTATACGTGTGTGTGTGTGTGTGTGTGTGTGTGTATCTTCCGCTGTCACCTCTGAACGCAAGCGGGCTTTCGCACGCTTTCACGCGATGCCTTGGGCAGTTCTCCTACCCCTCGCACCCTTGTTCTTTAAAAGCTTTATCGGTTAACGCATTTTTTCCTTTGTAGGACCGCTTTCGGGTAATGCCATTGTCAAAAACCGGAACTTTTTCCATGGCTTTATAATATATAGATATATGTATATATATGCACATACACGTATTTGTATATGCATTATATAGAAAAGAAAGCTATATTTCCAGGTTAAACATCGGTAGATATTTATTTTGGACTCTATCGGAGGATTATCGGAGTAAAATTTTACTTCTGTGTTATGACGAAAAATGGAAAAAAATGATCAAATGAAAATAAAGAAAAATGAAAATATTTTAATCCAAATAAATAGTTTTCTTTTAAATTCTATTCCATTCAACAGAGACACGCTTTATATAATTGCGCACTATGACGCGTATATTCGAAAAGATAAGATATATACTTTTCAAGTTTTTGCACTGTCGTAAACAAAAATCTGCGGCTAAGTGAAATCCCCCTCGTAGAAGAAAAATTTTTCAAGAAAAAAAAACCGCAAGAAAGAAAAAATCTACACAAAAAACCACTTTTAACAACTCAGGAAAAGGAGATAATAACGGGAAAGAGCGAGAGGAAGAGAGCCCAATTATACCGAAACCGCAAGAAATATTTTTAAACCCTTTTGACACTTTCGGGATCCGAATCAGCTTTTCTCCCGTCAACTACCGTCTTTCATTGCCGCTGCCTCTGAACTTTCTGAAATCTCTCGCCCGATATACACTTCGAGCTGACGGGAATGCGCGCTCAAAACCCAAAATGAAAACGAATGTGCCGGGCGGCCACTTAGTCGAATCGCGCGAGAATGTTGGAGTGTAAGAAAATAAATTATTCGAGATACGATTTGTTTGCCGATGTCGTGTATAGAGGAAGTGGATGTCTCGATACGAAACGCGTGGATTATTCATTACTTAATAAACGAAAAATATTTAGCTGACCACAGCTTAAGCCGATCTATTTATTACATTAAACGTGATATTATAATTTTAATAAAATTATTTAAATGCTCGAAGAATAAAATTACATAACCATATAATATATATTTTATACATCTATATATAAGTTTCAATATAATATATGCATTTTTGTTTATTATTTTACTAAATATTTTTCTCTGTCTTACAGTCTCTATACAATAATATACTATACTAGTATAATGATAGTCAGACTGACAATTGAACGTCATTAAGTTTAATCAAATATTAAAATATCAAATGAACCAGATGTAACTAACCACGGTAATGAAAAAATATATATGAACTGAAGGAATATTCATTTAATTATCGGAAAAAAGAGTAACGAAAATGTTCTTTGGTTGTGTTTCAGATGTTCATGTCTTTACTAATACATACAGCACACCATTTTCATGCACAACTGTACTTGTAGTCTATTACCAAAATCGAAGAATTTTCGTAAAGTCAGATTGATTATACTTGAATTTACTCTAACTTTCATAACATAAAAAAAAGAAACTACTGTATTTCCAAATTCGTAAGTGATTCTCAAAGAATACTATTTTCTGGTGAAGATTGAAGTGTCAATTTTCATCAAAAATACAATATGAATTTTATTTTTCTGTTTCTAAAGACAGTTTCTATATTTATTTACTATTTATACGAACTAGAAAAATTCAATTTACGAAAATTGAACTCGTAAACTTTATTCAAATTATTGTAAAATTATTCTGCACGTGTCTTGTAAGTTATAAGTAATAAAATTAACTGTATCATCATTTCTTGATATTTTTTTTTGCTAGTTTAAAACAAGTTTGAAATATAGAGATAAGCATCGGAGTTATAAATTATTCCGCAATTTCTGTCATTGTGCGCATGAACGCCAGGCTAGGCAAGGCAAAAAGAAAGAATTTATTTAAAAAAACATTAGCTAACTTCACATTGGTAGGTAGTAGGATCTAAAATTAATAGTATATATTCTATGGATATTCAGCTTCAAATTGACCCATGTTGCAAGGTTGAACCAAGCTGAACTTGTTATATAGAATTTAAAATGAAAAATTGCTAATTTCAAACGAAAACGTGTTATATATAAACATTTTCATTTTATCACATAAATAATGTTTTTTTATCAACATAATATTTTTTTCAATTTTTAATTTCTTTTCAATTTATAAACAAGTAAAAATTCATTAGTTAAAAAATTGATAATTTCCGATACGCCTCCTTTAAAGTGGCGTTATTATTGGTAAATAAATATATTTATTTAAATTTTAACATTTCCCGATTCTCTTCAATGATATCAATATATACTTAAGCATTTTTGTCAAAAATTTTGATTTTTTTCTTTTGTGCGCGTCTTATTATCATTTGATCTTAAGTGCGTCATTTTGATAAATTTAGTGGCGAATAAGCGAGATAACTGAGTATAATTACAAAATGAGTTCTACAAAATTTTAGAATGTAACATACTCCTTTCAAAAACGTACTATTTTTATATTTGACTAATGAAATTGGTTACAGTAGAGCAGCCAATGGAAATTTAGGAAATTCATTTGATGAATTTTCTAATTGATCGTATACGCACACGCACATGCACGCACACGCGCACGCACGCGCACAGAGAGAGAGAGAGAGAGAGAAAGTCGAAAGATAGACTGAGACAGTCAGTTGAGGTAGCATGAGAGCATGAGGGGGAGGGAGGAAGAGAGGCAGAGAAGGTAACAGCGTGAATATATTTTTACCCGAGCCCGTTAACTACACTTTGTTATTCTATCTCACGCACAGAGGCCTTTTTCACCGACGCATACGCACACAGACGTAATGACGAAGAGACGAGGGACCTCGAGGGCTCCAGCGACACGGGTGCTGCCGCTGCCACCGCCACCACTGCTGGAATATAAGTTTTAAGGCGTGTTTTGATAGCGTCAGGGCGTGTCAGCCAGGGGCGTCCTACCTAATGGATCGTGCTCTCTCTCTCTCTCTCTCTCTCTCCATGCCTACTGGCTTCTATTCTATCCCTGTGCCTCCCTCTCTCTCTCCCTCGCTCTCTCTCTCCCTCCCCCCTCTCTCTCTCTCTCTCTCTCTCTCTCTCTCTCTCTCTCTCTCTCTCTCTCTCTCTCTCTCTCTCTCTTTCTACAACCTCGCATATATACAGTGTGTATATATACTAGAGCTACGCAGGCGCGATGTAGACAGACAGACAACCCGAGCCATGACAACGCAAAAAGATAAAGGCCGTTCCACCCACTCTCTAGTACAGCTACTCTCTTATTTTTTAATTGTCCCGCATTTCGCAAAGAAGAATGGATACCACGAGTGGAGCTATGTCCTCCTTTACTTCTTTTACAATGGTAACGCATAATTTACTGGAATTTTTAGGTGCCATGGCGTTTTCTAGAAATCTCATAGAACAACAGCTTATTTAATTCGAAGAGTCAGAGAATAATTAAAGAAAGATAATATCACAGTTTTTGGTACAATTGGAATTTTATCATTTTACGACCCCTAAAAATTTATTAATTTTTGTTTTTGAAATTTGAATCTTAGCATCTTTTAGAGGCTAATAAATGATAAATTATGCACCTAGTTACCTTTTTCTTTAATTATATTTTAATTGATTTCGGAGACAAGTGTAATAAGCTAAGTTCTACAGAAGTTAGGTTACAATAGTGTTTTTATGGGAAGCAATAAAGCGGCAAATTATTGTATGGGACAGATCGCCAGCGAATAGATAAGAATAAATTAGTCCACAGCTTTTGTTTATGTATTTTTGATAATTAGTTTATAAACTTATTTTAATTTTAATATAGGTATTATTATTTTTCAATCTCGAAAAATTTTTAAAAAGATTTTCTGAAATTTTCCACTACTGATTTTCTGGGAGTTATTGAACTCCAAATTATGCACTTGATTGTTTTTTCATTCAATTATATTTTACCTTCTTTTGAAGGGATGGAAGTTAATTTGCCATGGTATTTTCTTAGTAACTCTTAGAACAGTAAATTTTTTTATTTAACGCATAATTAAAGGGTAAGCGAAATTGTGTTTTTTGGGCTTACCCTTTAATTATGCGTTAAATAAAAAAATTTTTTACAAATTTGGTTAAAGTTGGTAAGCCAAGTTCAGAGAAGTGTTAAACTGTAAAGCGCTCATTCGGAGGTAATCGGCGTTCCCTTCCTTTATCTGAATGAAATCCGCTATCCAAATGTCGCGGGCTCTCATGTTCAGATCAATGCCATGCTAAATTTTAACTGTATTCTTGTATGTGCAACCTGAATAATCCATATAATACATTCCACATATAATATACTTCAAGTTATATACCATAATCATATATAAAATTGCATTTGAACATTTCCTATTCAGCAGCCTCAAGCCTCATCTACAAACGTCTTCCAGTTATTTTGGAAGCTTACATAGTTCGTCATAATAGCCACGACATCTAACGGAAGGTTGTAGAATGCACGGCGGTCTCTACCGCCGGTGAGGACGGTAACGCCAGGTCACGCGGTCGCCATCAGTTAGAGATTTTTCGAACTTTTTGATCCAGATTGCATTATTCCGCGGTGTGCACTTCAGAAAAGATGGAAAATTCGAAAACTGTATAATTGGCAGACGAAGGTTAAGAAATTAATAACAATGGCTAATTCCGAATATTTTTGTTTTTTATATTTGTCAACAATAAATGTATGTAAGAAAATTGTATTATTTTTTATGAAGATTTAATTGTTTGTATTAAAAGAAATATTAACACATTTATTTGTAAAACCTTTTATCAAATACCCCTATCTACCATTTTTTTCAGAAGCAATCGGATAATTTTCTGAAATTTTTATTTTTTATTATATTTTTCTACAAAAAAAAAACACAGAAAAAATAACTTTTGTCTTACGATGGTAAAATTTAATAAAGCATAGTAATTAACATTCATTAAAGCAACAAGTAACCATTATTAAAATATTGAAGTATGAATAGTTTATATTTAGCAGTAATCAAATTAACTATTTTGAAATTCAACTTACATTGTCTAAATCGTCAACAATCGTTTTTATAAAAATTATTTCTATTTTCAAGACATACTGAAGGTATTGCATTCTTATTAAATTGATCTACTTGTAAAATAAAGTTCACCAAAATCTTTAGATTACTTTAAACAAGACTTTTACGATAATTTTAATTTTTTATAATTCACATCAAATAGTCTATGAGATTAGGACAAAAACATGAAGAATTTTTCACTATTTCAAAAGCAATGTCGTTATCTTGAAACAATGCTGGAGAGGTGTACGGTCGACAAAAAATGTTAAAAATATATCTGACTTCCCTTAGATATAAATTAGTATATATACTTTCAATAGAATATCTCGATTTCAAAAACGACTGTCTAAACCATATTAATAAAATGCAAATTAACTATACATTAAATATAGCTCAAATTACCTAATTCGATAAATAAACAATTTTTTATAAGAAATAGGTAACAAATAATATATGTTATATGCTACATATAATATATAAATATAATATACCTCAAGCAAATTCCAGCATAGAAAAATCAGATTAAGCTTCCGATTCCGATATATAGTAAGAATGACGCAAGCGATATAGTAGAGTAAAATCAAAAATGTTTTAAAATATAAAAATAAATAACTACTTAAATACTGCTTCCTAGAATATCCTTGCTGGTTCTACTGCTTGATCCAAATTTATGAAAATGAATCATTTGCATAATTATAAATTTTGGCTTTAGAAACAATTAAATTAGGTTTAAAATTGCGACTTACTATCATAAGCGGTGTATCTATAAAAAAAAACTATGCATAGAGGTATTTCAAATGAAATTTGTTTATAAAGATATTATGCATGAAAAGCCATAAAAAACATATTCTTTTTTATAATTTAATTGAACTTTAAATTAAAATCTTCTATTAAAACAAAAGGATAATATGATAAAGAAAAATTTGAAATTGTCTTCTTATAATATAATATATAATAATATTGAAAACATTTAATAAAGTTAATATACATTGTATATTAACTTTATTAAATATATGTAATAACTAATTTCCGAGTTTTATGCAATATCAATTCTATGCGATAAAATGCAAGAATTGTTTCCCTGTTTTTACCTTTTTATGATAAAAATGAAAATTAATACGTTAAGTAGAAACTCACATACGATCAAATCCCACCTATCAATTCGAATCAGATGATTGCATGGGTGCCTGAACTTATTGCCTGGCGTTGCTTGACTTCTATTCTTTAAATATGAAGAAAAGTGCCGCTCAGGCCTATCGTCTTCTTTCGGAAACTTATGGGGCGAAATGTATTGTCGAATTGACGTATCAATAGTGGTTCAAATGGTTCAAAAATGATGATTTTGAAGTTGAAGACAGGGATCGCTCCGGGATAAAGCCTAAAAGTTTTTATTGGGCTTCACGCAACAAGCCGTGTCTCTTCTCTTAAAAGCATTGGAATTCATTCAAAAGTTTGGAAACTGAGTGCCGTACGAATTGAAGCCGAGAGACATCGAACGCCGATTTTGCATGTCCGCAATGTTGCTGCAGTGGTATAAAAATAAATTATTTTACCATCGTATTGTCACCGGTGATGAAAAATAGATTTATTATGATAATTCTAAATGCAGAAAATCGTATATAAACCCCGGCGACTCAGCCCAATCGATGCCGAAACGAAATATTCACCTAAATAAGGTCTTGCTCAGCATAGGTTGGGATAAAAAGGGTGCCGTATACTACGACCTGTTGAAACCATCAAACCATTGTATCGAACCCAACTTATTTTATTTTATTTTTTTTATGTTATTTAACGTCGCTCTATTTATGCTTCCAAATATTGGTGCTAATCAGCGACGGAGGTCTACGATGTTTGTAAACAAAGCACATGTAAATTATTACAGCGGTGCTTGTGTCAATTGGCCGAGACCGAGATTTGAACTCGGATCACCGAGTTACTAGTCCCTCGCTCTAGCGATCGAGTCATCGTAGGCCTCAACCCAACTTATTTGTTTGAAGCGAGCATTACAGCGAAACCGCCAGAATATGAGACCAGGGATGAGTTTGTCATTTTTCATCACGATAACGCTCGGTCACATATTACGTCTTCAGTCCACACTATTTGGAGAATAGTGAAAGGCAAATTCGGCCTTATCGGCGTTACATTCCAGACTTGGCACCATCTGTTTGGCACCACTACTATTTGTTTCGATCAATGCGGAACGCTCCTACGGGAATACGCTTCAATTCAGTAGAGGGAATCAAAAATTGGCTCGATACATTCTTAGGCTCGAAAGATGGGAAAAAGTTATAGCCTCCGATCAACGATACTTTGAATAAAAGATATGTAACCATGTATTCATAATAAAACCTCATATTTTGAAGGAAAAAATGGTAGAAACTTACTTGTACACCCAATGGTAGACACTAAATCTACCTCAACAAGAAATGAAAAATTTAATGTATAATTTTACATCAAAACTATATCAATAATATACGCGGAATGAAAGTAACGATAATGGAACGGCAAGTGAAGACTATATCCACCGCTTGGTAGTCTCAAAGCTAAGGTATGGAACAATAAAACGAATGGGCACTGTCTGGACTTATAGGGTGCAGTTTTAATAAATGGTTCATGTGTACTCCTTAGGTTATGAAGTGCACGCACACATCACGTTTTAGCTTTATGGGTATGCCCTTAAGGAATTAAACGCCTACCATCATCGGTTAGTAAGACTATCGACGGACGTCACTATCATGATCTCTTCTCATGCGGTCAAACAATAGATAGCACAGTACAAACAAACATTATAAATTGATATAATGTTTTTTGTTCCAGTTGTATCAAGAACAAAAGATTAATCTATTTTTTACCAATGATTAGTACAGTGATTGTCATCTGTCTGATTTGAGGACAGATACAAACCAACTATTGGCTACCGATGGTGATTTGAAGAGATTTTGAATACATGGGTGATACAGTCAAATAGATCGAGGACTAACTCGTGTAGATGAAGACTTCTCAATACAGTTACTATATTGAGGCTGAAAATCGGTAATACAAGAATATTTCCAACATGCGGTGACGGAAATTAATTATGAATAATAATTAATCTAACATGTATTACTCCCATCGATCCTAGGCTCATGGAGAAAGATGTGAAATGCACAGTAAACGAGGATTACATCGATTGATAATAAACGCCTTGTGTATATGAAGAGAAAAATGAGCACAACCATTCGTTGATCGTCAGAATTTTCTCTGAAGAGCGGAAGGTATAGGTTCGTTGATACAATTGATAGGAAAGTTTGTAATCTTTTGTATGCGAGATGACTTCAAAATTTAACCCTCGAGTTCATCCATCGGTTTATTGGTGGAATGAAAATATTATGACGGTGAGTTCTTATAATACAAGATTGACTGGGAAAGTGTTAATAAGTTTTTTGTGAGGAAGTTCATAAGAATGTATTGGGAAGGCCACATAAAATAGTCATGCAAAGATTAAATCCAGGTATCTTAATATAAAATCAAGTCCTCCAAACTTCCTTAAGTAGTTTACATATTTATTTCATGAAAATAAAAAAAGACGAGCTCGCATTATTTGTAAATGTAGACAAGGTAACTATAATTAAATATAAGTCTCTACATGAAATTGATACCATATACACTAAAAAGTCTTAAATAATAACAAACATTTATAATTAGTAAATCTGATTATTCCAAGGCAACAGTAAGAATTATGAAAAAGAATATGTAAATAAAATGTAAATATTGTTGAATAATAACGTTTATTATAAACGTTTGCAAAAGAATCCTTTATCCACATTAGAAAGAAAAACGAATTGTATACTCAATATACTGAATGCCTTATGTTGGCCAATATATGGAGTAAAACTTAAAACTATTTACAATTATTGTATTGAAAATGTAGCTTTGGAAATCAACTCTGCAGGTGTTGGAATCGTAAATATTTTTCCATTGCAAATATTAAATTAAGAGTATAAAAAATATTGAGAGGAAGTCAACAACGATCAAATAAACATATCTTTTCAAAAATATTCAATAGATCTGCTTATAGAATGAGAGTCTAAAGATACCAAATGTACTATACATCCGTTGTTAAATGATTAGCCTTATGGCATTTGACTATTTAAAGCTGCTTAAGATGAATCACTGTTAACACCAACAACTCCGCAGTATATTTTGTGTATGGTTTTTTAATTACAAATATCCGATAAAGAATTCAATAAACAGCCAGATCCAGTCAGCAAAAATCAGATCAGTATATTCTTTCTAAAAGCATTAAATATTACTAAATATATACACCTAACTATTATATAAATTGGTATAAAAAACCTACTTAGATAGTTAGAAAGATTGCTCTAACGAAAGTTTCTCTTTCACCATTGTCCAAGGAAGATCATGCTATCAACGATAAATGTTAAACGCAGACTATTGAGTATACTTAACTTGATTCAGTACAGTTAACTCAGAATTTTCTTTAGTTTTCAAAAATAATTTTGTTGATATGAGAATAGATTTGTGATAATCGTGATTTACATGACTCATTAGCAGATCCACTTTGCTTAAAAGCTTAGCAAAAGATGCTAACGGATGTCTCATTAATTTATACAATATAACATTTTGACAAAAATCACGTACGTTTGTATTTACAAAAAATTTACAATATTAAAAAAGAATCATTTTTTAGGTTGAAGAAAACGAATCAGTCATAATTATCTAAGTAATTTTTCCTAACATATACGTTTTCTCCAATTTTCTTTCTCTATTATTATGAATATGGAAAAACGTAGTGTTTTGGTGGAGTCCAGTGGTTTAGCGATATTATATGAACATTTATATTTTTATATAATATTTATTTTACTAAAAAAATTTACTGCAGTTCTAAAGTAATATCTACAGAATTATTCTTAATATTCAAACCCGTATGCGAAACTTTTTTTTCATATTAACATCACGTTTATTTTTTTATTAACTAAAATAGAAAGGTTACTTAATTTTTTCTGATAAGGATCACAATTTGATTTTATTTAAATTGTAGTTTGAAATATTTTGAAATATAAATCAGTATTTTTATAAAAAGTTGTTTATGCTAAAGTGACCTTGTTAATATAATCGTCCTCGTTAACAAGACCAGGTATATTTAATAAATATTTTTTACTGAAATTTTTGAAATTCTATTAAATATCTTTGTAACTCTTATTACAAACTTTTAGTTCATAATTAAAAAATTTTGCTTAATCAATTCTGGATTCTGAGATAAAATGACATTTTTCTTATCATTATATAAGCTTCATAATTTTTCCTAATGATCATTTTTTATATAGTTAAAGCTTCTAATAAACAAAAATAATAATCTTCTTAAACTATTTCTGTATTCATAAAAATTGTCAAAAATATTTACTATAGATGAAAATGACAAAGTATATTAGGGTTTTTTAATGTTTTTTATATACTTTAGAAATAATTTGAGAAGAATATAAAATGAATTATTAAAAATTTTTTTAAGATATCGGACCCACCTAGTTCTCTAGTGAAAACTTACAAAACGGAGCCTTATAGACATTTATCTCTTTTGTCAATGTAGTTTATATGATGATTAGTGGGCACTAGCGGTAGTATCATAGGCTGGACATTTTTATCCTTGAATAGTTATAAAAAATAGTTCTTAAACCAAATATGTATACATTTTAAAAATATATTTCTTATATTTGAACTATAATTTGCATTTATAGTGGTACGCCGGTATGCAGCTATACAATAAGGCTACAATAAAGTGTCATTACTTGCATTAGGAGCCGCCACGGCGCGGCTTGTTCAATGCACCCCAAGAATTATTTGATATAATGTTTACGTGATGGTTAACTTTCATGGTTCCATCAGGTTACCGTTATGCAGTCATGGATCTGTGTTCGATATTTCGTCTTTCGTATTTAAACTAAAATTGAGACGACATTTAAATTAAAAAGAATTAAAATTTTTTGTTTGATAAAATCAATGCTTTTTTTAACTCATATTTCGATAAGCAAAATAATAATTTCCTCTTCCGTAAAGATTCTAACCTGAAAAGTGCTGTGATTCAATATGTAATATTTGCAATTTTTAAAAAAATATATAAAATAAAAAATAAAAACAAACGTAAACAGGTAGAAAATAAAAATGCAAAATATTTTTAAATCTCAAAATTGGACTAATCTTCGTTTTAAAGTTCATCAATATTTACATTATTATCAAGATGCAATAAAACACACTGCAAATTTTCCACAGTATTCAAATCAGAATCAAATATTTCGTTTATTTGGAACATTATCTTATAATGTATATTTCAATAATATTAAAAACTATTTTACTGCTATATATTCAGTTTGTATATTATGACTATTACTTTCATTTTAGACACTGCATCAAATTCGAAGAGAATATAAAGCTATATATTCATTATTAATTCGTAGTAGCTATATAATCCAAAGGTTTGACATAAGTAAAAATGATTACTACAGATTTTTTAGTAACTCAGATATTAAGAAAAATCGAAATGAACCCAATGAATCAAAAAAAACAGGATCTTTATCTGGTGAGGGTAATGAATCAAACAAAAACAGAAATCAGAATCAAAATTTAAGGAAGCTTGCACTTTTATTGACCATGCTGACAATTTATATCAGTAGTGTATTATATTTTATGAGCTCTTCAAATGATATGTCTAATAATGAAGTAAGTTTTTCCAAATATTATATAATATTTATCTTATAAATAGTTTAAAGGTAGCCATTATGAATTTTATAATTATCTATAAATAAGTTTCATTTGGAATTTTACACAATAAATTTATTTTAAAATTTATTTTGATAAAATAACTGATCATGTAATACACCACTATTTTGTTAAAAATTTTACATTCTTTATTTTTTTAAGCTTTCACGATCTGTTTCTTGGAATGAATTTATTCATCAAATGTTGGCTAAAGGAGAAGTTAAAAGACTTATTGTTAGACCAGAACATGATTCAGTAACAATAATACTTCATGATGGTGCTGTTGTCAAAGGCAAAAGAAGTTTATATTCAGCTTATCATATGTCTATGCCTAATATATCAATGCTAGAAGAGAAGGTGCGACTAGAAGAAGAAAAATTGGGAATAAGAAATGGTTAGAGTTATTATGAAATTAGATTTGATGATAAATAGCAATTTAAATCATTACATGAATAAAAATTTAATTTAATTTGCTATTTATACGTTATATAAAATAAATATTTTATATAAAATCTTTTTGTCTAATGTCACAACCAACTATAATAGATTTTTCATTTTTATAGAAATGGGAGTTCAAATTGTATATGATAGATCAACTTGGAATGTTAGTTCTCTTTTTATGATCTTAATTGTATTGATCATCATTTATGCCATAGCCCAGTCTGTAATTAAAAATTTTAATTTTCCTGGCAACATGTTTTCTCAAATGACTCGTGCAAAATTTACTTTAATCGATCCTTTAACAGGAGGTGGAAAAGGAGTTCGTTTTTCAGATGTAGCTGGATTACAAGAAGCAAAAACAGAAATAATGGAATTTGTGGATTATCTTAAAAGTCCTGATCGGTATAAAACTCTTGGAGCTAAAGTTCCAAAAGGCAAATCTTTTTATTGAAAGAGAAATACTTAATATTTTTTGTAATTTCTTTTAAATAAATAAACATATTTTCTTTTAGGTGCCTTGCTGTTAGGTCCACCTGGATGTGGAAAAACTCTACTTGCAAAAGCTATTGCAACAGAATCCAATGTTCCATTTTTGTCAATGAATGGTTCTGAATTTATTGAAATGATTGGAGGACTTGGTGCAGCTCGTGTTCGGAATTTATTTAAAGAAGGAAAACGACGGTACGATTTATTTAAAATAAAAATCCATCAATAAATTGTTTTTAAAAAAATTACTTTTTTAGTGCTCCGAGTATTATATACATTGATGAAATTGACGCTATTGGTAAAAAACGTTCAAATTCAAATTTTGATCGATCAAATAGTGAAAGTGAACAAACATTAAATCAACTATTAACTGAAATGGATGGTATGGTATCCAATCAAGAAGTTATAGTATTGGCTTCAACTAATAGAGCTGAAGTATTAGACAAAGCGCTTCTGCGTCCTGGTAGATTTGATAGACATATTCTTATTGATTTACCAACATTAACTGAAAGAAAGCAAATTTTTGAGCAGCATCTTAAAGGCATTTCTTTGGATAAAAGTCCATCGGTATTTTCGAAAAGACTTGCTTTTTTAACTCCAGGATTCAGTGGTATGCTAGCATTGATATCAAATTTATTGTAAAACAAATCTATTGAATATATAGTAGATACAGATATATAATAAAAATATATAACAATATCATAAAGCACTGAATAGATTATTAACGTTCTATAAATAAAGACAATAATATTAACAAAACTGTTAAATTATAAATGCTCATTAGTAAAGTCATCAAAGAATTTTTTCAAATTGTACATTTTAGGAGCTGATATTGCAAACATATGCAATGAGGCCGCTCTGCATGCTGCTCGTATGAACAAAAAGCATGTTACAGGAAATGATTTGCTCTACGCAGTAGATCGCATTATTGCAGGCACAGAAAAACGAGAAAATGCAATAACTCCCTCTGAGAAGCAGGCGATCGCTTATCACGAAGCTGGACATGCCCTCGTCGGCTGGTTACTCGAGCATACGGATGCACTGCTGAAGGTGACGATAGTACCGCGCACAAATCGCGCTCTCGGCTTCACACAATTCAGTACCTCAGATAAAAAACTGTATACGAGTGAGCAGTTGTTCGAGCGAATGTGTATGATGTTGGGTGGCAGAGTTGCGGAAAGTCTAACCTTCAACAAAATCACAACCGGAGCGGTGAATGATTTGGAAAAAGTAACAAAAATCGCATATGCAGAGGTGCAGCAATACGGTATGGATACAATCGTTGGACCATTGTCTTTTAATCCAGAGCAGCTTGATACGGTGAGAAACTATTTAACTTCTGATGACAATAAATCTAAATAAAGAATATTGTGAAGTATCTTCACACCTAAAGAGAGGCCTATGATGACTCAATCGTTTGAGCCAAGGACTAATAACTTACTGATCCGAGTTCAAATTCCGATGTTAGTCGATTGACACAGGCATCACTGTAACAATTTTCATGTGCGTTGTTTACAAACACATCGTAGACTTTCATCGCTGATTAGCACCGGTATTTGGAAGTATAAATAGAGTGATGTTAAATAACATAGAATAATAAAAAAATCTTCATACCTAGAATATATTATTGAATAATATTCAAACAATGGTAGTAAAAAGTTATAAAAATCAGTATGATAATAAATTTAGTTCTTTTAAGAGGTATGAATACAGTTTAAGATTTAGGCAGAAGCTATCAAGTAGTTTTAGCTTACACAATCAATAAAAGTATATCAAATCAATGTATTTGACACACTTGTTTTTGAAACATGTTTTTGATAGAAAATGAATTTCTACTTTTAACATTGATTTAGATAACATTTTCTTTCATCAAGAAGTATTTTATAGCAAAAGTCAATCATTACTCTTTTATTACTTCTTTAATATTTATTTTATTTATACAATAATTTAATCGCTATTTAGAGTTGCAAAGTCACCATGATAATTACAAATAATTAGAACAGATTACAAATAAAATTTTAAATAAATTATAGCACATGAGTTCTTCAATAGTATTTAGTTGATTTTAAATAATCTTATTACGTATATTATTTTCATTTCATATAAAAATATCAAATTTATGTTAAATTATTTCAGAAAACACGTAAACCATACAGTAAAATGTTAGGTAATACAATGGATCAAGAAGCAAGGATGATTATTGTCAAAGTTTATAAGAGAACAGAAAAATTATTAATAGAAAATAAAGATAAATTGAAAGCGGTACGTCATTTACTATTATATTCGCAAATACTATTATAACATAATTGCAATTCAAAATTGAATGGATTAAGAATTTAATTAAAAGTTTTTAAAATACGTTTCTCTAAGTAACAATTCCAATTCAAACAAAAATCTACATAATACTTATTCCCTTGGCTTTGCAATATCATTTTAATTTAGTTTATGCTAATAATCATACAGAATTGAAAGCTTGAAATAGGCAAATATACATCACATTGATTTTAGCTTGAATTGGAATTATTTTATTTAAGATATTAGATTATGATTAAATTAAAATCGTATTAACTAAAATTTTCAGTTATTCTTTTCACTGTTTAATTAGAATTATTTTACTAGAAGCAATCAATATTGTTAAATATATTACTTTCATTGAGAATTAATTTTTTACTTCACATTGTGATAATTTTCTTTTTTATAATTTAAATAGAAAATTTAT
Source organism: Sycobia sp. Sy_11 (assembly GCA_018907035.1). Lineage (NCBI taxonomy): Eukaryota > Metazoa > Arthropoda > Insecta > Hymenoptera > Epichrysomallidae > Sycobia > Sycobia sp. Sy_11. Next base: position 333,093 of record JACCIC010000311.1, read on the forward strand.
TTTGTATTATATCTATTGAGTTAATAATGCATTTAAATATTAAACTTTTTTTTTAATTTGAACTTATCATTTAAAAATATTAATCAGTATTTGCATACATAAAATAAAATTGAACAAATTAAAATGTTAAAAATTATTGAGGAACTGTTACATAAAAAAATTATACTTTTATGCTTTTTAGCTTGCTGAAGCATTATTAGAAAAAGAAACACTAACTTATGAAGAAATTGAAAAACTTATTGGACCACCACCATTTGGTGAAAAGAAACTTATAGAATCTACTGAATTTGAGAGTTCTATACCTTTACCAGAAGCACCATTAGAATCGAAATAATGTTGCAAGGGAAGCATCTGTGAAATATTTTATAATATATTTACAGAAGATATTTTGTAATATATTTATAGACAATATAGAGCTTTATTCGAAAATAATACTAAATTTTCGAAAAGGAAATATGATTTCATTAATACAATCTATATCTTTTGAAAATCAATCAACTGTTTGAATATCTTTTATTATCTAAATCAGAAAAAAACTTAATTTTTTGTAACGAACTATTATGATTTTTGTAAAAACTTCACTTATTTTAAATTATTTAAAAAATATTTTTTAAACCAAAGAAATGAACTAATATTTTTCTCCTTAGTTTTTATAATTACAAAACTTTATTTAAAAGTGTTAACATTTCTTACTGGTACCTCTGTATAAGGATTACAACTGTTAATATTACCACTTGATTCTTGTAGATTTCGTATTAATTTATCTATGTCAATATTTTCATTTTGTTTATTTAGTATAAATTTAATTTATAGCTTTGTTAATTTTAGTATTAATTTCAATGTAATAAAACTTAATAAAATTATCGCCCTTCGTTAATTTAACCCAAATAATAATCAATTTGGAAAACCAAAATTTCATACATATTTTTTACAAGATCAAGTATAGATACATTTATTTTAAACTTTTTTCTGTCTTCCGCATTATTTTTCTTTAAATATAAAAAAATATCTCGTCTTGAAAAAAAAGTTTTCTTACTCTTCGTAAAGGAAATCTAATACCAACGTAAAAATATATAAAGAAAACGAAAGTGACATTGAAGCAAATTTAAAATAATATATTTTTTTAAGATGACACAAAGTTTTGAGTATGAAAAAGTATAGTGCGATAATTATTTTGTAGCTCATTCAATTTCTCATAATATTTGAAAGTTAATTTAAGTTAACGAAATAATTTTTTATTAGTGTAACTATAGACCCATTCATACGCGTGCACACGCTTGCACATATATGAATTATTACATAATTGTTTTTATTAATAAAACACTTAGTTATCACATAATTTGAGTAGATAAAACTAAAAGAAATTATTTTCTCACACTCAAAGAGCAAAATACAGTTTTCTTTGCCTGTTTGGCGGGATCAAAATGTCACTTTTTTCTCTTAGAGAGTGAAATAAAATAATAGTAAAAGAATAGTCTTTTTTCTTCCAAGGTGCAAAATAGAACGGCCAAAAATGTACCCTACAAATTTATATAGTTTTCCTATTGTGTGTTCGAATCCTGATTTATACAGCACCACAGTTTGTGAAATATATCTTGCATTTATTATTTATATGTCTGAGCACTGCTCGATCTTGCACTTGACATTTTTGCACTTGGAGATTAGATAATCGGTATGTTTAAATAAACGATTATCTGTTCTTTTAAATATTGTATAAAAATTATTTAAAGTTGTTTAAGTTTTAAAGCTTATTATAAATTCTTTTACGTCTGAACAAAAATCTAATAATACTATTTATATAATTTAAGAATAAGAATTTAGTGTAAGGAATAGGTAAATTATTGGCTTTTTCTTAATTAAAGTTAGATGTCATAGAAATACAACTGGCGACGGGATAAAAGCGCATTTTTTATTAAATTAAAAGTTATCTAAAAAATAAAACACTACATATATTATTACTTACAATATTAAACGAATAAAAACAATCTTATCTTAAAATTAACAATCGCTTACACTTATATGAAATACATAAATACATTAACTTCTAGACGCCGTTATGTAAAGCGAGCGCAAACTACGCACGCAGTGATAACTCGGGGAGACCAACGCTATGGTAACAGGTAGGAAGTTGCTGCCGTGAGTAGCGCTCGTCTTACAGCAGATCGAGTGCCCTCACACACTTCTGTGAATGCACAAATCAAAATTCCTCAAAATACATCTGCGGACACCATTTAATGTAAAAAACGCTCTCTTTGTTTGACACAACGTATTTAGAACTCAGTCACGTCCAAATCTCGATTATTCTCATCGGGGATCCCGTCAACAACGTCAGTCGTGAGGCCGGAGAAGCCGGCGCCCGCGGCGACGGAGATTCGGCGGTCGTTATCATAAACGTCGAAATAAACATTTGCGGCTCTAATTCGTGGACGTCGTATGCACGAACAACGTATTCTTAATTTCTTAGTGTATCATTTCCGGATTAACCCTGGTCACAGCTTATATAGAAAATCTAATTCAATTTTGCAAAGTTGCAAGACATTTCCAAACACAACAGGTATCTCTGGTCTTTACCAGATTTATCGGACTCTCCGGAGGTAAGGCTCACGCTATGCATTAGGGCCTAGTAATTATCGAGGCAAGTTTAGAATTCTCAGTAAGTAGAATATTATATGCTAAATATATGCATATATTTTTATTGTTTGACATGTTGCAGCGGAGGTAGTACAGACGACTGCGTGTACGGATATTATCTTATCTTTCTTCTCTATAAAAGCCACCCATAATCACATAGTAAATATATTATGATCTTTTGTCTTATGTTATTTTGTTAATCTTACAGACTTTCTAAAAATTAGCTTCACTGTATGGCAGGACTCCATGGAACCTGAGATACAAAAAGATGCATAATATTAAAAAAATTATATTCTTGCTGTGAAAGAAAAGTCGAGAGTCAATTGCTCGATCAGTAAAGGAAAACTCTAAATAACCGCGAAAATAACCGCGAGGAAAACTCTTTAAATAACAAAAAATACGTGTATATTTTCTATTGGTTTAAAATAAATAAAATGTCTAATATTATTTTAAAAAGCGCTTTACCTAGAATATAAGGTTCTTTCATGCATGGCTGTTTTGTGAAGGTAATGCCCGACTCCAAAACAGTGCTTATTCTGGGCTTACTATATAATGTAAATGTCCCGATTAGAGATAAATACTCATGCAGAGAGCGCTTTATTCCAGTTTTTTTTTAAATATAATCTGGTGTAATTTTTTCATGGAAGGGAGCAAGCCTTCCATTAGATAGCATACTTCTAGATGTCGGTCTGTGTTCTAGATCCGGGAGACCACATTAGAGATAGCTTACTTGATTCAGAGAGCACTCTATCTATGAGATAATCCTTACACGCAACTTTCGGCAATAATAACGCAGATTGCATCTGAAATCGAGAGTTTCGGCAATAATAACGCAGATTGCATCTGAAATCTGAAGTTCTCCAGAGTCTGACAATGGAGACTGCCAGTTGTTTCTGTACGTCTCTTCGAAACAAGGATACGTGAGAACAGGTCTTCTGGTCGATTTTTGGCCTAATATATACCCAAGAAAAATGATGCGACTATTGCTGGAATTTTCGATTAATTTAAATTAATTTATTAATTCGCTAATGGAAATTGCTTTTGTCGTTGTCTCCTGTATTATTATGTTTAAAGATAGTTGATTTTCGCCAAGTTCATGTATATGCAATTAATCTAATATTTTCTAATAATTCTAGTTCTATCGTTATTTTCATACTTACTCGAACACGGATTCTTATATATTATAATTTAATGATATTATTTAGTAATGCATAAATAATGCATGCTATAGATAAATATGAAGGAATTATACTTCTTACAATTACATCGCAGAATCTTTTTAAGAAGTCAGTGAATTGTGGGGTTGCAATGCGTACTTAGTTTTAATGAACTAGAATACTAAAAAACAAAGAACCCATAACAGGATCCTACAAACTCATCCTGAAACTCGCGGATTTTGTCCTGGTTTCAGGATGTAATATAAAAATTTAGAACAGTGTCTGATGGAACTCTCGGTTCTGTACAAACCTTTCATTAGATGTTTTTTGCAAATGGTTGAATTGCGTGCAAGAGTACGGTAGTTATTTAAATTGCTTATAGTATATATTTATTTCGAATTAATCAGGAAAGATATAGGAAGTATTAAAAGACTGCATTGGGGTATTCTGAACTTTGCCATGATATTTTCTATACCAGTGAAATTTCAAACAGAAACTGCATTCAGGAGGTAATGTTTTCAATAATCATATTAGAAGCTCTAATTTCACTAATGAAGAGCAGTAGATAAGCTATAGGGGTTCTGAGCCACCTCACCTATGCACAGCTGAGCACCTTCTGGAAGCTGTTAGGATGTTCCGAAGCCATCTCAGGTGTGCACAAATGAGAATTTTCTAGAAGTTTTTAGAATGTTTCAAATCTTCTAGAATGTTTTGGAAGGACCTCGAAGGTGACTCAAAATTTATCATATATGTTGGCAGGCAAGTTGCCTTTGTCAATCATCACATTTGACTATGAGAATGACCCTTACTCATTGAAATAATTCAATGACGGAGCAGCCGCACGAGAAAGTAATGCTTGTCCATCATCAGCTTCGAATATAATTTTTAACTAGTTGTCACCAATCAATTTTATTAGCATATTCTTTTTTGTATTTCTTACTGTAACTAATTTTTTTCTTTTTAAATATTCACGTTATTATATGCCCAATGCATTATAATTCGTGACACTTTCATCGTCGCATTTACTCGCGCGCATATTTGTTCCATGTAGAAGCAATGCTTCCACACACATCATATATTTTTGGGCCCCATATATTCTTCTTGCAGAGAATTATTTTTTAGCATAAGTAATGTTCGATTTTGTACAGTTTTTGCGCCTACAAAGAGAGAGAGAGAGAGAGAGATTTTTAAATAATCTTGATTGGTAATTGAAACGTTTAAGCACTGATATGACTAAGTTGAAATGTGAAAAATTTTTATTTCATTTCGTATTGGATATTAGGTTCTAAATAAAGATTGAGTTTAAAAATTTTATTCAAAACATGAAATGGAAAGCACGACTTCTCGATACGAGTGACTACACACAACAGACGATATAGAGATTTGCAGTTGCAGTCTTATAGAGGACCAGGTAGAAAAGGATTCGCTCCTGAAGTACAGAAGGTGCCATAAACATTTATATCGGTGTACGATAGTATAGATAGAAATAGAGGGACATTTATTTTTGCACCCGGAATCTATATTAATGTCGGGAAAACCCAACACTTCTCTGATTTTTATTTCCAATTATTTATATTTATATATTATAAATTTGGATAATCGAATTTATTTTCATTTTTAATATATAATAAAACCCTGTTAATATAATCGTTATAATAATTTCATTGTTTCTACAAATAAATTAAGTTTAGTTTAAAAATTAATTCTATTAGATTTAATTTAATTTAATTTATTATAAGATCGATAAAATTGTACGAGGCTGGATTGATAAGTTTCCAGCCTGACCAAGAGATGGCGCCACTAAGCCTACCTTGAGGTCGCGCTCTATAGTACCATCCTTAGATAGCTTGTAGCTATAGTTTCAGTCTGATCGCCATGTTAGTTTAGGTTTGAGAGCACGCTGAACAAGGCGCCTTTGTGTTTTTCGTTAAAATGGAAAAGTTGAAAAATCGTGCTGTCATCAAATACATTTATTTGAAGGGTTTAACGCCAAAGAAAATTAAAAAAGAAATGGACTGAACACTGGGAACATCCTTCCCATCATATTCAACCGTTAAGCAGTGGATTTCCAAGTTTAAAAAGGGCCGTGTGAGCACCTCTGATGAGCCTCGCTCAGGACGCCCCATTGAGTTCACAACTCCAGATATGATCGAAAAAATCCATCAAATAGTGCTAAAAGACCGCAAATTAAAAGTGCGTGAGATAGCTGAGACCTATAAGATGCCATATGAACGTGTACAAAATATTTTGCACCAACATTTGTATATGGAAAAGCTCTGTGCAAAATGGGTGCCGCGTTTGCTAACAGTCGACCAAAAATTGATTCGAAAGAACATTTCTGCCGCCAATTTGGCGTTGTATAAGCGTAATTCAAGCGAATTTTTTCGTCGATTCGTAACCGTTGACGAAACTTGGGTCCACCACTACACTCCTGAAACCAAACAACAGTCTAAACAGTGGATTGGACCAGAGGAACCAACTCCAAATAAGGCAAAAACAATTTTTTCAGCGAACAAGGTTATGGCTACTGTTTTTTGGGATGCAAGAGGTATTATATACATTGATTACCTTAAAAAGGGTAAAATTGTCACTGATCAATACTACGCAGACTTATTACAATGTTTGAGCCACGAAGTGAAAATTAAACGACCTCATCTGGCGTAGAAAAAAATCTTGTTTCATCACGATAACGTACCAGCGCACACGTCAATCGTTGCAATGGCTAAAATCAACGATCTGACGTTTGAATTGATTCCGCACTCTCCCTACTCTCCAGACCTAGCCCCGAGTGACTATTATTTGTTTCCTAACCTCAAAAAATGGCTTGGCAGTAAGAGATTTGCGGACAATGAACAAGTAATCGAATCTGTAAATGGGTATTTTGAGGAGCTTGACGAATCAGTCTATAGAGATGTCATTACTAGACTAGAACACCACTATGAGAAATGTATCAGCCTTGCAGGAGATTATATTGAGAAATAAAAAAAAATTCTTAAAAACGTTGTTTTTCTTGGTCAGGCCGGATACTTATCAATTCACCCTCGTATAAACAGTGAAAATATCGAACAAATTCATAAACCGAGATCTACAATTTAAAATACAAACAAGCTATAAGACATTCTAAGTCAAACTGACATAAATCTAACATTAACAACATTAAAAGCTAATAAGTCAATAATTATCGCATAAACATTACAATACAAGTAAAAATTCTAAAAGTTTCTAGCAGAATATATTATAAATATGGGATTATGTCTGTACATACTTTGCTACGTAATAGCGTTTCTTATTTTTTAATAACTGTGTGATCAATACGACGCTGTATGAAAAGCATTTCTGATGCGTTTTTAAAAGTTATTATCAATATCTAATATACTCATATTGTCCCAATTAAAAGCATGTGAATATTTTTTACAATGAATATTAATAACTGCATCAAGATTATTATTTTTTTACGTTCCTTAATACAATCTTTTAACATTCGCTTTGTTTTGCCTATATATTATTCACAATGAATTTTACATACTACTCTAGTTTTCTCTAATTCTTTTGTATTGTCTTTTCCCAATTTAATGATATTCTGGAGTTTTTTTTATTAATAATCGGTTGTCTAGAAATATTAAACTTTTTTACTTAAATTTTCAATTGTTAATAACGGGTAAAAAGACCAAAAGAGGCCGACGATACCTGTCGGCGAAACGTTGTGCGTGCACCGTATGATTAAAATTGACTCGGACCAGTGTTTATGTTTGAGAAAGTTCGTAATTTAAGTCTTCATAATGACTGATAGTAAGTATAAGTATAGTATGAATTCAAACTGCTCTATACAGTTATCATCGCTTGCGTCTAAATAGGATTATCTCAGCATCCATTTTAAAAATTTACTATCTCCGTGACTACTTTAAAAAAATGCCATTGTGCAGATTATTTTTATTTTTATTTTTCAATTTCAGTTGACAGTAATAATTAAGTATTCGCAGTATTTAATTTATAAAACGTAAATGTATAATATATATCTTACATACGACTTCTAGGCAGAAATATTATAGTTTGTGTTCAGGCGGTAGAATACAATGTCTAGGTATCTCGGGAGGGCTTCTACGGGAACTTTCGTATTTTATCGTCTGAACACAAAACTCTCCGTAGAAGTCGTCCCGAGATACCTGGACATCGTATTCTACTAGACGAACACGAAACTACAATATTTCACCTTAGAAGTTATATGTAAGATGTATAGGATGTATAGCTGTATAAAATACCGCAAATATGTACTTACTGGTGGCAAATAAAATTGAAACAAATAATAATTAAAATTGTCTACGAATTAAAACATTTTTAAAGCAGACGCAAAATAGCACCTCTTTAAATCCGATACTATGATAGCACCTTTTATACGGATTGACGATCTGAAGATATTTAAAAATAAATTTATAAAAGTAAAATATAATTACCTTAAAATTATCTGATGTTAATACATTAGAATTAGAATAGGATAAATTACTTTTAGTGGAAGTCTTTTAAAAGACACCCTTATTATTCAATTTAATATAAATAAAAATTTGAAACTTACTCTTATTCAATTTTGATAAGGAAAGCATTCGCAGCCTCAGCTATAAGATGTAGAAGGGTTTTCCTTTATGCCGTAGTTACTAGCTCGAAAGCTCGCCTGTAAAGTTTTAGTGAGTTTTCATGTTTCATTCCAAGCTGTACTCCTAATAGAAACTTGTTATCTTTTTTTTTTACTATACATATATGTCAGTTTGGAGGTTGGAATAATGATAAATATATTTTTTTAGATTTTACTGACATTATTTACAGTACTTACAGAAGAATTCATAGGAACGTAGAGTTTTCACTAACAGAATATAGAGGAAAGTATATTTACGTACATTTAATGCGCTACCGCGTACTTTGATATATATATACTAGAAAAACAAAAATGAATGGAAGAATAATAACTTTAAATTATTAGAAGTGAAATGAAAGGAATAAAGTGATACCTACAAAAATACAACATCCTTATTATATACTATATTTGTATCATTACATACTATATCATATACTTCATATCATATCATACTAATTTATAAAGATAAAGTGTGTTTGTGTTTGTTAACACGAAACAAAAAAAATACTGAACCAATTGCTCCGAAATTCGAAATATATATTCTGTAACATCTGTGAAAGAACATTGGCTATAGATTTTTCCAAATTCAATAAAAAAAGATAGCAAAATATAGAAAATTACTTTACAAATAATCACAAAACTTTATACATACATATATGTATACTAGCATTCCTCGCCCCAGCTTCGCCCTAGATAATAATTTAACCGATTTCTTAGTAAAGAGTACTGCATTGATAAAAATTTTAACTACTATAAATTATTTACCGTAATTTACCTGTCGTCGATTCCTTATGAAAGTTGCTTCAAAGCAGCGTCCACTTCCAAAGGTGATATTTCGTCGACCAGTTTATATAATATATATATATATATATATATATATATATATATATATATATATATATATATATACCTGCAGCTTCTACAGAAAAAATTGTACTTTTATGCTTCTACGGAGAGTATCATGTTCGAACAATAGAATATGTCTCGGAACGACTGCTATAGAGTTTTGTGTTGGGGAGATAGAATACGATGTCCAAACATCTTGGGACGACTTTTACTGGAAGTTGGGGTGTTAAAATGATAGAATACGAAACTCTCCATAATATCTGGACATACCTGGACATCGCCTTTTACCGCCCGAACACGTAACTCCTCGTAGAAAAGGTCCCGAGGCACCTGGAAATCGTATTCTACCGCAGCGCCGAATTTACCTATGGTGAATTCGAATTCCTTATCATTTGAAACTTCTTTTTAATGTAATACATTTATCAATATAATGTTTTCCTAATTAGACGTCTCAGTCAATTACACATAAATATATGATGCTTAAAAAACAACTTATAGGTTTATTATTTCTAAATATTTCTATTTTAAACAAAAGAAAGTATTGAAATAAATTTTTACATAGTCAAATATATGTATCAATTGTACCAATTCGTGTAAATTTCGAAATTATTACTTATTATTATGCAATAAAGCAGTTGCTTTTTAAAAGTGTGCCCGTGCACTCATTTATTTATAACGTGGGAATACAGTACTATGAAAATATAATTTAAAAATTATTTTGACATGTACTTGCGGGCCCGTCTTCGAAAAGTTTATGGTAATTTGAATGGTTAAGAAATATTGAGGAATACTGTCTTTTGTAGAACAGTACGCAAAATAAACAACAGTTTTCAGTTTATCGAATGAATTAAAATTAATTAATGGTAGATTGAATGCTTTATTTTATCAAAGAAACTTAAATCTACTACAGCACCATAGAAGTCATCCCATCATACGTGGCTATCGTCTTTTACTGTCCAATCATGAAAGTATGCGTAGATGTCTCGAGGAAGCTAGACATCGTTTCCTACCGACTCAACGGAATACTCCCTGTAGAAGTTGAATTTAAAATATATATATTTCGTCTATTTCCGTTTTTTAAATTAAATACCGTGAATATTTTAGTAGTGGTCCCAACTGAAATTAAAGCAAAATGAGGCTGCGAATAGTATATTTTTTAATCGCACCCTAGATATTATCTTTTTATGCCGAAGTGTCCATACAACTATCCATCCAACATATACTTCTTAGAAAAAAGTTTCGATAAAGAAAACACTGCAATATTTTAATCATGTAAATATAGACATATTATCGCATTATCGCTAACTTCAGAACTATTATTTGACTTCGAATACCTAAAAATATTAATTAATAAATTCAATCTTTTATAGTTTTGAAGTAATATAAAATGAAGAATTTCATATTTATTAATCTTTGAGAGACATGCAAGGAGTTAAACATATTCTTATGTTTTCATCGATAGATGGATACTTTAAGTTTCATATATTTCATACATATATATGCTGTTAATATTATATATATATATATATATATATATATATATATATATATATATATATTCGTGAGTAATACTTACCTTCAGTGCGCTAGCCGCGCTTTGATCCAAAAATCATATAATAATATACAGACCATCAAACAAATAAACAAAATTAGCATTATGTCCCTACGATAACAAAAGATATTTAATTTCAGGTGAAACAGATACTCTACCTTAGATATGTAAAATAATAAAGTAAATGATAAGAATTGTATATTAAGAAGTTATATATATTAATAATATGAATAGATAAATTCTTATTCAACTATTGTCTGAATTCTTAAATCCTAATCATTTTAAATAAACCTTATCTCATTGTTTTTTCAACACTTTTTCCACCAAGTAAATGTCTGAATATTTAGCCGTTGACAATTCTTGCTCTTAAAAGCTCAGGCATTAGTCTGATCTTGATTGTCTTTTAACTCATATCTTACTATTGGTTTCATTGGCAGCACCTGATTTATTGTAAAAATTTCCATTGATCAATTAGACGTGTAGCCCTTTTTAAAACTTTTGTTATAGCTTACTAACTAGAACTTTGTCTCTACTTTTCAATTTTACTTTCTTTTTCGATTGACTGAGTAAATTATTCTTTTCTAGTTTTTACAAAATTTTCATGTTATTGACATGACTCACATTTTGAGGTTCAATTTCGATGGTGCGATGTGTGCTACTATTGGACTTATTCAATAAATTGGATAAAATATCGAGCCATTTATAATTGTTTCGCAAGCTAAATTGTATCCATACTTTATGGATACTTATTATTAATTTATTACTAATTATTAATTTTACTATTCTATTTGAGCATTTGTAGATGGAAGATTTGAGGTTGCTATACATATAGTAAAGATTAATTTTATGCCGCTTCATAATATCTTGAAACTTTAAATTGTAAAATTCTTTACCTTGGTCGATATATAGATTTTATGGAATAAGACATTTCAAAAATGCTCATTATTGCAATTGCAACTTCTTGTCCAATTTCATGTTTTACAGAAACAGCCCATTTATATTTGGAGAATGTATTAATGAGCGTAAGCAAATAATCTTTATTCTTGCGAGCATGAAGTATAATTTCTACAAGATCTGCTTGCCAATTAGTCAAAACCTCGTATAATGAATCTTCGCCGTTAATAGTTTCGTCTAGCAAGCTTATGTAGCTCTTCTATTAGCTGCTCTATTTTGTAACTCTCATTTTGAAATTCTATTCATATCAATTTTTTCTCGATTTCGTCTCTATTTCGGTCCAGAATCAGATCTAAATGAGAAATATCTGCTTATAATTTAGCAATGAACTCATAGATAATTCTCAATTCCACGTGAATTGTACGTTGTAATATTTTTAAATTAATAGCATCGTCAGCCTGGCTAAAACATTGCGTTATATTTTATTTTCAATGCCTCAATTACCTTCAGTCGTAATTTTATAGACAACTATTAACACCTGGAGCACCACGTAAACCTTCAGATCATCTTAATGAATTTCCAAACATATTCACATATCATAAAACTGAATTTCATATCAAGGTATTCAGCCAATGGATATAGCTTAATCTGATTGTGTAAAAATACTCGATTTATGATATCGTCGCGAAAGCGACTAAGAAAACAGTGAATATGGATACAGAATTGTGCAAAAATATATCTCTTAACGACATCCCAACATTTGTGGCAAAAGAAAGAACAAATTATGCTTCAATAGCCCAAAAAATCTTATATCTAAAAGAGAACAAGGACTCATCATGGACTGTGTGGACAACTTAAATTTAACTGACTATGTATGTAGTATTGGCAATATTATAGAACCTAAAAATGTTCTTTACGCCTCAAGAATAGCAGATAAGTACAAGTTTATTCTAATTGAGAACGTAGAAGTTAATATCAGACCCCTTGTTTCTAAACAAAAAAGAATTCTATTTTCAAATATATCGCCAGACATTCCGAACTATGTATTTGAAAATATTTTAGATCAATTAAAGATAAAAAGAAGTTCGCCGGCAATGACCCTTAAAGCTACTATTACTAAAGAAGAATATAGCCACGTTGCTAGTTTCAGTCGTCAAGTTTTCATACACCCTATCGATATTCATCTCCTTCCAGAAACCTTTAAAATAAATTTTAATGAAATTAACTATTTCATATACACTAGTTCAAACATACTTAAGTACTTCATGGATAAATTAAAGGGCCACTTAGCTAAGAATTGTAATATAAACGCACAAATATTTCCTATTTCAAACAATAACACAAGAAGCCCAGAGACTTTCACGGAATCCAAATCTAATATTAATGAAATAAATACCTTAACGACGCAAGACATTCAAATAGAAATTCAACCACAGAGTAAAAGTGATGATGAAATAATCATAGTCAATTAACAGCAAGAAAAGACAATAAAAGAGCCCGATAAGAGTTAAGTTCTAGCGGAAGCGGTATCACTGTTGCAAAAGATACACAAATTTCTAAACTCTATACTAAAACAAAATTTAAAAAAATGCTCATTAAAAACGATATTCCAGATTCTAAAATCAGCACCACTAACATTTCTTAAACTAAAATGCATGAGCTTGATAGCGATTTAGATGAAATGGATAAAAAACTTTTAAGTATTAAAGATTACTTAGACCAAACAAACGGATTATTAAGTTATGAACAATTCAAAAGTCTGCTTGAGAGTATGAAAGGAGTCAAGTACCCATTGGACATTATATACACTTACACTCGCGATTTAACAGCTCTTACATCATTTATTAATAAATTTACCTTAATGTCAGAAATATTAGTATAAAACAAAGGTGCACAAAACTGCTAAAGTTTATTAATAACCCTCACGATTCACCTACACCTATCGGCACACCTGTTCAATCGGACGACGAATAATTACAGAAAAAACAAAAATAAAAACAAAAACAAATCGACCAAAATGGCTAATATTCTGCAATGGAATCTAAATGCTTTTCGATCACAATACGAATTCCTGCAAAAAAATTATAAATAATGAAAATTCCGATATCATATGTTTACAAGAAACAAACCTTAAGAGTGATGAGAGCATTAAAACGAATAATTTTACTAGTTATAATAAAAATAGAACTGACTGCCTCAGGTCGAGCGGCGGTGTTAGTATCTTAGTAAGAAACAATATTTATAGTTATGAAATTAAACTCACTACAATACTCGAAGCAGTAGCTGTGATAATCTTGATAAATAATAAACAAATTGCCATCTGCAATATCTATCTAAGTAATAAATATAAACTGAGCGGTGAAACTTTAGACGAACTAATACAACAGCTCCATAAACCATACATCTTTGTAGGAGATTTTAACAGTCACAGCCCCTTGTGGGGATCAACACGCATTGATAGACACGGAAAAATAATCGAAAATATTTTGAACCAGAAAAGTTAGTATTACTAAATAACTTCTCAACAAGACATTTCAATAGTGCAAATGGCTCATATAGCTCAATAGATTTCACGCTATGTAGTAATGACCTTGTATCGGATCTAGATCGGAAAACACTTGACGATCTATTCGGAAGCGATCACTTTCTTATAACAATAAAATATAAACAAAATCAAAACAACGGTAAAATCAAAATTCAAAAATGGAAATATAAAGAAGCCGACTAGATAAAATTTAGATCTATTATATCTAACAAAATTAATGAGATCAACAAAACAATACCTAAAAAAACTACTATACGTAATATAGATATAAATAATATAGTTAACAATTTCACAGAATTAATCTTTTTTGCAGCAAACGAATACATACCAAAAACAAGAAATACATTCCGAAAGCAATGCACTCCATGGTGGAATGCAAAGTGTGAACAAGCTATAAAGGAATTTAAAAACGCGCTTCATAAATACAAAAAAAATTCAGAGGAAAATAAAATAAATTAAAAAAATATTTAAAGCAATGGCAAAAGGCACAGTTAAAGAAGCAAAAAAATTCATGGCTTGAATTTCTTAAATGCATCAATTATCAATCGCCAACGAAATCAGTATGGAATAAGATTAAATTAATAGAAGGTAAACACTATTCATGTATCCCAGCCCTTATTGACAACAATCAAAATATAAATAACCCCAACGATATAGCTAATACCCTGGTGAAAAATTTCGCCGAAAACTCAAGTGATGCAAATTATACACGCGAATTCTTGATACATAAGAATAAAACCGAAAATCATTCAGAAACAGCAAATGAAAAAATTTGATGCGAGGATAACTCACTTAACGATTATATTACATTTACTGAATTAAAAAAGTAATTGACTGTAGGAAAAATGCGAGCCCAGGACCAGATAAAATTCCCAATATCTTTATAAAAAATCTACCAACCATTGCTCACAAATTACTTGTATTAATTTATAATATCATATGGACAAATCATACATTCCCCAAGAAGTGACAAATAGCAACTAGATACCTATTCTTAAACCAGGGAAGAATAAAACAGACAAAAAAAATTACAGACCTATTTCTTTGACATGTTACCTATGTAAAATACTAGAAAAAATTTTGAACAGCAGACTCCGAGACCATCTAGAGACCAAGAATATAATAAATAATAAATAATATAATAAATAATGAACAAAGTGGATTCAGGAAAAATTGTTCTACTATAGACTGTCTAGAACACTTACACACCAACATATACAACGCCTTTAATTTTAATCATCACATTTTGGCGGTCTGCCTAGACCTAGAAAAGGCTTACGATTTAGTATGCAGAACTATAATTCTATATTTACTTAATAAACATCATATATCAGGTAACATGTATTATTTTATTAAAAATTTTCTAAATAATAGAACTGCTAAAGTTCAAATAGACAATGTCCTTTCTCAACCAATCAAAATTCAAAATGGAGTTCCCCTAGGTTCCGTCATAAGCGTTACGTAATTTCTACTGGTTATTAACAATATTGTCAAGTGTATCGCACTATCTATAAAGTGCACCATTTTTGCAGATGACGTCACTATATTTATTGAAAGCAAAATCTTAAAACAAGTGAAAAACTAATGCAAGAGACTCTCTCTAAGATTACTGATTTTGCCAATACTTCTGGTGTCAAGTTATCAAAAATAAAATACAAGCCATAGTCTTTACTAAACAAAAAAAAACTAAACCGTAATCCAACGCTAAAAATCGCTGATGAGACAGCCATAATCGTACAAGAAGTTAATATCCTCGGAGTTATTTTCTATGTGCGTCTTTCGCGGAAACCCTATATATAAAATCTTAAAAGACAATATTCACTCAGATTGTATATCCTTCAAACCTTAGCTGCGAGAAATTGGGGAGCGAACCAACAGACGCTAATACCTTCAAATCAATTGTCCAAGCCAAAATTGACTATGGTAGTATAGTTTATGGGACCGCCAAAAGTTGCATCATAAACATATTAAACACAGTATTCAATTCATGTCTGCGAATAATCTCAAGAGCTTATCAAACAAGCCCAACATTGGCTTAATAAATGTAATTAAAGTTTTGCCACTAAATTTAAGAAGAGAAAAAATAGCAATAAATTATATATTAAAAGTACTTTTTTCAAACAAAAATCAAAACTATTGCAGAATTATAGAAAATATGACAAAACAACTTTATAATAATTTAAATCTTACAAGTGCTATACCATTCTATTATAAAGCTATAATGTTACTAAAAGAAAATAAGATAGAACTTAGAAATATAGAAACAGACCCAACATGTACGACAATCTAATAGAATCTAAATCAACAAGTTATAGATAAAACAAATTCGTCATATTGTAAAATTAAGGAATTATATCCGAATTCTAAAGTGATATATTTAAACCTAATTCAAGAATCAAATATAATTAGCGCAATAGCAACACTACCAAATAACGGTAAAATCCTTTTTAAATTTCGAAATTGGCTAAATACACATGGAGTAATGGCAAGTTTAATATTAGTAACAATCCTAAACGTCCACGACATGCCAGAAATTATATAATTTTCTTTTACCTTCCTTCACTTTTCAAGGCTCTACAATATAAAAATACTCAAAAATCAAGCATATATAACTCCATCATTGCAAGACTTTGTCAATCCAAAAATAGTATTCTCATTTGCCACTTTAATTTACCAGATCAAATAATTCAGATCTCAATAGAATATGCAAAACTAGCCACGCAATTAGAATATTCACCAATAAAAATTTACAAAGAAGAACTTCGTAAAATTGTCGACAGGGTAAGTAATGACAAATGGACTCTTTCGAGAAATTGTCCTAAAAACTACAACTTGAAAAAAAATTCAATCCAATATACGTATACGATCTTAATCCAGCGCTAAAACCGACTTTAAATCCAAGAAATCAAATAATTATAACCAGACTGTGGATCGGCCATATAAATCTAATACACGAGCATTTGCTCAAAAAGTCTGACCCCCCTCCCCGATGTATTCAATGCAAACAGTCAATAAATATTGAACATTTGTTAATAATATATCTAACCTTCGCTAGCTAAGAAGAAAATTTCAATTGAAAAGCAGCCTCAAGGAGATACTCAGCAATATGGAACAATGCAGAAACGTTCTAAAATTTTTGAACGAAATAAAGTACATTAATTTAATTTAGACACACTTATCAAATACCCTATCAAATGTTTACTATATTTAAGGAAACTGTTGTAATATGTATTTATATATATGTATATATGTATTTATAATTATTTGTACATTTTCAAAATCTTTTTCGCAAACTTACGACACTTATTACACTATTATTATTATATATTACTATCTATACTATATATAGTTATATATAATGGTTTTAAATAACAGCGTCGTAATATAAGCAATGCAAACTTGTAAATTACTATAAGAGTCGCTAATACCGAAAGGGGATGCGACTTAAAATAAATAAATGAAAAAAAAATCTTCTAAACGTTGTCTACGAAAAAGAAACAAAATTACCACGCGCATTACAGTAACGGGCTGGGATGACGCCTGTTGGCGTCACGCATGCTCCGATCGGCCCAAGGATTGGCCTTAGTTTAGTCTTTTGTGCATAGCCTAAATTCACTTTTTTATAGAAAAACGGAACTTTTGAAATTTCTCTAATCCCGGCACTCTAAAGGTTATCGAACGTAGTTTGCTTTTCGGAGTTTTTCAATAATTGAATGAATTTCATTTATACGACTCTGATTATCTGCTGATTGCTCAACAGCGAGTAAACGTAGACGTCAATCAATTCATTCGGATCGTAAGAGTACGTATAATCTACGATCGATTGTTGAAGACCTGAGCCTTCGATTAAATTTATTTTTAAGAACTTGTTGAAGAAAGAAATTATCTAATGATTATATTTATGGCTGGTAAATTTACGTAATGATTGAGTTTTCTATAATTTTTTTTAAATACATTCGTCGTTTGAATGATTTTTCTATTATTTGTTATATCTTTCATGTTAATATGCATATCTTGGCTGCTTGTTAAAGAGTAATTCTTGTAAGCTAATTGTAATTTAGTCATTTACACTTTTGATAATTACACAATCTTTTGTATGTAACTTAGCAGCTGTACGAGTAGAAGATCATGATACTTTTGAAAATATTAGAATTAAGCTCACGCAAATTAAGTGTTTGGTGCCGCACGTCATCATGGCAAACAAACATAAATTACGTCTTACCAATTACTTACGAAATAAGTTTATAGTAATGAGTTTCCTTACTTGGGAATTATACTCGTATGAGTATACACCTCTCTCCTGTACGTCACGGCTTGTTGGGATCATTAAGATGTCAAATCAATTGAAAAAGTCACGTTCTGTCGTTTTCGGCTTTTAAACAAATCATAAAATTCAGAAAACATCTAATGATACTCACCTCAATCATTGCAATATAAGTAATATTAAACTATATCTAATTTCACAAAAGTATCCATACGGTAATTTAAATCTACAAATTGCCCGTAATCCATACTTTTGACTATACGACATGTATGCAAATTTTCAAACTGTCTACTACAATAATAATCAAGAACTAATGATAAAGAAAATTGGAGTTTTAGAGTTTGCAGCTCTTATTGTCATCGACTGTACAAAGCAAAAACAATCTTTGAAGGAAGTCCAGGTAGTTGTACACCTTGAATTTGAGATTAAGGAAGATTTTTCGGCGAACACAACACATATTACTTAATTTTACATTATCGTATGATAGAGTATAATCCCATAAGTGGGGATGTGAAAAAATCGCTGAGAATATTCAAAATAGAGCAATCAGTCAAAATACTTAAACAGGGGATATGAATATATAAGACATATTAATTTGAATCTTAAACAGTTAGCCTCATAATAGGGAACGTACTTCGTGTACAAAGGCTTTTGCAATTTATGAATAATTTAATGATGAAGGAACTGGTAATTGCTCGACTAAATCTAAAAGTACAGGTATTACTTTTTAAATCGTCTATACGATAGTCCCGGCCACATAGCTACCAAAGATACGATAGTTCAATTCTCGGGTTGGAAAACAATTACCATTGATTAACGTGGAGCTATGGTGAGGTGCTTTACAAAGATCTAGAAAATGTGCTATGAGAAACAGTATGCAACCCAGACAGACTAAACGTAAATTATATTGAGACGAAAAAACGGTTGGAGCAATTTAATTTCAGAGTATTTGATATCGTGGATATATTTTTTCTATCACTGCACAAATTAAACATGAACGTTCTACTACTTCTATACCCGCATTATAATGTAATATTAAAAGTTAATTGTGTACGTAGAAAGGAGCTTTTATTAAAAAAATTCTATGACGGCAATAATCCATCATTAGGGAGATCGCTAAAAATATTTTTTGCAACAGGATATTTATCCTATATGAATCGTGTTGATATTGCACAATTGTCTATAAGTTTTCTTAAGATTTCTGACTTAAGAAAGTTAAGAGCTTATTACTTTTAGTGCAAACTGCACAGATAGAACAAGCATAAGATAAACAGTCCGAAGAAATCTAATCCGATCATGAAATAGTACAATATTTAGGATGTAAAAGCGTGATTTTGATTCTGTAATTTCACGGTTTAAGATAGATTGCTATATATTAAGGAAAAATGAAATTGAATATAAATAATTAAAAAATATTTATTTAAACTCGATGTAATGGAGATGAAGAGAAGCGGTTCGAAACTTCGAACAAAATATCAAGAAGATACGGTAAATATGGATAGTAGGAGCAGGCAGGTTGTTCTTTGTTAACTTAGAAATGACTATTTTAATTAAATTAATTAATATTTAAATAATTTAATTAAAATTAAATTAATAAATTAATATTTTAATTAAATTAAATGACTATTTTTATTATTTTTATTGTTTTTCTTTTATTTTATTCTTATTTTATATTACATTATATAATTATATAGGAGTTTTCAAAAAATAAGTTTCCCTAGTTTGGCGTTTCTCTCAGACGCCAGCTAGCGGACTTAAGCTAATCATAGTTTCAGTTTAGGTTCTACTGATAAGCCAAGAATACTTTTTTCAAAAGTACAAGCTTGACAATTCTAGAGCTATTATTTATTGTAAAAACTATATGATTGTGTAAATCATACTAAGATGGCGCACAGATTTTCTCGAGATACGATTTTTTGGATTACATATTTTTGGGACGATTTAGGTACCTTCTTGTCGATTTTCTTGAGTCAGGTACTACGATTATTATACACAGATATGAAGTGCTACAAAAACTCAGAAATTATATTTATCGGAAATGCCTTGGAGAATTGTCAAAAAAATCTTGCTTTTTCAGGATAACACTTGACCTCATTTTGCCAAGAAAACAAACCTTAATTCAAAAATTCGAATGGGGAATTGTTAACCACTCTCCTTATTATCCAAACCTTGCATGAAGTAACTATTTTCTTTTGTCAAAGTTAAAAGAAAGTTTAAGTATCTCGGTACGACTTCTACTGAGAGTTTGCTTGTTTAAACCATAGAATACGAAATTCTGCGTATAAGTCGTCCCGTCAAACCTGGACATTATTTTCTACCACAATTTAAGAGTGCTCCATACCGCGATCCCAGCGCCACGATGAACTATTCAAACGGAAATGAAAATGTGTAAATCGTAGTTTTCGTTTTGCGTCCTCATTTTACGTTTTACAATGTTGAAACAAATTTTATACGAATCTTTGAAAAATTCTACAACTGGGGGTGTCCCTTATTGCTTTAATTATATGTTTCAAAGTTCGTTTAAAAAAATAAGAAAATGTTTATCTAACTGTCGTCTGCACTATAGACCTTGCCGCTTTGCAGTAACATCAAATAACAACAAATATTATAAATTTTATACGTATAGTACAGATAAAACTTGGATAGCCCCGGATGTAGAATTGAATAATGAATCAAATGAACTTTGTTTCATCTTTCTATTCATAGAATTGAGGGAGTAAAACGAAATATAAGATTTTATTACGGTTATAATGCAAGTTGTCAATTCTGTAGATAAAAAAGTGAGAACTTTAATTTCTGATTTTTTATTAAATAAATCGTTTCTTATGACAACTAAAGCTCATAAGAAATTCCCAAAATTTCAAAAATGTTTATTTTTTTTACAGGATAGTCTTTTAGCTACAATAAAAACTCATAATTTTAGGAGGAAATGAGTTTTGAGTGTTCACAGCGTGTAATTGATGCATTTGAGTTATTACTTCGATATCCACCCCTATTAGATAAAACGAATAAGAAAAAGTAACATGAAAAGAATATATAATTTTTAATTCAAATGTAAAATATCATAAAACCATCATTATTTTGGAATGTAGAAGTGTATGATTGTGTATTTATAGTACTGAATTTTGTATAAGGAGTAAGTACAGCTCCTAAATTAATATATTATATTATAAATATTTAAATATATAGTTATTTATATAAAGCAATTTTTTAATTTAATCTTATATTACACATCATTATACTGTTATTGGCACTTTGTATAATTTATACAATTATGTAATAACAGCTTTTATAGAAACTTTTTGTAAGAAAACTGTTACAAATTTAAATATTAAAATAATTTTTAATGAAGTAACACTATTATAAAAAAGACTATTATACAAAATATAAAAAATATATTTTTCAGATCCGATATAAAAAATGGACACAATTCTTTTAATGAATAATAAGACTATTTGTATCATTGTGGCTAATATTAACGGATATATACATGTATTACATTATATACGTATACAAAATTATAAAAAGAATATTTAACACAACAGGTATTTTTCTAAAAATTTGATAAATTGATACATTTTGACAATAGCACTTATATATTAGAAATTACTATCTTTTTCAATAAGTATTTTTTCAATAGTTTCATTACTATCTATTCAATGGGTAATTATAAAAATTTTATTTTAAAATATATTCTTGTATGGTTAAAGTTTCCTTTAGTATTTCATACATTGTAATTTTTTGGAATAAATATGTCAGATTAAATAAAGTCAATATGCAAAATACAAAAATTATACATATATTGCAGCCAAAAATATCACGATGTATAATATAGAAATATTTTTTGTAAAAACATATATATATATATATATATATATATATATATATATATATATATATATATATTGTATTTAAATAATTATAATGTAGAGTATAATATGCCATTATATTTAGAAGCTGTACTTGCTCCCTATGTAAAATCCAATCCTATTAAATATACAATCATACTGTTCTGCTTACTTTCTCAGAAACTGGTGATTTCATACTTTTCATTTAAAGTAAAAATTATATATTCTTCCCACTCTAATTTTTCATTATTTTGTATATTAGAGACCTAACATAATAGCTATCTTGATTGCATTAACATCAGATTATATCTATAATATTAATATTATTACTTACGAACAATGAAACCGCCCCCTTCAAAACTTTAATTTATCATTATTTTTTTCATGATTATTTATATATACTTTAAATGGTCCTTTAAAATTAAAAATAAAGAAGGCCATACGTATTATGCGATTTGTCAATTTATTAATACGTAATAAATGAATATGTTTGTACTATTACCTTATTTTTATTTTCTTTACATCTAAGAATCTTATTATATAAATATAAATACTTCATACCCTCGTGTCCACTCTGGGGAAGGGGAGATGAAGCTAATTGTCTTTTGGGAGGCTTTACATTTTTAATGAATTTATTTAATAATTTTTTTCTTCAAAAATAGCATCTTAAATTATAGGTTTTTGTCTATCACTTGCACATTGAAATATAATATAACTGAACTTATTTGTATTTTGGGTGCCCGTCATGTATCGTCTGTATATAACCGTTTGTCTGTAATTTTTTTATGAAATATATACTGATCTAAATTATATATATATATATATATATATATATATTAATTTGCCATTAATAATTAATAATTTCTATTGAATTATTGTTTACATGTTTATTTAAGTAATCATTAAATTACAATTATTATTGAAATAAAATTTTAATTTTCTATTATTTTTAATTCATAAAAAGTTAAATCTGGAGATAATTAACATTATAGAAGAGAAAAGAATAATCCATCAGAATGATGACCAAGAATTGTATCAAGACCTATCTCCATTCATCAGGTAATCATTATGTTGATACCTGCATTATATATATATATATATATATATATATATATATATATATATATATATATATATATATATTTGATTATCGGATCAGCTGTACGACATTTTTCGAGAGGTTGGGTCGACTCTGTTCGGATTTGTGTTTCATTCGTTTAGAAAATCGTAAACACTCGCATGCTGTCATCAAATCGTATACAATGCGATGTTGCCACTACTTTTTACATGATTTTGGAAACAGTGTTGAACGAATTGATAGAATACACCAGCTGCCAGCGCAATGATACGATTTGCGCGACCGTGGACCGTGATACCCGTAATACAGTTATTGACCACATATTCAAATACATGATTCTATGATCATTACAGTTTTAGTATGATAAAATAATTCATTAACACAAACTATTGTATTAATTAAAAATAATGATTAATTCAATTTTCATTTAATTGAAAATTGAAAATAATACCTTATTAATTATATATATCGATAAAAATTAAAAGTAATTATAAATTATTACAAGTTAATTAAAAAATATCTCAACCCTGAGATATGTATATCTAAGGATATATATATATATATATATATATATATATATATATATATATATATATTAACGTTGATTGATAAATATTTTTATCGGTCTTTACAGTCTTTATAATATAATATATAAAAACATTATTATGTTGGAATAATGTAAGAATGAACTAGTAAGAAAGTAATACAAAAATATTTTTTAAAATTAATTACAATTATTTATTAATTTTTGTTATAATTCAGGTAACTGTTTCACTCTCCATATCCAACGTGCCTTGCTTTTGCCGATTGGTCTACTCGAATATTTTTTGTCTGAAATTCGTGAAAAAATGAAGATATAGCCTGATTGGAATTTTAATATGAAAAAAAGAGTTACATATTATAATAATATCATATATTTCAGTGAATAATAATACTAATTGCAATTATTGATTTACAATGCAATATTATAATTAAACAAGAAGGAGAATATTAAATAAGTATATGTACTATGACATTAGAACTAATATAAAATTACAGGCATTACACATTTTTTCTATTTTTCAATAGTTTACACTTCTTTATCACATATTTTATATATATATATATATATATATATATATATATATATATATATGTACCAAAATTATTTCTTGTGCCCCCAACCCCTCTATTTCATCAAAATTTTTTTCATATCATATTGGGTCGTTCAATTTTATGTATGAACAAACGAAACATTTTATATAAACTACAGGTATAATTTCAATTGTTTCTCTCGAAATATAAGAATAATAACCTAATAAATAACATACATACTCTGCAAATTAAGTCTTATTCAATTTTTTAATTTAGTCGATAAATTTAATTTATTTTTGTCTTAATTCTTTATTTATTTATATATTTGTGAAATTAGTTTACTTTTTCAAACATTTTCGCATTTCTTTTATATTTTTTTCTTTCATTATTTTGTGTTATACTTATTGTTTTTTGTTCATAATATATTATTCATAATGATAAACAATTTTAATTTGAGTGACAAAGATGCAAGCGATATAAAAATTGTTTGTACGAGAAAACGTCATTTACAACTGAGTGCAAAACGATTATCACAGAAACGACTGGCGGCGAAAAGGTATATGTTCTTCATTCATAATTAAAAAAATAATAAATAATTTTGATTTATTTGTGTAAAGTTAGTAGAGTAAAAAATATATATTCGTCAGATATATAGAAAATTAAGAAAACACCTATATGAATATATATATATATATATATATATATATATATATATATATATATATATATGATTGTTAAAATAAAAAAAAAAAACGTTTTGCGTTATTATGCAGGAATTAAAAATTGTATTTAGTTCGACTGTTCTGAAATAAATTAATAAATATTTTTATCGGTTTTACAGTCTTTATACAATAAAATATTATACTAATATAATGACAGTCAGACTCTCCTAGTTTATAATAACCCCCACAAAATTTAAAATACAAATTACTAATAACAAATAAAATAAAAAATCAATTAAATAAAGATTAAAAATTAAAAATAATACAAATAAAATAATCTATATTCTATGTTAATAAAGGAGAATCTGATTTTCCCTACCAGCTTAAATTTAAATTTACTTTTCATCTCCGACGTTTCGAACAGTTCCGGCTCATCTTCAAGGACTAAACTCTTTAGTAGACTAAATTTTTAGTAGTGATTTCTATTTCAGATTGTACGGTGGTGATTATAAATAAGGACTTTACGATACTCATTATATTAGTATATTATATTATTGTAGCAAAACTGTTAAACCGATAAAAATATCAATTTACAGTCGAATTCTCTACCTTTTCAGCTGAAGCATTTGCTTCAGATATGCTAAATACTTCTTGGTATCGGATATGCTCAATCCACTCGACACAGCTCCATCTTTATATATGTACGGATTCAAAATGTGTACTAAATTCACTGCACAATCTCAGCGCCAATAATGAATTAGTTAATGAAATGAATTATAAACTGATAAAATTCAAGAAATCAAGAAAAGAAATCAAAATAGAAGTCTTAAGGACATCTGCTCATTAAATAACACTCATTATATAACAACGCCGCAAATATGTTAATACGAAAAAGAATGGAACTACATGCGATAGAAATATATTGTAATAATATATGGATAGAGAAAAAAAACACAAATACAAACAATAAAGACAAATTTTTTCGAACCAAGTTAAATTTTACCATAATATTTATTTATTTTTGAAAGTTTTTAATATTTCTTTTCATAAAAATTTTATTATAAATGTACGTAGAACCTAAACTTGCTAGTGAATGTATCTTTTTATAAAATGTTTTATGTCATATTTAATTTTAAATAAATGAAATATACAAATTGGTTTTTAAACGCAGTATTTTTATTCTTTATAGTTATTGTATCATTTTCGTGTTGTAATTGAATTTTGGGTCATTCTTACTGTTACAGGTTGAAATTTTAATTGCAATATTTATTATAAAAACTAAGTAAGAAAAAATGATAATGAAAAATCAACTACGACTCTTAAAATATTAATACAAAGATCTTATTTAACCTATAATTAAAAAAATAAAAATAATTAAGCATAAATAAATAAAAAAAATGTTAAAAACCTATTTTTAAAAAAATGGTTAATAAATTTAATTAAACGGCAAAAAAGAAATAACAGAAAAATTTAACTAAATTTAACACATAAAACTCTGCCCAGAAAATATTAAATATGAAAAATATTAAAATATAAAATTTAAACAAATTATGCTCCAATGAGCAAAAACATCCGACTAAGTTTAGGTAATCTACAGGTATCCCCGCTAAAAGGATCGATTCAATTTCAGGTAACATTATATCATATTATTTTGCAAAATTCAGAAGGGATTTTATATAAGACATATATATATATATATATATATATATATATATATATATATATATTTGGAACACTGCATCAGACAAATGACACAATCTTTATTCGAATTTATTTTTTAAATTTTGTAATATAAATCGATAAAAATAATTGAAATTTGTTTTCAAATATTATATAATTTTTATTAATTTATTATTTTCCAAAATACGCTTATTTAGAATAAGTAATTTAAAAATAATTTAATACAATAAACAAAATAATCTGTTTTAGATAAATATCAAATAATGATTTAATTATTTTTTTAAATTGCATAATTTTATATTAAGAATAGTCTAAAGTGCCATTATGTTCCGTATAATTAGTATTTTTATATTCTTTACCCGATAGAATCAAGTATGGTTATGTTCGACACAAATTATAGATTGCCATTCGAATTTTAGATTATAAAAATTTTAGATTATAAATACAGATTTATAAAATAAAATTGTAAAAAAAAATAATACAATAAAAATGTAATTGTGAATAAAAAAGTGCACGGCAATCCTGACAAATTCAAATTTATTTAGATACTACGCAAAACTATCAAAATTTAATATTTTTATTTACTACTTACATATTATAGCATTGGAATAACAAAACTAATATTTTATACATAAAGCCAATAAAATGAAAATATTGAATTTCTTTATATCTAATAATTATACGTGTAAAGAATGTCAACTTGGTTTTCTATAAAATGATGAAGAAAAATGCCTTAGACTACATTCCTGGTACTAAAAAATAATTCCCAATTTAAGTGCAGAAAAAAAAGGAGTTATAATGACTAATTTATTGCGCAAGAATAGATTAAAAGTAGAATTTCACAGGAATATTGAAAAATTAGAAACAAATCAAAGTAAGACCAACAAAAGCTGAAATAATACTTTCAAAACTTTCAGAACAGAATCGAAAATTAGCGTTATACATCACCTCGTAGACATCTAATAATTTTGAATAAAATTAATATTTATAGAATAATAAGTTATTATGTTATTTGTTTAATAAAAAATAATTTAATACAATACATAAACTCATAGCTTGAAAGAATTATAAATAATAAAGTCTATTGTGTATTGGATTTTGTCATCTTAAAAATTAAGTATAATAATAAATTTTACAATTGTTTACCTTAAACAGACAATATTGTATATCTAAAGTTTCGCAAAAAAAATTAATTTGGAAATATTATTCGCTGTTATCTTTATACTTATTTTAATATTCGTAATTAAGAGATCCCATTCTATTCATTAATGAAATAATTAATATCATTATTTTTTATCATTTTTTTTGTAACATTCTATAAACCAAAGTTTCGTTATAAAATTGTGTAAATCATTGGTAAACAAGTTTTGATATAAACTCAATATGAAGTTACTAATATATATATATATATATATATATGAATCGTTTGCGACCACCACGGCCCTTGACATTTTTGAGTAAATAATTTGGTTAGAAATTAGGAGTATGGAGATTATATATGTTTGTGTGTTTAGATACGCATGCATATATACGTATTTCAATCAAACGCTGGATGTCAAGCTGATGCTTCTTTATTGCTGCTCGTCTCCTAGGATCCCGCTCCGCTCTCTTCTATACTTAAATA
Source organism: Sycobia sp. Sy_11 (assembly GCA_018907035.1). Lineage (NCBI taxonomy): Eukaryota > Metazoa > Arthropoda > Insecta > Hymenoptera > Epichrysomallidae > Sycobia > Sycobia sp. Sy_11. The sequence goes on from JACCIC010000311.1 coordinate 361,575, forward strand.
TACTATATATATATATATATATATATATATATATATATATATATATATATATATATGTATAAATTAATAAATATTTCCATCAGTCTTACAGTCCAATATAAATTAAATTAATACATAATAATATCAATACATATCCATATCTCCCACTTTCTCTCTCTCTCTCTCTCTAGTGGCGTGCAGTGTGTAAATTTAATATATACTAGATATATATATATATTATATATATATATATATATAAACTTAACAATACACGTCCAGATGCAAAGAGAGAGAAGAATAAAGAAGAGGAGAGGGAAGAGAGAGAGAAAAGAGTAATTGCATCTATATGTGTATTAATTTGATATGTATATGTTTGATATTAATAGTGTATATTTTAATTTATTTTAGACTGTAACACTGAGAAATATTTATTAATTTAGCAGCATTAAATCATATATATATATATATCGATATATATATATATAATAGTATATATAGTAAGATTAAGTGTAGAAGATAAGGATACTAGGAGACGAGCAGTAATAAAGAAACATCAGCTCGACAATCCAGCTTTTGATTGAAATACGCATATATGTATGCGTATCTACACACACATTACATAATATATCTCCATACTCCTAATTTCTAACCAAATTACTTAGTCAAAAATGTCAAGGGCCGTGGTGGTCGCAAACGATTAATATATATATATATATATATATATATATATATATATATATATATATATATATATATATATATATATATATATATATATAGTAACTCATATTGAGTTTATATCAAAACTTGTTTGCCAATGATTTACACAATTTTTACAAAACTTTGGTTTATGGAATGTTTACAAAAAAAATGATAAAAAAATTAAATGATATTAATTATTTCATTAATGAATAGAATGGGGTCTCTTAATTATGAATATTGAAATAAGTATAAAGATAACAGCGAATAATATTTTCAAATTAATTTTTTTTTCTCGAAAATTTAGATATACAAATTGTCTTTTTAAGGTCAACAATTGTAAAATTAATTATTATACTTAATTTTTGGGGATGAAAAAATCCAATACACAATAGACTTTATTATTTATAATTCTTTCCAACTGTTAGTTTATGTATTCTATTAAATTATTTTTTATTAAACAAATAACATAATAAATTATTATTCTATAATATTAATTTCTTGGCAGTATAGTAATTAAAACTTGCATTTGAAATAAAATTATTATTTACTAGACAGAAATAAAAGGACCTAGCTTATACCTTTTTCTTAATTTTACTATAACAATGTTGAAATTTTTCATTCTAAGATTTGTCTATTTTATAACCATAATAGTTCAATTATTTTTAGTTCGTAGTGACTAGATTTCAGCCTACTCAAAATTATTAGATGCCTACGAGGTGATGTATAACACTAATTTTCGATTCTGTTCTGAAAGTTTTGAAAGTATTTTTTCAGCTTTTCTTGGTCATTCTTTGATTTGTTTCTAATTTTTTAGTAATCCTGTGAAATTCTACTTTTAATCTATTCTTGCGCAATAAATCAGCCATTATAACTCCTTTTTTCTACACTTAAATTTGGAATTATTTTTTAGTACCAGGAATGTAATCTAAGGAATTTTTCTTCGTCATTTTATAGAAAACCAAGTTGACATTCTTTACACGTATAATTTTTCGATATAAAGAAATTCAATATTTTCATTTTATTGGCTTTATGTATAAAATATTAGTTTTGTTATTGCAATGCTATAATATGAAAGTAGTAAATGAAAATATTAAATTTTTATAGTTTTGCGTATTATCTAAATAAATTTGAATTTGTCAGGATTGCCGTGCACTTTTTTCTTTACAATTACATTTTTATTGTATTATTTTTTTTTTAAATTTTATCTTATAAATCTGTATTTTTAATCTAAAATTGGTATGGTAATCTAGAATTTGACAGAAACGTACTTGATTCTATCGGATAAAGAATATAAAAATACTAATTATATGGAACATAATGGCACTCTAGACTATTCTTAATATAAAATTATGTAATTTAAAAAAATAATTAAATCATTATTTGATATTTATCCAAATAGAATATTTTATTTATTGTATTAAATTATTTTTAAATTACTTATTCTAAATAAGCGTATTTTAGAAAATAATAATTAATAAAAATTATATAATATTTGAAAACAAATTTCAATTGTTTTTATCAATTTATATTAAAAAATTTAAAAAACAAATTCGAAATAAGATTGTGTCATTTGTCGATGCAGTGTTCCAAATATAGATATATATATATAGGTCTTATATAAATCCCTTCTGAATTTTGCAACATAATATATGACATAATGTTAGCTGAAATTGAATCGATCCTTTTAGCGGGGGATACCTCCAGATTACCTTAAACTTAGTCGGATGTTTTTGCTCATTGGAGCTATAATTTGTTTATATTTTATATTTTAATATTTTTCATATTTTAATATTTTTCGGGGCATAGTGTTATGTTTTAACTTTTAGTTAAATTTTTCTCTGTTATTTCTTTTTTACCGTTTAATTAAACTTGTTAACCATTTTTAAAAATAGGTTTTTAACATTTTTTTTATTTATTTATGCTTAATTATTGTTATTTTTTTTAATTATAGGTTAAATAAGGTCTTTGTATTAATATTTTAAGAGTCGTATTTGATTTTTTATTATCATTTTTTCTTACTTAGTTTTTACAATAAATATTGCAATTAAAATTTCAACCTGCAACAGTAAGAATGACCAAAAATTTAATTACAATACGAAAATGATACAATAACTATAAATAATAAAAATACTACGTTTATACACCAATTTGTATATTTCATTTATTTAAAATTAAATATGATATAGAACATTTTATAAAAAGATACATTCGCAAGTTTAGGTTCTACGTAGCTTGGTGATAAAATCACAGCGTAGCCCCCATCTATGTTACGAAAATAGGACTTTTTTCGAGGAACATAAATTGTAGATTCAGAAATTTGGTCTAATAAATAATAAAAATTTATTCAATTTTTAACTACTCAAAAAATAAAACTAATGACTAAGTATACATTTATAATAAATGTTTTAAGAAAAGCAAAATAACTAGGACGAGTTTGATATGTTTTTAGAATATTAAGAACTTTCAAAAATAAATAACTATTATTGTAAAATTTAACTTGGTTCGAAAAAAATTTCTCTTATTGTTTTTTTTTCCTCTATACATATGTTATTACAATATATTTCTATCGCATGTAGTGCCATTCTTTTTCGTATTAACATATTTGCGGCGTTGTTATATTTTATTTTTTACGCTGTATTAGAACTGCTTCTTTGGCTGCTTTACTGGCAATGCGATTTTCAGTGCTGTTTGAATGAGCAGATGTCCTTAAGATTTCTATTTTGATTTCTTTTCTTGATTTATTGAATTTTATGAGTTTATAATTCATTTCATTAATTCTTAATTATTGGCGCTGAGGTTGTGCAGTGAATTTAGTACACATTTTAATATGCACATATATAAGATGAAGCTGTGTCGAGTGGATTGAGCATATCTAATACCAAGAAGTATTTAGCATATATCTGAAGTAAATGCTTCAGCTGAAAAGGTAGAGAATTCGACTGTAAATTGATAAAAATTTTTATCGGTCTTACAGTTTTTCTACAATAATATAATATAATATACTAATATAATGAGTATCGGGCCGCCCTTATTTATAATCACCACCGTACAATCTGAAATAGAAATTACAACTAAATAGTAAAATAAAAATTAAATTAAATAAAAAATAAATAAAAAAGTTAGAATGAAGTAAATTATATTAGAGTTTAGTCCTTGAAGATGAGCCGGAACTGTTCAAAACGTCGGAAATGAAAAGTAAATTTAAATTTAAGCTGGTGGGGGAAATCAGATTCTCCTTTATTAACATAGAATATAGATTACTTTATTTGTATTATTTTTAATTTTTAATTTTTAATTTAATTGATTTTTTATTTTATCTGTTATTAGTAATTTGTATTTTCAATTTTATGGGGGTTACTGTAAACTAGGAGAGTCTGACTGTCATTCTATTAATATAATATTTTATTGTATAAAGGCTGTAAGACCGATAAAAGTATTTATGAATCCACATTAATATATATATATATATATATATATATATATATATATATATATATATATATATATATTTAATAAGGTATTATTTTCAATTAAATGAAAATTTAATTAATCATTATTTTTAATTAATACAATAGCTTGTGTTGATGAATTACTTTGTCACACTAAAACTGTAATGATCAGATAAAGAAATCATGTATTTGAGTATATGGTCAATAACTGTATTACGGACATCACGGTCCACGTTCGCGTAAATCGTATCATTGCGCTGGCAGCTGGTGTATTCTATCAATTCGTTCAACACTGTTTCCAAAATCGTGTAAAAAGTAGTGGCAACATCGCATTATATACGATTTGATAGACAGCATGCGAGTGTTTACGATTTTCTAAACGAATGAACCACAAATCCGAATAGAGTCGACCCAACCTCTCGACAAATGTCGTACAGCTGATCCGATAATATATATATAATTCAGGTATCAAACATAACGATTACCTGATGAATGGAGATGGGTCTTGATACAATTCTTGGTCATGTATTCTGATGGATTATTCTTTTCTCTCCTAAAATGTTAATTATCTCCATATTTAACTTTTTATGAATTAAAAATAATAGCTAATTAAAATTTTATTTCAATAATAATTGTAATTTAATGATTAATTAAATAAACATGTAAACAATAATTCAATAGAAATGATTAATTATTAATGGCAAATTAATATATATATATATAATTTATATCAGTATATATTTCATTAAAAAAGTAGAGAGAGACGGTTAAATACAGACGAGACATGACGGGCACCCAAAATTCAAATAAGTTCAGTTATTTTAAATTTCAATATGCAAGTGATAGACAAAAACCTATAATTTAAGGTGTTATTTTTGAAGAAAAAAATTATTAAATAAATTCATCAAAAATGTAAAGCTTTCCAAAAGACAATTTGCTTCATCTCCCCTTCCCCAGAGTGGGACACGAGGGTATGAAGTATTTATATTATATAATAAGATTCTTATATGTAAAGAAAATAAAAATAAGGTAATAGTAGAAACATATTCATTTATTACGTATTAATAAATACACAAATCGCATAATACGTATGGCCTTCTTTATTTTTAATTTTAAAGGACCATTTAAAATATATCTAAATAATCATGAAAAAAATAATGATAAATTAAAGTTTTGAAGGGGGCGGTTTCATTGTTCGTAAGTGATAATATTAATATTATAGATATAATCTGATGTTAATGCAACAAAGATAACTATTATTTTAGTTGCAAGGTATCCAATATGCAAAATAGTGAAAAATTAGAGTGGAAAGAATATATAATTTTTACTTTAAATGAAAAATATAAAATCATCATCTTCTGGGAAAGTAAGCAGAACAGTATGATTGTATATTTAATAGGATTGGTTTGTACATAGAGAGCAAGTACAGCTTCTAAATATAATGGCATATTATATTCTACATTATAATTATTGAAAAACAATATATATGTATATATATATATATATATATATATATATATATATATATATATATGTTTTTACAAAAAATATTTCTATATTATATATCGTGATATTTTTGGCGGGATTATATGTATAATTTTTGTATTTTGACATATGACTTTATTTAATCTGACATATTTATTCCAAAAAACTACAATGTATGAAATACTAAAGAAAACTTTAGCCGTACAAGAATATATTTTAAAATAAAATTTTATAATTACCTATTGAATAGATAGTAATGAAACTATTGAAAAGATACTTATTGAAAAAGATAGTAATTTCTAATAAATAAGTGCTATTGTCAAATAGTGTTACTTCATTAAAAATTATTTTAATATTTGAATCTGTAACAGTTTTCTTACAAAAAGTTTCTATAAAAGCTGTTTATTATATAAATTGTATAAATTATACAAAGTGCCAATCACTGTATAATGATGTGTAATATAAGAATAAATTTAAAAATTGCTTTATATAGATAACTATATATTTAAATATTTATAATATAATATATTAATTTAGGAGTTGTACTTACTCCTTACACAAAATTCAGTACTATAAATACACAATCATACTCTTCTACATTCCAAAATAATGATGGTTTTATGATATTCTACATTTGAATTAAAATTATATATTCTTTTCACGTTACTTTTTCTTATCCGTTTTATATAATAGGAGTGCATATCGAAGTAATAACTCAAATGCATGCGTGTGTTTATGTGCATATATATATATATATATATATATATATATATATATATATATATATATTTTCTGCACCAGGCTTCATAATTCTTTATTTGATTTGTACGGCATTGAATATTTTCTTCAGCGCCACCTATTCAAAAAATCAGAAATTAAAGTTCTCACTTTTTTATCTACAGAATTGACAACTTGCATTATAACCATAATCAAATCTTATATTTCGTTTTACTCCCTCAATTCTATGAATAGAAAGATGAAACAAAGTTCGTTCGATTCATTATCCAATTCTACATCCGGGGCTATCCAAGTTTGATCTGTACTATACGTATAAAATTTATAATATTTGTTGTTATTTAATATTATTGCAAAGCGGCGATGTCTATAGTGCAGACGACAGTTAGATAAACATTTTCTTATTTTTTTAAAGTAACTTTGAAACATATTATGAAAGCAGTAAGGGATACCCCCAATTGTAGAATTTTTCAAAGATTCGTATAAAATTTGTTTCAACATTGTAAAACGTAAAATGAGGACGCAAAACGAAATCTACGATTTACACATTTTCATTTCCGTTTTAATAGTTCATCGTGGCGCTGGGATCGCGGTATGGAGCACTCTTAATGATTTTATCAATCAGTTTCACTAGCGACCAGTAGGTGGCGTCTTCAAACATGAATATGAATACAACGCAGTCCGCTTAAGAGTGCTCCTCACGATTGCCGGAAGTTCGAATCGATCGATGCGCCTCATAGAGAAAAATTTTGCGTCAAATTAGAGAACTAAAATCAATGGTCTGCACTACCGACATTTCAGGAACGTATCCACAATGAAAATTGTACGAATAGCCCCCTTTCTTACATATATATATATATATATATATATATATATATATATATATATATATATATATACACACTACGGCTATGTAGCGCTCGATGTTATACACGAAAGAACGTTCCTTATCAAAGCTTCTTATTTCAGTATCATATATCATTGCCTTGCCCTGTCGCGAGTACTTGCGAGTAAATGTAGGATCTCAAAGTTCGATAATAAGTTGCCAGTACGTACATATGGCAATATTGGAATGCATTTTTGTCATTTATAATAATTTTTCTGATAACAAATATTAATATTCAAGGCAATACATATTACTAATATAGTAAAGATAATTAAACATTATTCTTTAATAAATATATATATATATATATATATATATATATATATATATATATTCAATGTTATACTGTCTTTTAACTTTCTCTATCAATTCGTTTCGGGTATTACAATTCTATTTTTTGAAGGAATATATAAACAACTGAATTTTGGAATAATTTTATTGATTATTATTATAAAAATAAAATTTTTAAAATAATAATACAGATATATACTCAGCCGTTCATTATAAATGCCATACAGAAAACTTGTTGCACGTATAATTTAATCACGAAACATGAAGGATTCGTATCTTTTGTTTTCAACAGAATATATGAAATAATATTGTAGATTTTACTAATGTTTGTACAATTTTTCTACTTTTAGTATTACACATATTTTATTTATTGCACATTTTTTTATGGAATTGTATCGGGAAATTGTATTTCCCGATCCTAAGTGATAAATAAGAAAAATGTTTTTTTTACTGCGATAAAATTACTGGTTTATATTCAAATTTTATAAGCTCCGAATAGATATTCTAAATTCTAAATGTTCTTACAGAATTTTGTAGAAATTAATGAGTTAGTGTATAACATATATATATATATATATATATATATATATATATATATATATACATTTATTTATTTATTTATTAAGAATAATTTTTAATTATCTTTACTATATTAGTAATATATATTGACTTGAATATTAATATTTGTTATTAGAAAAGTTATTATAAAAGACAAAAATGCATTTCAATATTGTTATATGTATGTACTGGCAACATATTATCGAACTTTCAGATGCTACATTTTACTCGCAACTACTCGCGACAGAGCAAGGCAATGCTATATGATACTGAAATAAGAAGCTTTGATAAGGAACGTTCTTTCGTGTATAACATCGAGCGCTACATAGCCGTAGTATATATATATATATATGTAAGAAAGTGGGCTATTCATACAATTTTCATTGTGGATACGTTCCTGAAATGTCGGTAGTGCAGACCATTGATTTTAGTTCTCTAATTTGACGCAAAATGTTTCTCTATGAGGCGCATCGATCGATTCGGACTTCCGGCAATCGTGAGGAGCACTCTTAAAGTATTGATACTAGGCGAGCTCAAACGAATGTTCATATTCAACTTTGGGATTCGTATCTTAAAGAAGATGTAATGTAGTCGATATTATTATTTTTGTTCTCCAGGTAATCTGACACTACTCTCACACCTTATGAACGTCTTTTGATTTTTGTAAATGTTATTTTCTCTTATGTGGGAAAGGTCTCTCTCTCTCTCTCTTTCTGTCTTCTTTTATAAAATGGTTTTGTATGCCAAATCATACTGAACATAATTTGTGACAAGTTATGCTTTTGTTTTTTTTTATACGTTGTAGTAATATCAGAAATCACATAACTATGTTCTTTTTAGTTTGAATAAAGAAAAATGATGGCAAATAGGGTTATATTCATGATATATTATTAGGCAATTCTTGACCAGGAACCTCAAACTATATATATAATATTATACACGTCACATCTGCACAAAAAGGCATTATCCAACTATAATAGTAATTTAATAAACGGAAATATATATATATATATATATATATCTATATATTATATATATATATATAGAAATAAAGATTATGTTTCTTCGTCTACATCGGTCTCTACCCATATTTTTTGTCAAACTACCCTTTTTTATAACTGCCCACTTCACTGCATTGGGAATAATGAAGAAAAGGCGGATGTTTGCTCTCGGCCGCGAATATCGGTATAGTTCGCTGGCGGACAAACTGACGCGAGCACACATGTGTTTTATAAAAACAAATGTGCAACTAAATTTTCGAAATGTTACAAAGATTGGAAAAATAGATATTTGATAATCACATTCAAAACTGGCAAAAATACTGATTGCAAGGAAATTTGATTGATAAAAATCGGATAAAATGATCTTATAGCTCATGCAATACCTTCATAATTATTTTATACGATTTTATACGTAACTCGAGCCAAACCATCCGATTTTTACTATTCAATTTCCTTGCAATATATTTTTCCAGTTTTGAATTATTATCATATATATCAGTTGTGTATATATCAAGTGTTCTGTTTATTAATTTTTATTTGATGATGATGATTTATAAAGGAAATAAATCTATTATTGTTTATCAGTCGTTTATTAAATGTATGTTTATTGTAATCGTTAAGTATAAAATATATATGTAGGTCTTGACGCGATTTTACGCTAAGAGCGCTTGTTCCCGACTGACTAACCTTATAGCAAAAATCAGAAACATGCACAGCAGAGCTCACGATATTTTCCAGAACTCTTTGTTTATATTTTAAGTTACGCTGTTTACTTGTTACACGCATAAGTTATTGTACAGATTCAGAGTTTTCTATAATACATAATATTTAAATTCAACATAAATGTCCTTATTCTCATTCAATCACAATGTAACACAAACGCAATTAAATAATGAAACAATTTTTTTCTCAGTCATGTAATCAAAAAATATGAAAGCTTCTTATTTAGTAATGATAATTACTTCCAGGCACTTGTAATATAGAAAGTGCAGGTAGCCATCTAATGGTAAAAATAAGGCATGAAATTAATATTTTTTGGTGATAAAATATTACAGACCCCGGGTGATAGATCGCCGATCGCCGCTATACGTATATTTATAGGGACAGACTTTTCTCAAAAAGCTACATCTATGGAGAATATAGAAAAGGAGCGGAAACTCCGCTTGCTTTACATGGGAAAAACTTATCAACAATTAGCCGGAAATCGTAGTTCAGATTTGTCCGGTAGACCTTGCTGTCTTGGAAATCCCTCAAAGGTTCTGCGTGCAACAGAGAGAAAAAGCAAAAGTAGGAGAGCAGAGATTTAATATTTCCCTCTCTTCACGCTCACTACATACCCCCCACAATCTTTTCTTCAAATACGTGCATTTGAAAGAGCAACCTCACAGGGTTTCACCACCTTGCAGCCAATTCTGTCCCGAAGTCCTGTCGTATAATTTGACACGATTTTAGCGGAGTTTTCACTCCTTATAGCCAGAAATAATAAGGAGAGATTGCCGATGACATATACGAAAGGCTCGACGATTTTCAAGCGCCCGGGAGCGTGCGCCCTCAGCAGGCTCAACTGCTACACTAACGCGCCAACGCGACGTCACAGTACGTCAGCATAAATTAATGTGCGCATTTGCCTAAGTCACAGCTCGTGACGTAGGCAATAAATATATATAGATATAGTTATACGCTTTTGTCCAATGCGACGTTGTCGTTTTCGTTTATATCATTACAGAGGGTAAGCCAAAACATCTAATATGCGCACGAGTATCAAAAAGCAATTCAGATCCAACTCCGATGCCAGGTTTATCATGCAGACGAATTTTTGATTCTGCAGAAAATTAAGACTTTCTTTTCTTCCATTGTAGAAATTTCAAATTGAGTCTTATGATTTTGTGCTAAAATGGATATTCTTTAATTAATTTAAAAAATTTAATTTTAATTTTTAATGCTTATATTATATTGTAGTAAATAACGCGTATGAACAAAAAGAGAAAATCCATTAATTGTCTCAAATAATAAAAATATAAATAATAATATAAATAAAAAATACTCTGTATTATTACTTATTGGTATGATATACATATTGATAGACAATTCGTGTAATTCCGATTTAACACAAAGATTAATCTAAATCATAGAGTCATTTTCTGTATAAATTAATAACGAAATTATTCTGTTTGTTTATTTATAATATTGCAGTGATTGTGGACATAACCTCACTTATGATGAAATTATCTATTGAAGAAATTGTTAAAAAAAAATTATCTGAATTACTTATGTATATTATAGAGTAATTGCAATAATTTATTTTATTCTGAAAATTATAGTATAATATTTTAAAGAACATATAATAAATCGTTTATAATCATAAATGTATCAATATAGAGTAGATTAAAATAAATATAAATGAAAAGTATGCTGTTTGAATGTGAAGGAAACTAGGAATCATGTATGTGATTTATGAATTATATTTAATATGTAGTATCAGAGACATAGGTTGATCAACTACGTTAACATTAAAATCTACGTCAAACTCGTATTTTTTAAAAATATGTTTAAGCTCGTGTCATAACGTATAGTAATTTAAAATACTTATACATTTTTTGATTGATAATGCATATTGCAGCAAATACAAAACTTCAAATTCTATCCTATTGTAAAATGTTGTAGAATGTAAATCTTATATCTTGTAGTTATAATTTAGATAACGTATAACTTTTAAACTTAGTTTTTTAACTAAGTTAAAAAACTTCTATACTTTTATTTTATTTTATTTTAGCATTTAATAGCAAGAATTTCATTTTCAATTTTTGATTTATATTATTATTTATATATTTAATATTGCAGACAATCAATGGATTTTCTCTTTTTGTTCTTACGCGTTATTTACTACAATATAATATAAGAACTAAAAATTAAAATTAAATTTTTTAAACTAATTAAGGAATATCCATTTTAGCACAAAATCATAAGACTTAGTTTGAAATATCTTTTGCAAAAAAACATTCTTTTTTCTCTTTGGAAAGTCTTGATATTCTGCAGAACCAAAAATTCGTCTGCATGATAAAGCTGGCATCGGAGTTGGGTCTGAATTGCTTTTTGATACTCGTGCGCATATTAGATGTTTTCGCTTAGCTCTGTAATGATATAAACAAAAACGACAACGTCGCATTGGACAGAAGCGTACAACTATATCTATATATAATTATTGCTACGTCACGAGCTGCGACGTTGCTGTTTTCGTTTAAATCATACAGAAGCTAAGCCAAAACACATCAAATATGCGCACGAGTATGAAAAAGCAATTCAGACCCAAACTCCAATGCCTGCTACATAATGCAGACGAATTTTCATTCTGCAAAAAATCAAGACTTTCCAAAGAGAAAAAAGAAATTTTTTTTGCAAAAGAAATTTCAAACTAAGTCTTATGATTTTGTGCTAAAATGGATATTCCTTAATTAGTTCAAAAAATTTAATTTTAATTTTTAGTTCTTATATTATATTGTAGTAAATAACGCGTAAGAACAAAAAGAGAAAATCCATTGATTGTCTGCAATATTAAATATATAAATAATAATATAAATCAAAAATTGAAAATGAAATTTTTGCTATTAAATGCTAAAATAAAATAAAATAAAATAAAAGTATAGAAGTTTTTTAACTTAGTTAAAAAACTAAGTTTAAAAGTTATACGTTATCTAAATTATAACTACAAGATATAAGATTTACATTCTACAACATTTTACAATAGGATAGAATTTGAAGTTTTGTATTTGCTGCAATATGCATTATCAATCAAAAAATGTATAAGTATTTTAAATTACTATACGTTATGACACGAGCTTAAACATATTTTTAAAAAATACGAGTTTGACGTAGATTTTAATGTTAACGTAGTTGATCAACCTATGTCTCTGATACTACATATTAAATATAATTCATAAATCACATACATGATTCCTAGTTTCCTTCACATTCAAACAACATACTTTTCATTTATATTTATTTTAATCTACTCTATATTGATACATTTATGATTATAAACGATTTATTATATGTTCTTTAAAATATTATACTATAATTTTCAGAATAAAATAAATTATTGCAATTACTCTATAATATACATAAGTAATTCAGATAATTTTTTTTTAACAATTTCTTCAATAGATAATTTCATCATAAGTGAGGTTATGTCCACAATCACTGCAATATTATAAATAAACAAACAGAATAATTTCGTTATTAATTTATACAGAAAATGTG